>OY390724.1:16720676-16913938 GCA_959613375.1 Heteropelma amictum
TTGCTGATTAAGAGCGAGCGATGAAGACAAAAACGACGGAAAAAAAAAAACGGAAATGGCGTGAAAAATGGCCGGTGGAATCGACGTTTTTCGATGATTCGACGAGATGCCTACAATCTAGTGAGAAGATATATATGTGTAAATTCGTGATGCGCGTAGAACGATCGGAATCAAGCTCGATGATTTTCCATTTCGTTCTTGAGCGGGGCAAAAGAAACATTGACCGGACGAAACATCGATAATTTCCCGTTTTTGCTTTCGCGCTGGCCTAACCTAACGCACTCGCACGCGACAAGTGGGAATAATTTTTCCGAGTGTTTTGTCCACGCACCAAAAACGCTACGTTTTGTCCTTCTCCGCGATCCTAAATTACGCGCTTTTTTCCTCTCTAAATCCTATACTCTAAAGTGTCGATGAATCGTCATCGAGATGTCGATCGAAAATAAATAACGGGAAAATAGTTTAGAAGAGAAGAGAAATAAAAAAAAAACGAATAGTACAAACGACGTGGGGAAAACGAGAGTTTCGAGCCTCATCGGTAAATACACAACACGCATGCATACATCACGAATTTTCAGACCGGGATTTACAATCGACACGACTAATGAAATATCCACGCGTCGTCATTATCGGGTTTCTTTGATCCAAAAATGTTTCGACGGCGAGAACAATTTCATGAAACCGAGTGGAAAACTGAATCTTCTCGTTGCGCATTGATTTTTTTCCTCACTTTGTGCGACAACCATGAGAAATTGGAAAAATATTACAACAGTACAAAGACCGTAACGGAGGTGTTTTTTTTTCGGGACGAGATCGAATTTTCGTCGTCAGCTTCGAAAGTGGAAAAACAAAGAAGACAAAGAATTTCATCAACCGGTAGGAAGAAAATGCCGCGCCAAGGTACGCTACGAGTAGCACTATGGAATTTTGGGATGACGCGCGGTCTTTTCATCGTTGAAAAAAATCGTACACAGGCACGCATACACGCACACACACACACAAATGCTCGAGTAAACATTATTGCGTATTCACCTTAACAAACTCTCTATATATATATACGTATATTTATATATAAACGCACAGGATGTCCGAAAACTCGACGTTACTAAATTCAGAGTGAAATTCGCGACGAAATTCCGTTCGACATAAAAAAAAACTGAAATACTCTTCGAGCCGGGAATTTCGTCGCGATTTTAACGTTGAATCACCGACATCGAATTTTCGGACACCCTGTGCGTTTATTTATATATACATGACGCGCGTCGTTCCGCGTTCCTCGTCATAATCCATCGGCAAATTACTTCTTTCTCGCTGCTTTCTCGGCTTTTCTCCGCATTCGCTCCATCTCCTTTCTCTCTTTGCGCTCGCGTTCCGCCTGCCCTCGCAACTCCTTCAATTTTCTTTTCAAGTGCGACTTATCGTCGCCCGATATACACAGATTCTTGAGATCCCGAGACTCCAAACGCAACAGGCTGTTGCCGCAGATTCCATTGTCGATGAAACGAGTCGCGTAACGCTCCAAACCGATGCCCGATAACCACTGACAAACCTGTGGGTACAAAAAAGAAAAAAAAAACGATACACAATGACGCACGGTCAATAGCGTACGAACGATGCGCGATTTTGACTCGAATTGCTCACTTGTTCCTTGGACCAATCGGCGATCGGGGCAGATTGCCAAAAGTGCGATTTTTTATCGCCAAAGCCAAAATCGCCGGAATTCGGCGGTAGCCAGACTTCGAGTCCGCTCGAATCTGCGAAACAATAGCGCGTCAATGTTGGTCTTTTTTTTTTTTGCGGAAAAAAAACAACGAATACACGTATCTATCGGGAAAAAAAAATAAAAAAAAAAACAAATGAAACGACGAGAGGATCGGCCGACGATTATTGCAGTTTCATGCGAGCGTGGTTTCGTGCGTTTGTCTGTGTGTGTGTGTGTGTGTGGGTGGGTGGTTGTGTGCGTGGACTCTCGGAGGCGTCAGTACCTGCGCTGCCAGTCTTGGACGGACTGGGATCGACGGTTGGCGGACTAACGGAACCACCCGAAGATAGACTCGATGGCGAACCACCGGGATGGTGCCAGGGTGTGCCTCCGGTGCCGATAACATTCGGCGGAGGTACCGCCGCTTTCTTTGCTGCGTTATACCACACACAATACAACGAGTCAGCGTATTTTCACTCATTTCCATTTTTTCCTCTCATCCTCCATCTCCCCTCCCCCTCTTTACCCTCTTTACCGTCTTTACCGTCTTTTCCCTCTTTACCCCCCTTTTCCCCGGTTTACAGACACAAATAAGCGACAAACAGCACAGCACGACACGAGACTCGAAGCGTACGCAAGACGATGGTGTATATCCTCGTTAAAAAAAAATAATAACGATACAAAAAAAAAGGGAAAAGGGAGAGAAGGAAATTTACCTCGATTCGCCTCGCTGACCGCCTGGCGTATTTCCTCGACGAGGTGATTCGTGACTAGCGTCGGATCGTTGCTGTGCGGATGATTGAGATCGCTGAAATCGCCGGAACTCTCGCGCGACGACGACATCTCGTTTCCGCCGAGCCTCCGTTCCCGCTCGGCGAGTACCTGCTTCAGCTGTTCAGCGAGAGACGCCGGAGGTCCGCTCAAGCCTGGCGTTTGCATTCGTTCGCTCGTTATTTCGATCGAGGGGGGGGGGGGGGGGGGGGGGGGGGAGCACGCGGGATTACCAAAATATAGATACCTTTTTGCGCGGGTGGCCAATTCTGCTCGGTCATCGCTCTGACCTGCGAGCTTATCGTACTGTGCTGCCTTATCGTCGTCGAATGAGCAGACTCAAAGTACTGCTTGCTCTTTTGAGAGCTTATCGACGAGCTGCTCGAGTAGGAACTCAAATTCGATTGCTTCGATATGGAATCGTTGGTCGAGCGACTGCTGAGATCGTGCGAATTGCCCATTTTCGCCGACGAATCCTCCGTGTCGGTATTGTCACCGGATTCGTCCAATCCGTAATCCTGCGATTCGTCAAACGATATAGACGCTTTCAATGGATACACGGGGCTGACTTGTAAAAAACCATGTCGATGCGCGTCTACTATCTATCTTCACTCGCACGTACCGAACTGCTGTTGCTGAGTCCGCCGGATCTCTTGGGCAACTGCCGATTGGCGAGTCCACCCCGACTGGCGAGCTCGGCTTTGCTCTTACCCGCGGAATTATCGAGCAATCTGTGAGCGGGTACAGCGCGATCCAATTCCTCCTTGATCGGCATCGGTAGCGGGAGTTTTCTCTCGACGGTCGCCGTTCTGTCGCCGTCGTCCGGGCTGCTCAAATCCGACGTTTCCGTATCGGACAATTGGCAACTCGCCGACGAGGGAGGCGGCGGTAATTGCCGCCTCGTCAATTGCGGCGTCACGATGCCTTTTGTCGAACCGTCGTACGGTAAACGCGCCGGAAGACCGCATCTCGTGTGCGTCTCCGTCAGCTCGACCTCCAACGTTATCACCTGGTTCGACAATTTTCGTAACTGAGTACGCCGTTGAAGCATCGTGTTAATAGAGCGCATCGCAAGTGAATCGAAGTGAAAAATCATCGTCAACTATGTACTCGTCGTGGGTTAGCGTTGTTCGTGCAATAACAATGATCAATATCGACAATCGGCGTGTCATCAGCGTGAGCGTGTCTCGCGCGAGAGCGATCGGTCTCTTACCCTGTCTTTGAGCGTTTTAACGAGCGCGTTGTACTCGGTGTCTTTTTCCTGCAACAATTGTTGATAAAAGTCGTCGCGAGCGGCGATATCGGCGCGCAGTTCTCTGGCCGCTCGTCTCGCCCGGGCGTATTTCTGCTGGATCAGCGAAGTCTGGGCGGTCGCCTGGGCGAGCATCTCGCGAGCCGTCGAGAGTTCCTGTCGCGCGACCGCCAACGATTTTTCCGACTCGTGCAGCCGCAGCCTCGACTCGCGCAGTTTCGCCGCGTACTCCTCGCTGCCGGCGCCGTTATTTTCCAACTCGACGAGCTGCGAAAAATCCGCAGAGGTGTGTGAGAGACACGCGCGAGAGGGACGCGTTGCGCCGAGAGGAATCTTATCGGAGGACGATGCGGGGAAACATATCGAGCCGAAAGCCCATTGAGGAAGCTGTCGAGGAGCCAACTCGACGGATGTTCTCGCGCGAAAATGCGGCTCTTGCGATCGCAATAATCATCATAGTAATATGGAAGAACGGAACGAACGTTCACGAGTATCATTACCTTTGCCTTCAGCTTTTCCACCTCTTCGTCGGCTAGGGCATGTTTATACAGACTCTGCAAGCAGCGAACGACACACACAACGCATAAGCCAAAAAAAAAGAAAGAAAAGAAAATCACCGGAAATCCATCGTCCCGTCGGTTCGCACGGGCAATCAACAATCCCGATGGAACGCGTCGCGTGCGCGAGAGTGCCACGAGCGAGAACCAACTGATAATGTCAGTCAATGTGACAATGCGACGCTCGTATTTTTATATTTTTCATTTGTCCGACGCTCTATCGAGAATTCAATCGTGACGGTAGTCCGCGCAACGAGAAATCTTCGAGCTAAACTACGACGAAGGCACTACGCGCGTTTATCGGACACATAGACGGCCGCCGGTCAGCGATGATTTTCAAACGAAAATGGATGTTAATTCAATTTGCAGAAACGATCGATTTTGTCGAACGAAAATAAAAATGGCGACGGGACTATCGGACCGGAATACCTCCCGACATTTGTCGCGGTACATTCGCGCGGAAGGGTCGAGGATAAGAGGGCAGAGGGGAAGAAAGTTTGCCGACGTACCTCTTGGAGAAGAGCCCGCAAGCTGTCGACGTCGCTCTGCGTCGTTGGTGTCATGTTCGCAGGCACGGAAGAGCTGATTATCGGTGATCCGCTTCGATTGTTGGGCGACAGATAATTCTCGATTGGACTGTGAGGCGGCTCGCCCTCGGAGCACGATGACATGGCCGGCGATCCCGGTATGCCGCCGATTCCCGCGCTGCTGCCGCTCATCGAGTGATCCTCACCACCACCGCCCCTCTGACCGTCCGGCGACGCGTCCGAGAAGTTCAGTCTTCTGTTAACCGAGGGTAAGTATTTTGTTATTCCGCGCGGAAAGACCGAGCCTCGTCTTTTTTTCAGTCGCTTGTCTCTTTGAATCGATTATACGCGGCAGCGAGTGTCTGTTTTTTTGTTCTTTCGTAAACGTGATTGATATCGATATGTCGTAGTAACCTGTTTGCCGTATTGGCTTGTTCGCGTTCGCGATCCGCCTGCAGGCTCTGACGAATGAGCATGGCGACTTCCGAGTTTTTCGGATCGCGCTCGCGTCCGATGACGAAACGCACGAGTCCCGAAGTATTTCGCAGCACGCTCGCGGCGTAAGCCTGCGTCACGCCGACCAATGATTTCCCATCGACCTCGACGATCTGATCGTTGACCTGTATTCTTCCCTCTCTAGCCGCGGCGCCTTTTTCCGTTATCGTTTTCACGAAAATGCCCAATTTCTCGAGGCCCGCATCGGCACCGACGCCCATACCGATTATGCTGAGGCCAAGGCCCTCCGGACCCTTCATCAGTTCCACCGGAAACACCTGACGGATATGCGATACGCTCGTGATTCGCGCCTTTTTTTCACGCCACTTTTCGCCACTCTTGACGAATCTCTTACCTCCATTTTTTCAACGCGTTTCTCAAGCTCGTACTCGGCGCTGGCCGCGACCGGATCGACGTCCTCGTTCCGACGATCGTACTCGTTGACCGAATGCGTCGAGTAAACTCTTATCGGACCGCTGTCGAAGGAAACTTTGCCACTTTTTTTCACCATTACCGTAGGCGGCAATTCCTCCTCGTCGTCTTCAGAGTCCGGCAAACCGCTGACTTCCATCCAAAAGTGCCCATCCTCGAAGTAGTGCACGCCGTTTTCGATCAGAATCTGCAAAATCATCGTTCATTCGCGTAAATATCGTCGCTTATTTTCGCGTCTTTTTTTCAAGATTACTCTTTGAGCGAATATTTACAATTTTTCCCGGTACGGGAGTAAATTCTCGTTGTTCCGTTTCCGTATCGTCATTCGCCTCGTGGGTCGTGTCGTTCAAGCTGCTAACGGAGCCCAAAAGACCACTCTCGCTTCCGGTAACGGAGCCTATTTGACTCTCCGTCAACGAATCTATCGTCAAGTCACTCCGCGATCTGTGGGATAAACTAAAATTCAAATACATTTGAGCGAGCCTTGACTGACGTTCTTTCAGTCGGGAATGTTCAATCCGAGGGGAAATCATGAAATCGCTCGTTTTACCTGTAGTCGTTGGTCGTACTGTTGATGAGACTGGTGTCGGGTGCCGACAGCACATCCGACAGCCAGTCGGGCGTGTTGTCGATTTCCTCTCGCTCCCTCTCCCGCTCTCTCTCGGCCTCCTTTTCCTTGTCCTGAATTTTCGCCTCGCCGACGATCGGTCCCGCGGTGCCGCTCGGTGATAACAATCTGGCGATTTCGCGAGCCTCCTCGTCGGACAACAGAGCCGAGCCTTGTCTGTGCGAACGAACGAGCAAACGGTCACGAACGAGCGTTCTCTTTTTTTTCATCACGACGATCGCGAGTATTCCATATTTACCTTATTTTCTTCTCCAAAATACTGTCGGTGATTCCCCCCATTGCCGTCGCGGATCGATTTCGCGAGATGAATATGCAACGAAAAGAGAAAGAGACACACGGATGGCGGATGAGCAAAGTGACGTTTACAGAGCGTCGCGAGTTATTTTTGAAACTCGTTCCCTCAGCACCCCGGGAGGCCTCGGGCTCGTCCCAGGGTGGCCACGATTGTCGTCATTGTTCATTTGCGAGCAAGGATAAACCATCATCGGGAAAAAAAAAGGACGCGGCGAAACGACGAAGGAAGGATGCTTCTTCATCGCGCGTTGCAGACCGAGACTCTACACCGCCGTGTCGTCCGAGCGAAAAGAATACAAAAGGAGCGAAAATTACGTGGGAATGTCTCACCGCGAGCTCAAAAGATTCTCCGCCTCGTCCGGCGTCATGGTGTCCGGCGTGACGGTCGTCGTCTGTCCGACGGTCGGTTTGACGGGCGTCTCGTAGCGTCTGTTGGAATCGTCGAGATTCGTTATGGTTTTGGCCTCGCTCGAGTCCTCGGTGTCCTCGAGGAGGCTGTTGTCCGTCGTCTCCCTCGATTCTTCGTTGATGCAGTTGGCGTTGTTGCGTTGAACGGGCGAGGCCGAGTTGGGCGGTGTCGACGATTGGGGCCTCGCAAAGTGTCTCGTTAAATCGGCCACGCTGCTCTCCGATAATCTCAGCATCGCCAGTTGATCGGCTTTCTGTTTCTCGAGCTCCCACGTCGTTTGTATCTGCTCCTCGACGTCTCGATTGCTCTCGACGCACTCGAGCCTGTCATTCGCGAGGAAATTCGCCACACCGGTGACCCGCGAGATCCCATCGTCCCTCGCGTCCCTCGCGTCCCTCGCGTCCCTTCTGTTATCCGCAATGTCGGATTTTTCCGCGCTCGTTTTATCGAGCTCGCAGAAGCTCGAGCGTTTTTCGCTGACTTCCTCCTTGTTTTTCGCCAATTTCTCTCTCATCGAGACCCTTATCTGATCGTTTTTCGCGTTCGACACGGTTTTTTGACACTGCTGCGCGTCCGGCGTCATTTGCTTGTCCCTCGTCCCGGTGATGGCATCGGGAATTATCATCTCGCGCCCCTCGACGCCGAGACGATCGTTGCTCATCGCGGTCTCTTGATTCTTTCTCGCGCCCTCCGTCGTTCTCGTCGTCGCGTCGTTCGAGCGCGAACACACATCGTTGTTTCGCCGCTGATCGCTGTTCGATCTCGCCATCGTTTTGCCGCCACCGGCATCGAGATTCGCATTTTTCGGCGGTGTTTTCGGTTTCTCCTGCGAATTCACCTCCGGATTCCGCTGAATTCGCCTGGCGTATGGCGACGGTATCGGGATCTCCTTGTGCTCCAACGGCGGATACTCCTGATCGGAGCTGAGGACCGACGATGGACGTTGCGCGAGTCCGCCGGCCGGCACTTCCATTCGCACGTGGGAACGCCTGACGACCGTCGCCGCGTCGGTCTCGACGAATTTTTCACTGCCTCCCCCCTCCTCGCACGATCCCACCTCCGTGTACGTCGTCGGCGATTTGTCATTTTCCTCGACCTCGAGGTCGTAACTGTTGCGGCCTTGAATTTCGAGAGAAGACAAAAAACGCAAACGTCAGCGGATGCGATTATTTGTGAAACATGAAAAAACGTAGCTCGCGATAAAATCAAATACGAGATAGCGTACAATTCGGAATATTCGCAAATTGATTTTTTTTCTTTCGACCGATTCGTGGAAATGAGCGA
The DNA here is from genome assembly GCA_959613375.1 of Heteropelma amictum. Lineage (NCBI taxonomy): Eukaryota > Metazoa > Arthropoda > Insecta > Hymenoptera > Ichneumonidae > Heteropelma > Heteropelma amictum. Next base: position 16,729,028 of record OY390724.1, read on the forward strand.
AATGTGACATATCAATATCTCGGTGATGAAGATTGCACGGATTGCGCGGCGAATAAACAACGTGTCACGGAGCCACGAGGAATCGACGAACGCGCGACACTCGAGTATATTCAGCAGCACGGAACCGGCTCATCTTGGTTTTTCTTTTTTCCATTTAATTCATCGAAACGGACGGATGGACGAAAAAACGCGTATTTGGTGAATGAATGATTTTTTTTTTTTGAAAAATCTCGTCGGGAAATTTATCAAAGAAAATACACGATATTCACAGATGGATGTTTCGACATCCGACGCACGATCCGCGCAGAGTCGCAGAGTCGACGAGCGCGACTCTCGCGTATTCAACCGGTATCAATGTTTTCCTCCGAGATTCATAAAAACAAACAAAGCCAATCGCACGGCCATTTGGGAAAATGGTTTTTTGACAAAAGAAAATATCGATTGTACCTCGACAGTCGATGCAAAACAGACGAAGGCACATGGTGCCCCTGTGTTTTCACCTCGTCGGCACTTGGAATCTCGGTATTACGTTTCGTTACGGCGAAAAGTAAAAGTAAAAGGAAAGGTAGTAAAAAAAGAAAAACGACGAAGAACACGAGACGGAGACCGGCTAGTTCCGGCCGGTATGTGCTTTCGCGAGCGTTTGCAAATATAAAGGAAGGACAACGAGATTCACTCCGAGAGACACGAGATTGCGACAAATTTGTTTTCCCTTCCAACCACGGCCAAACTCCCTCTCTCTCTCTCTCTCTCTCTCCCCCGACTGCCCGTTCTCTCAGAGTCTCTTTCTTCTCTCGCGGAACTCGCGTGTGCGGGGAACGAGTTTCTCGCGCGAAGGACTCGCGTTTTTTTCGCCGCACCGAAACACACGAGAAATCTCTTTCCCTCTCGCCTCAAACACTCATGCGTGGGAGATTATACTCGGATACGAAAATAAAACAAAGTCCGTCGCGCGCCAACGATACAGCAGCGCGAGTGGAAACATTGTTTATCCTATTTTTTCTCGTTTGGCATCGCGGTTCAACACTCTCCATGGAGATGTTCGCGTATTGACGAAAAATTCGACGTTGAAAACACGGCATTCGTATTCGACGCGCGACATACGGAATATGTCCGCGTATCTCTTTGCTCCCCGGGTTTCCCGTGTCGTCGTCGTCGTCGTCGTCTCGGTCGTCGTCTTCGTTCGAGTCGCTCGAGGAGAGCTTATTTTTGGATACCGTTACACGCGCGAACGAGACGGAGCGAGAGGAGAGAAGAGAAACGGCAAAGTGGATGGACATGTCACGACGTTTAACGAGACAAAGAGCGAGCGAGAGAGAGAGAGAGAGAGAGAGAGAGAGAGAGAGAGAGAGAGAGAAACAAGGCGGCGGAAAAGCGTCGTTCAGTGATGACACTTGGTGTTGCGACGCGGCAAAAACAATTACCACTGCTCCTCGGCAAGACACATTCTACACCGAAAAGCAATTGCGGAGTTACGTGAAAGCCCTCAAACTCGCATAATCTCGATCAAATGGTTTTTCGGGTTTCCGTTGGTTGTTTCTCTTGTCAATACCGCGATATATCCGTGTTTGACCGTGTTTAAACGAAAAACAGTCGGCGGTGAGGGAAATTCGCGAGAGAGAGAGAAAGAGGGAGCAGCGGAGGCGGAAAAGAGTCGACCAGAGTGGGGACGCCGAGTGTTGCGGCGAGACGAGTAAGCGATATTATTATTTTTCGAGCGAGCAACCGCGTTATCAAAATATTCGAAAATTCCCAAGCTCGAAATACTTTTTAAATTTCCGTTCTCTGTTTGATTGTCCGTCACCTCCCCCTCGCCGCCAAATTCCACGATATCGATTGAACGTTCGATAATTCAATTCGCACGCACGAAAAAACGGTTTGGGAAGAGGCAAGATGGGCGGAGCGGGGCGGGAGGGAGGACGAGAGAGAGAGAGAGAGAGAGGAAAGGAACAAACGTGCAGACTGATGCGAACCGGCGCTCATACTGATTTCTATTAATACATGCGATCGTCTTCGGAGGGACAGAGTCGGAGAGAAGCTGCCAACAGGAAGGAGGCGAAATGTGAGGAGCGAGAATAAGAGGACCAAGTGGACGTGACGGAAGAAGCACGAGGGAAAGGAAAGAGAGAGATTCATATGGTCCGGTCGAGAGTGCCGAACAAGTGGATTACGAATCGCGGAAAAATTCGAGTAATAATTCGAAAGCAGAGCGAAATTTGCACCGGTAATATCGTTGACGATTCGTTAGAGGGGCCTAACCGAGATTCACGAATTTTACCGTTAGGCACCGTCGTTGCCCCCCCCCCCGCCCCCCCTGCACATCTCATAAACGGTCGAGAGTGCAGCGAGGGGCTCCGGACGGGTGTGAAAGATTGTTATCTCGTGGAGGGGGCAAGTCGGATACCGCAGGATCGAAACGAGCGAGAGGGGATAGAAAGCTGGTTTTTTTCTTCTCCCCACCTCGCTCGCTCGCTCGTTCGCTCTCTCCGTCTCGTGTGCAACGCACTTTTGCTCTTCGCGAATTTGGCCATTCGCCAAATTTGGAGCTCCGTCGGCTTATTCGTATATCCCTGCTCTCGCGTAAACGAAGGAGGGCCGAATGTACGCCGGGACACGCGCGAAATACGAGAGAAGAAAATGGAGCAAGGTAACGCGAGAGTGAAAAGGAGGAAAGAGAGTTTGTTCCTCGGTCGCGGCTATTTTTAGAGAACCCGTGTAACCATTGAACCCTCGTTCCTCGTGGTGGGCGTCATTCATGATATCGCGAGACAAAACCGCGACTACCGCTGCAGCCTTCCGGCAATTTCCCGTCCAACGAGCGCGTCCGTTAGACCCTCGCCTCGGATTATCGACAAAAGACACCGCGCGCGCGCTCTTCCCCGAAACGCTCCCGTCGTTCTCGTTGAGCGATTACTCGAAAAATCAAAAAAACTACCCTTTCTCTCCCGGACAATGGCCAAACGCGTCTCGCGTCTGCTTCTTCGTTTCTTTTTTCTTCAAATTTTTTTTCATCAATCCCAACGACCGAGATGCACACCGTGACAGAGTGACGGTGCCGCGAGCAGCAAAGAGGGGCGCGAGTGTCGCGCGAGTTTAGTCTTTAGTTTAGTGAAAAAATCGCCAACAAACGAGAAAACTTGCCGGTTTGAAATTTTTCCGGAATTTCCTTGTTGGCCTTTTCCTCCTTGCTGTCCTTGGAGGGTGAGCTCGGCGAGCTCATGCTGGAGGAGGCGCTGTCGGTGCCGGCGGACGACGGACGAACCTCCGCTTCCGGCGTCCTCGATCTCTCGACGGGCCTCTCGTCGCAGGAGGCAATGTCCCTCGTGACGGTTTCGACGTCGACCGACGGTTTGGCCCAATCGGGCCTCGAGCAGGTGCGCTCGATGTCGTTCCTCGAGGCGGGATCGCGCGCCTCGGCCGATCGCGGGAATTTCGTCTCCGCGACGCTCTTCAGCAGCTCGTCGTTCTTCGCCAGCCAAACGTTTCGCCATTCCGACGTCTTCGGGGGCGAGCGTATCGGGCTCGTCGGGTAATTCGCGTAATCCGGCGTTTCGAGATGATCGCCGACGTCGGCGTCTTTTCCGCGGTCGTCCACCGAGTCATTGGCGTATCGTCGCACGCTGGGAGAGCAACTCTCGAGGATCGCTCCGTCCCGCGAGTTCGTCACCTGCTGCAGCATCTGCTGCGTCCCTGGAGCGTGGATGGCGACGGCAGCCGCGGCGTTTCTCGTTGAATTTTTCACGCGCGATAATCCGTTGCTGCCGTCGTTGGCCCCGACTGTCGTCAAACTCGTCGTATTTTGATTCTGATTCGAGGACGCCCTCGGCTGTTCGACGTTCGACGACGATTTAGCCACGACTCTCGAGGTGTTTTTTTGCACAACCGCGTACTCGGGTGGTGGGGGGGCGTCCCGGGTGGCAATGTCCTCGCGCGACGAGGACGGGACCGTCTTCCGCACGGTCGCGTATTCCGGAATCGACGTTGGAGAATCAAAGGATTTGGCGACGGTCGCGTACTCGGGACTGAGCGTCGAAGCGTCCCCCGAGGTCCGTTGACCCGTTGAGCTCGTCGTCGTCGTCGTCGTCGTCGTCGTGCATATCGAGACCGGCCTCTCGCGTTTCCCGCAAACGACCGAGGAATTGCGCGTCGGTGGCAAAGGCGGGGGCGGCGGTGAGACCGCCGGTGCCGGTCTGCTCGAGCAGAAGCTCGCCGATCTCGTCGCCGGTGAGGCGACGAACGTCTCGGCCGTTTTCGCGAAATCAATCTCCTGATAGTCGGAATCCGGGGAAAAATCCACCGGGGAGCCCGAGTCCCGGTTGCCGCATCTCGTTGAATTCTGATTCAAGGACGTTTGAACGATCGTCCGATTGGGATCCGAGTTGTAGCGCGAGGGTCGCGTCTTTGAAAAGTGGCTCGTCCAATTTTTTTGCTTCTCTATGAGCTCCTTCGAGTTGAATCGCCTCTCGGGCTTGTCGGGCCTCTCCGGACGCTCGTCGAGGCGATTCTCCTTGCCGTTGTTTCTGTCGAATTTGGAAAAGGCGACGCGCGGCTTGATCCTCTCGGACACCTTCTCCCGAGGGCCGTGATGATGATGATGAGGATGATGATGACCGTTCTCAAAGTGACGCTCGGCGTTGAGGGTCGGCACGCTCGCGCTCCAATTGCTCAGATGATCGCGACATCCGCCGGGAGGCGAGGGCGAGCGTGGACGCGGCGAACGCGTCGGCGATGTGCATCCCGAGCCGGAATTCGCCGAGCTCGAGCGTGAACGCAGACCGTGGAGATTCGTCGGTTTCGCTATTCGATCCAGCCTGCAAAAACATGCCGATTGTCGATTGTTTCACCGAGAGAAAATCATGAAAATCGTACGATCTTGCCTATACGCTGACTCACGGTCGTATCGGCTTGTTCTCCTCGCCGAGTTTCTCAAAGAGAGCTCGCGCGTTGTTGAACCTCGCCACGTGACTCTCGGTTCTGACAACCGTCACCTGCGTCGGTGATTCCTTGAGCGGTGCCGGAGGCTCCTTGAAGCCGTCGTTTATGATGGTCGCGCGATGAGCGAGATTCTCCAGCTGCGGCTTCGATTGAAATATGTTGGCGATCTGCGACACCTTGGAGCCGGCGACGCGCTTTTTCTCCTCCGTCGTCGCCATTGCACCTTGGGATTATCTGCGATCAAAAGTGCGGCAAACTTTCAATAAAACCATCGTTCGACGAATTTTTCCATTTCGTTTCATCGAAACTCGGACACGAGATGAAAATAAATGCTTCGTTCGAAAGCCAGAGAGAGAGAGAAAGAGAGACGGAGGATGAATAAAAGCGTAACAGCTCTTTCGTGACTTCCAGATTATCGAACGGCGACCAACGACGAACGAGTGAATAAAAAGTCGAGAAGCGAGTGACGACAAGATGGAACGAGAACGACTTCCTTTCGACTAATTGGAGTCTCCGGAAAAGTCAATAAACGTTGAGATAAGACAGCGAAGGTTTACGAGGCGCGGAATTAACGAAATGTCTCGAAATAAAAATATACTCGAAGAAAAACAACACACTTACCTATCGAAAAAAAACGACAATTTCGACTCTCGACGATTTTTTATTCCCAAGAGCCTCGTAGCTGTTTGTTGTACTTCAGCCCATTGTCATTCGTATGTTCTCGTTACGTTCGCGGCTCTCCCTCAATCTGCAATACCGCAAAGAAAATTGGCTGAATTTGTCGCAAGTTAATCACACCTCGTCCAACGACGACTCGACATCTTCAAAGAAAATCAAAGCTCTTCGCGGTAAATCGATTGTCGAAAGTTCGTTAGTTCTCCGATCAATTAACGATCATTTCCATTCGTAATCTTGTTTGCACAATTATACAGCGGATTCGCTTTGCTTCGCAGTTACTTTTTTTTTCGATAAATCAATGACGAATTATTCGGTGAAATGAATATGAATAAAAGATGTTTTTCAAGATTCGAAAAATCTCGGGGAAATTCGGTAATTGGGTAGCGTACATTTGGGCTTTTTTTTCTTTGCAAAAGAAAGCTCTGAGCATTGGACCGAACGCATTCTGCAGTCGGATTGTTTTCGATAACGAATTATCGCAGGGATAAATGGGAGAAAAAAATGTTGCTTCATCGACGGTACGAGGATTCGGTAATTGTGCAACCTGTATCGTGGGCGTGTCATTTAATCAATGTACAGTCAATTCCCGGCGGCTCTTCTCGTTCGTGCGAGTTTTTTCTTCCCTCTAATTATTGATCGACTTTGATGATGTCTATTATTAACGTTACTGACAAATAACGCCTCTCGCGGTAATTATGCAAGCGGATTCTTCCGACGCATGGTCGGAAGGAGGAAATTGAAAAAAAAAAACGAGAGGAGGAAGCTGAAAAAAGAGTGATTTTCGTCATTGACGAAAATAATCAGTCAGTGCTGGCAACGATTCATCTCTCGAGACTGAATGATTTTCAAGAAATTGTACTTTGATTCGATAAGAAAACGATATAGAAATATCTCATCGTCGAGATTCGCATCGATCGAAGGCGTCTCTCGGATAAATTGTATTTCGTTTCATCCTCTTTTTTGGAAATAAATGATTCGATTGATGGGACGGTGAGGCAAAGTCCGCGCAAAGGTGGGTCTCGTCTGGCTTGTATCAAGCCTCCTCTCTTCCGAGCTCTGTCTTTCTCTCTCTTTCTCTCTCTTTCTCTCGCAACTAACAACACGGCAGTATACACGTATTCGTACACTACACTATGCTTTTCTCTTCTGCAATCAATACTTGAATCGCTCGAATCCCGTTCTCTCCGGGTGTGCGTGTGCGTGCACGAGCTCCAGCATGAACTTGAGGCCTTCTTTCATACGAGACAAGGAAATGTGTATCGCGTGCGGCAATTTACGCACCGCATACCACACGACGTTCCAACGCTCCTCGGAAATCCGGAGATTCGATTTTCTCCAAAATTCAACCCACCTGTGACGGCGACTTTCACACGATTCGAAAGACCACGCGATCTTTGAATAATTGCGAGAAGACACTTCGGAAAAATCCATTTTCGTGATAATTTGCGTTCGAAACAAAAAAAGTGCATCGAGGAATGGAGGGGGGATGAGCGGAGAGAACATGACGCGTTAACGAGACGACTCGAGCTTGTCAAGGTCACGAAAAGCCAAGAGCGCGCAAAAGCGGCAGAACGCTCTCATTACCGGGGCTTTCACTATTTTTTCTTCCAAGGATGAGGAGAATACGAGATCGCTCGTCAGGGCTCATCTTCGTGAAATTCATGAGAAAAGAAGAGATACCGGAAGCTCGACGCTCGTGAATCATTAAAATGGCAATTTATTCGCCAGCGTCAGGGCAGGACAGCTTTTTGCGATTCGAGACACTCGATAGCGCCGTATTTCGAGAAAAAATATGGAAATTTTGTAAAAATTTGGTTTTTTCGGAAAATCCCGAGGGCAACAGGATGGATTCGTTGGAAAAGGGGGAAAGAAAAGGATTTTTCTCGTGTTAATTTTTCGAAAAGCACTCTCGCGTACGGTACGGGCGTACATTTACGAAACGATTCTCTCATTCGGAGAGAATCGCCCTTTCCGCCCGGCTCCGCGTGTCTCGGCGATACTTTAGAAACTGCGAATGTGGCGAATGTAGCGAATGTCGATTGAAATTGTCTCACGCCTCGTGCGTCCGTGCGTATCAAGAGGGCGTCCGCGAGTGCACGTAATTGCGCTGGCTTCGTTGCACGCCAGTCGCGTGTCAATGCACTTGAACTAAATTCTTCGATCTACCTGCTATTTTCGAGGTTGTAAGACGGCGGCGCGTAGAGCGACGAATGTTCCAACGAAAGAATTTCATCGTCGCAAAAACGCTGCCGCGATTGTCATTTCCATTGAGTGGAATCGACGATCAAAGTATTTCGAAGGAAATAATCGATTGGGGCGCGATTCGATCGCGTCACAACGCCGTTATAATCGATGCGCGAGATTTGTTTCTCGGATGAAATGAAAACTCATTGCACGTTATTTTCCGAGCCGCCTGTGTAATTCTCGAGGCAACGATGATGCTGCAGGAATAAAGCTACGTCGATATATCGTAATAGAGGGGTCATAATATCGTATGCGAAACGACGACGTTTTTTCGCGTCTCGCTGCGGCGGCGGCACACACGAGCACACGCGAGCACGCACGAGCACGCACGAACGCACACTCGTTGCGTCGCGTGTCACCTGTTATCGAGGACTTGACTTTCTTATCCGCTCGAACCCTCGTCGCATTCTCGAATGTTTTTATTTCAAATGAAATCATCTTATCGAAATCTCGCTGCGAGCGGCTGAGCAAGCAACGTGTAAACCGAATTGTAAGACAAAATTGTGCGAGCTCGTTTATCCGCTTACCCGTGTGATGCTCAACTTTCGTGCCTCGCCGAATGAAAAATACAGACCATCAAGATGAATTGACAATAAAATTGTAATGCAGCACGGTCGAAAAACATTCAGAAGGTGTATCGGAAATCTCGATGCTCTAATTGATCAAACGTCTTATCGCAATAACGCGTGACTGTCGTAAAACGTGATGGATCGTCGAACGAATGACGAAATCACCGCCGCCGCCGCCGCCGCGAAAAATATACGATCCCTTGCCAATTTTTCAACAGTCCGTGACCGCTCGTAGGACGATTGAATAACGAAATGACGATTTTTCGATACGTCCTCGATTGTCGGACAACGACGATCGACAAATTAAATGAATAAGTATATTCACAACGAACCAGGATCAATGAGAAATTCGTGCGAATTTTGTCAATCGTTTATCCTTTGTCGTCTCGATGTGCGATTGGTAGATTAATGAAAGAAAAACAAAACAAAACAAAACAAAACAATATACGAATATGTCTAGAGCAAAATTCGGTGAAACGAATGAGAGAGTGTCGAGGGTGGTGACGAGGGACGAGAGCCGATTCGCAAATCACTCTTCAAGCCTGTGTGTTCTCACGATCTATATCCTCCGACCGCAGCATCCACGGGCAAAAACCCACACGCAGAAGCGAATTGTCGTAAATCGCACTTCAATCGCCATATTAGGGGCCGTTGACCGTTGAATTCAAGGTCGCGCGAAACGTGATTAAAAAGCGACAACAAAACCGAGGAGCGAGTAAAAGAGAATAAATAAATTTGGGGGGGGGGGGGGGGGGAGAGAAAAAAGTGTGACGAAATGGAAAAAAAAGTATACGTGTGCCGTTCGTCGTCGCCGAGATGAGCGACAATGTCGCACACGGGTTTCGGCCTCGTAACTCTCGATAATTGTTTTGTCATTTATTTTTCGCGACTCGCGTCCACAATAGCCTCTCGGGAGTCACATAAACAACGATTCAGCTGCATCGCTGTACGGCAGTAGCCTTTTTCAGCCTCGATGAGAAACCGAACGAAGCACGAGCGAATAATGGCTTTTGGATTCGTGAAAGTACGACAAGTATATGCATGCACGATGTAGTATTATAATGGACTTACCGCGCGAGAGGTGTCACCATGTGCAGAGCGGCATTTCACCGTAACGGAGAGAAGGAAAAACCGACGGAAAAGAGAAAGAAGCAACCTCTCGATCTCTCTCCTCCTGGTGGTCACTGGCAAATCCGCACCTTGTCCTCGAGCTACACCGGCGGGGTTTACGTTCTCTTTCGAGTCGCGCGAGATGTTATTCTTGCCGAATTTCGATTCGAATCCCGAGGGAAATAGAGGTGTGTACGCGAGAGATCGCCGCGAGTGAAACTCGGCCCGAGAGTTTAGCGGGCTGTCAAGTTTGGCCGGGGACAGAGAGAGAGAGAGACGGAAGGAGAGACGAACCGAGAGGGAGAAGAGAAACCGAGAATAGCGCCCCTGTTTCTTCTCTCTGTCGTGACAGACGCTTGTTTTCACCGTTTATCACTCTCGAATTATCACAAAGCCTCGTTCCTTTTTTTTCCTCAATGTCGCCAGGATCGAGCGTATCGTCGCCTCGCGTTTCGAATTTCAAACGTTCGCGACGTGATCATCGTTATGATTTTCATTGAAACAAACTCATTCCCGATTTGCCGCACGATTTTCGTTTTTCTCTATTTTTTTTCTACTTTTTTTCTACTTTTTGACCGAGGAAAGGAAAACACAGACACCTCTGCGCGGAAACCGGCTGGGGAGCTGCCGCCCGTGTCAACAACCTATGAAAAAAAATACACGTACGAGATACGACGGGGAGAGGAGCAGCGTGGGAAAAAAAAAGTTGTGGTTGACGCCGCCGCGGCCGCCACGGTCGACAAACATGGCGGCGGCAGCCTCTAGGGAAAAGTGGTAGCACTGATTCAACTGGTTGTTTGTCGCTACGTGGCGACCACGACGACGACGACGACGTCGAAAGAGTGAGACGAGCGAACAAATAATCGAAAGCCACAGTACATATCCTCGAATTAATTGTACGTTCATCGCGTAGTAATTGTATAATGAAAAAAAAGCAGACACGAATGAGAAATTCCCCAGACGAGACTCGTCGACCATCTCCCTCTGTCGGCATACAGTCGATGCTGCGTAATCACCGCCGCGGAAGATGCTGCGCGACACTCTCTATGAAAAAATTGTGGCTTCCGGTTTGGGAACAAATAAAATAAAGGAGAAAAAAATAGAGAAGAGTGCGCGCGTATAGTAGAACTTTTGTTACCTTCGACCTGCTGCTTCGTTCACAGTCTCGAGCGTCGAGAGAGTGTACTTCATCTCTCCGCAGTCTTTGCACGTCGATCTTTATTTCTCCGCGCGATATATACAACCCAGTTTTTCGGAAGTTTGTTTTGCCGCAGAACGGCATCCAGAGAGAGAGAGAGAGAGAAAGAGCGATATCGCTGCCCCAGCGTTTCGGAGCGAGCATTTTCAAGACAATTTTCATACAAAGTTTCATCAATCGTCACCACCAGTGTGATCGCCCGTCCAATGACCGTATCAAAAATCGGCCGCCGCGTCTTTGTGAAAAATCGTGATTAACTCGATCAATTGTAATATCGGCATTGTCAAAGAAGGGGAACAGTTGCAATATATATATATACATACCCACGCATACATATATATATATATAGTTGAAGAAAAAATAATCGTTTTTAAAAATTCTCGAGCTACCGTGGTTCTGCTACGTGTGTGAGGTGCCAAGTGTTTTTTTTTTGCGACGAGGAACAAAGTTACACATATATATATATATACATATACATATATACGCATCATCATATATGTATATATCTGTATATATATATATATATATAAAAAGAAATATACATAAGCGTATATCCACGAGTGTACACGTAAGTGCTGTGCAGGCCGCGCGTTAGAGGCTTATAAGTATCGCATCCAAGGACTTGACACGTTTGCAAGCAAAATCATGAGAAACAAAGAAGTAACGAGAGGGAGAAAAAGTATCGCCGAAACACGAACTTTTGTCATTAACGACGAAGCATCGATAACGAAAAAGCGAGAGAAAAAAATGACGCCGTGTTTCCGATACTATAATATTGTATATGGTTTAGTGATGACAGGACACTTGTCTCAAAATGAAAAAAAAAAAGATAAAAGAGAAAAATTAGTTGGGAGTTTGCGTTTAAAAAAAAAACAGCAACCTCCTTGTAACGCGTCTGAGCAAACACGACCAAGTCCCTCTCTCGCATCCACGAAGAATCTCGTCCCGTAAGATTTTCTCGACGAGCTTATGAATAAACGAAAAGAACAAAAAAAAGAGGGGTTTTCAATAGTCGTATCACGGTTTTCGTGTTCTTACGGAATGGTTTCGACAAAAACACGCTGCCGATAGGGCTCGAGAAATTGTGACTCGTTTTTTTTCGTTATTTTCGCATTAGTCGCCCGGCCGAGCGTTTGCACGACAAAAGGACGATAAAGTTACCTTTTCGTATTCATATATGTATAAACAAATGTTTACATATGTATATGCATATCCGAGTTGGTGCGTCAAAAGTGTCGTTAGATCCCCTCAGCTGGCTCTCGGTCCGCCCGTCACTTGAAATGAAAAAAATTTGCAAAAAGCGTCAAAAGAGCTCTTTCGCCGGGAACAATCTGCGGTTATTTGATCGGCGAGAGCGAAAAATAAATAAAAACTTTTGTAATTCGCGACGGCAGACGATAATAACGATACGTAAATTTTGTCCAGCCGCGAGAGCTTCGTCCAGCCATATCCTGTATTTTGCTACGCTCTTCATTCGTGCTTTTTTTTGTTACGACAATGAAAAAAGAAAACAAAGAAAAAGACTAGAGATAAACTACGGCGCTAGTCTCGTCTCTGTACAGGCATAAACTTGAATTTTTTTTTTTTTTCACAACAATGACGTTTGTGCGGTTTATTTTTGTGAATTGTAAGGAACTGTCGCAACATCCTGAGAAGTATGAATTCTCAATTATTCTTATCGTAGAAATAACAATGGTGGTGTTTGTATCTTCCGTACGCCCTTGATAAATATACCCTCGCAAACGATAGGTTTGTACCAATGTCGGATGGAATACAAATCGCGGCAACGCCGGTGAGAAACAAAAGATGGTTTTTGCCTCATAAATTCGCGATGTATATCGGGTGATCGGAACGCCGGAAATGTTTCGCCTCGACGGATCGTCGTGTTTTTTTTCGTTTTTTTCCAAGCTTACACTTTTTTTTTTTGCAAATTTGCGGGCAAACGAAGAGTTCCAAAAAAAAAGAACGGAAATTTCTCACAATCTGTGTCGAAATGAGAAAAAAAGAAGAGTCGATCAGTCGATAACAAAGTCCGACCATGGATTTGTTCGTTAATTGTCCAACTCGCGTTTCAGGAAGGCGAAAAAAGCAAACGTACAACCCGGATGAGATCGATTTGAAAAAAGAAACGCGTGGATCGGAATTTCCACGAGGAACATTGATGAAATCGTACGTCGGGCCGGAAAAGCCAGAAGAGTCAAGCGCAGTTTCATTTCCAATCGCTCGCCGGAACAATGGAGAACAACGGGGATGCGGACAATTTGAATCTGAGCTGCGGGGAGAACGACATCGGGGACGAATTGAAAATCGGCGCTGACGAGACGTACGACACGCGCAGCGAGGTATCGTCGAGCGGCTCGGACTCGGATTCCACGCAACCGAGCATCAGCTCCGTCTCGACGAAATCATCGCGAGGCGACAATAAACGCAATCGTCACAGTCGGGGGAAACGCGCGCGATCGCGCGACTCGGACGAGTCGTCGAGCCCGGAAACGAAACGCGCGAGATCGAAAGACAGCAAGGGAATCGCCAAAAACTACGACTACACAACGAAACTGAATTACCTCTTTAGAGACGCAAGGTTCGATATTGTAAAAGTACTTTTTTTCCGCCTTTTATCCGACGATCGATCAAACACGGATGACGCTCGTTTGACTGATTTTTCGTCGAAAAATACGCGTTTGACTCTCGTAATTTCGCCCGCGCCATTCGCCCGCGGATCGCCTGTTTCAAAGTCTCTGTCGGCAGATTTTTCATCATCAAGTCCAACAACGCCGAGAACGTCACGCTGTCAAAGGCCAAAGGAGTCTGGAGCACGTTGCCGCAGAACGAGGCGAATTTGAATCAGGCGTATCGCGAGTCGCGAAACGTCCTGCTGATATTCTCCGTCAAGGAGTCGGGAAAGTTTGCCGGTTTCGCGCGACTCTGTACGGAATCGCGAAGAGACGTTACTCCGATATCCTGGGTAATAAATACATTGGTTTTTGTGAAAAAAAAAAAATTGACAAATTCTTCTTCCGTACGATCCAAAGGGAAATTGTTGAATTTCGTGCCATCTGTCTTTGCACGAGACGAGAATTAACATCGAGCGAGGACGTGTCCGTAGGTTTTGCCACCGGGATTATCGGCAAAGGCGTTGGGCGGTGTATTCAAGGTCGATTGGGTCTGCCGCAAGGAATTGCCCTTTACGTCGACCCTGCAGCTTTACAATCCATGGAATGACGGTAAACAAGTCAAGATCGGACGGGACGGACAAGAAATTGAGCCCAAAGTTGCCGAAGAACTTTGCAGGCTTTTCCCCGAGGACGAAGGTAGTGGTAGAAAATATCGATATCCCGTCATCGCCATTTTGTCTTTAAACACAACCTGCCGCCAATTTCGAACAATCATGAGAAAAAAAAAAGCACCCTTCGAGCGCCTTTGAGCGCGCACGAGCGTCTTGGCGGACACGGTGTATCCTCCGTTGAAATCGTTGAATTCACGCAGGAATCGAAATGACGCCGATTCTGAGGAAATCCAAGGAGGCTGCGAAACACGTGGTCAAGTCGTCGCGAAGAACGCGAGCGAGTCGTCCGACGATCGGCGGCGGCGGCGGCGGCGGCGGTGGGGTATCGAGATTTCTTCGCGCGCGAGGCGGCGGCCGAGGCGGACGACGATTGTTCCTGACGTCAAGGTCGCGATTGGCGTCGCTGGCGCGAGGCGGACATTTACCGGCGATCGATCCGAGAGACGCCCGGGATCCTCGTCATCATCATCATAATCATCATCATCATCATCAACGCTATCAGAGCTGGTTCAATCGAGGAGACTCGCCATACTCCAAGTACGGGTAACTCGTCGATTCCTCGTTTTTTTTCCACCGTCCGTTTACCGTCGTACACGGTTCGATTTTTCGTTTCGCCGCGTTTTATCCGTGATAATCGATGAAATAACGCGATTGACAAACGACAGATGTTACGGCAGCAGCTCGAGTCTCGGTGTGGCGGCAGCGGCGGAGGCTTACGTCGCCGATTACATGAGAACGATGCAGCATCAATTGCCACCGTTGCCACCGTACGTCGGCGCGTCTCACCCGTACGACGCTTTGCCACCGCCGCCACCGCCGCCGCGTTACTACGACGGGCTACCCCTGCCCCCGGATTACGGCAGCGCGTCGACCACGTCGATCGACAAGCGGAGCTACGAGCGCAGCGTCGACGAATTCCTATGGAGAACGGCGAGTCGCCACGGTCGTCACAGCGAGCACAGATCATCGCGCGAGCATCATCATCACCATCATCATCATCGATATCGCGAGCGTAGATGAATGAAGCTCGCTCGCCGTTGAGCTACTTTGATAATCGCGCCGACGGAACATCGTCGATCGTCGTCGAGCGTTTTGTCCAAATTATTTATTCTCCATCCCGATGGTCCCGCGCGCTCGCGTCCAAAAGTAACTCTTCATTTCCCCGCACAAACCTTCTTTCCTCTTTTTACAAAGGAAATTTCACACTCGCGCCAAAGTATTCTCGTCAATGTTCAGACTCGGCCAATCCCGACTTTTCCTTTCGAAGGACTCGTCATCCCGCGGAAAACAGAGGCGTCAAATATTTTTCACCCAAGCGATATCGTCGCGGAACTTGCGCGTACGTACATTTTTTACATGGTCGAACGATCGAAGCGGAAACGAAGAATAAAGTGAGAGAGCGTGAGAGAGGAGAGGGGGGGGGGGCGAGATAATCGAGCTACGCGCTTATCTCTCGACGGGCAATCACTGCCGCATTTAAATCAATTCAACGATAGAACGACAGAGTGGGAGAGATGAATTAACGAATAGAGTAATTACGAATGAAACATCGACGAGGTCGCGATCGATTTTCACTCGATTATCGGATTGATACAGTTAGGTGATAGTGATTGAAAAAAATTCATTGCCGATTTGTATACAAACGCACGTATGCAGCGAGTCGGAAGATGATGAACATGCGACTGAATTCATGTACTTTCGAACGGCAACAACAACGATTGTACGGCGACTTTTTTTCTTCGTTCAACGTGTTAATTCGTTTATCTTTTTCCTTGACTCACTGTATACTTGTATACTTGTGTGTGTATATATATATGAGACTATAATCGTCGACGTGTATACGACCTGATGTGAAATTGTTTATTATAAACGAAAATAAATGGCGCTCGATCGTGACGTACGTTGCTCATTTATCATCCGCGCGCGCGAGAGATTCACCCGCGCTTATCGACCAGCTGGGGAGAATACGAGGCCGAGCCGGAAGTGTCCAATCTCGTTTTCACGAGAGATGATGAGAAAAACCCGGTTCAAACGGAGAGAATCTGCGCGACAATGAACTCGACGTTTAAAACCGTAAAATGCACTCTGCTCGTTGTTCTCTGCGTTATTGTTTGTTCGCTACTGATTGTCGCTCGAATAAACGACGAGACGACGCTCGAGAGAATTTCTCGTAAAAATGCCAGCTCGAGAGTAGCGCCGCGCGATATCGCCGATTTTAAAAGTTTTTTTCCTCAATCGTGGGACAAATCGGTCGTGGATCTCGACGACGATTTTGATGTCGGAGATACAGTGACGAAAGTGGTAATTCTTTGTTTACGAATTAAACAGCGATAAAAAAAACCATCGATTCTGAAATTAATTGTTTCAAACTTTGGCAAGAATCGTTTCGTTAAACGTGCGTTTCCCCCGTCTTCTTCCTCAGGAGTCGCAGCGAAAGCTTCGTCGAGTGTACGAAATTTGCCGCAAATATAATTTAACGGAACCACCGAGGAGAAAACATTTTTTCCACAGCGAGAAGCACGAGACTCTTTATTGCTGGATACGCAAGGTTGCCTCGACGAGTTTCACCAAATTTTTCAGCCACCTGAGAGGACGAAAAGTTTTTCGAAATTATTACAAGTAAGACTCGTTTGCGCTCGTTTTTTTTTTTCATAATTCCCAATGAGGATTCATCGACGAGCTCGCGACACTTTTCAGGCAAGTCGATTTCTTGGCGCCGCGGACGATGGATGAACTCAAAGGACTCGTCAACGACGCGAAAATATTCAAATTTATGGCCGTGCGACATCCCTTCGAGAGGCTCGTTTCGGCCTACAGGTATGCAGCATTTTCTTCATTTTCTTCTTTGCGCGAAAAGCTCGTCGGTGTCGGTGGTGGTGGTGGTATTTGACGATTGACGCGGAGGATCGTTGCAGGGACAGAATCGAGGACAATTCGCGATATACCGCTCAGGCCTGGACGTACGTGCCTCGAATATTTCGACGCACGAGGCCACAATTGTTTCACTCGAATCAAACGACCGGCAATGGATTTCGAATCATCTTCAACTCCCACAGAGAGTGAGTCGATTGATCGCCGCGATTTCGTATTTTCCCACTCGGTTTCCCCGATCGTTTAATCAGAGTCGCGAAAACGTGTTGATCCAAATGGTTGTTTTCTATTTGCAACGAACGTGGCGCCTGACGATCAGATTGAAAACGGTCCCGACGTTCGAAGAATTCGTCGTATGGCTCTTGAGGGAACCGTGGCAAAAGGACGACGATCACTGGTACCAGTATCACAAACACTGCTCGATCTGCAACGTTCCTTTCGATTACATACTCAATCTGGACAATTATACGGCGAACGAGGTGAATTATATATTCGCCAAGCTCGGGCTCGATGTTGACGAGGTTTACCTGCCCAGGATTCAATCGACGCGCGGCGGCAGAAGCGACTTTGCTCGGACCTGCGACTACTTTGCATCACTGCCGCGTTCCCTCGTCGAACGCTTGTACGAAAGATACAAGATTGACTTTGAGATGTTTCGTTACAGGCACGAGGATTATTTGCATTGCAGCGAAAGGGCCAACGGATGAAACGCATTTTTTGCCCTTCTCTCGCGAAACGTCGAGGAACGGTGGACTTTGAAAAAGAACGAATGCTCAAAACGAGAGGTGCGAATACATGGTAAATGCCGGTTCTGTAATCTTCAAATCATTCTCATACACTTTGCATCGATGAATCTTTCTTGTCGCCAAATACCACGTGACATTGTTATTCCGCGATATACGCGACAAAGTACCGAAATATATAGAGTTCCGAAAATAATTATACGTCGTTCTCTCGAACAACGAGCAGATTCGAACGAATTTCGAGCGTAGCCGATACACTCGTTACGACGTTAATGCCTTTTGCGTATATTTCCCGCCCTTATATACAACAAACTCGCTGGATTTTGTTTTTCTTTTCTCGGTCGCCACAAAAGAGGCAGAGGACCTTTTGGCTTGTTTGTTTTTCTTGTTTTTTTATCCTGGTTTATCCTGAAAACGTCGAGGAATCGCGGAGGAACGAATCGCGCGAAAGAAGAAGCAAATAAAAGTATAAAAGGATGAATGAACGAGGGGCGAAATCAGTTTGACGCTTGCTTAACTTTCTTCATCGGCGATCCGTTGCTCGAATCGGCCTCGTTGTAAATTATTTGACAATCATCGTCGAGCGGCTCTTTGCTTCTTTTCATCGGTGATTTCTTGATGGTACTCGACTCGCTGTTGGTACTCGATAAAAATTGTACATCGGCGTTGTTCTCGACGATGCATACGTCGTCGTCATCATCATCATCATCGTTCTCCATTCTGTCGTCGTCGTCGTTCGTCGTCAACTTTCGTTTCTTCGGGGAGGGATCTTTCATTATCGGCGATTTCGTTCGTCTCTTCTTTGCCGCGCTCTCGAATTTCTCTTCCGCCTGTGGAGGAGACTCGGGCTCAACGATCATCACGGCATCGTCATCGTCGTCGTTCGCGTTATCGTTTACCTGTTGGAAGCGGAAATAATAGTGGTGAAAATATCGTTTATCGAGTGAATTCATAGAACGGGACTGACGATTCTCGTACCTGGCCGTTGGAAGTCGAAGGTTTCTTCTTGTCCTCTTCGGGCTCGTCCTTCGGTCTGATGTCGTTCTCGTCAGCGACGACGAGAAAGTCCGGACTGTCGTCTCTCGACTCGGGCTTGTCGCGATGCACGACCGTCACCGTTAACGAATAATTTTGTTGAAAGTCATCGACCTTGAGAATAGTACCGTCCTTAACACCGAGATCCTCCAATACGCGATCGTTATTCCCCTCGGTCTCACCCTCCTCGCTGCTTATCAGAACGATACCTTTTCCATCCACCATTACATCCGGTGCGATCATGTTCAATCGCCCCTTCAGTACCGCCTCGTCGAGTTCGGCGATCGTCATTTTTTTCGTGTCAACCGCCAGTACGGCCTGCGGCGTTGGCGCGCAAACGTAACACTTTGGGTTTGGCGGATTAACGTACTTCTCGGGCACCAATAATTGCCCGCGATGATTGACTTTTAACCTCAGATAGACCGATCGGCAAGCTTTGAAATTCTTCTCGAGAATACGAAGAGCGTGGAGTATTACGACACCCGCGATTATCGCGTTTGTCGTCGCTATCGCCGGAATTATGTTGCCGGCCATTGCTGTTTGCGATGTAAAAAAAAAGAAAAAACCCCCGGCCCGAGTTAAACTAAAATTCAAGAGGAAATTCAAGGGAAATTGTTATTATGATTTTTCACTCACACTTAATGTCGAAACGTGTTTTTTGAGGTATTCCAAAGATGTGAGATCTGATGTTGGAGCACGCGGCGACGAAATCCATAGCGCTCAGATCGTCCTTGTCCCAGACGAGATGATCGTTTGGATTTTTCTCTTGAAGAGCTTGCAGAGATTTTTTCAAATTTTTCAAAGCGTCCGCAAACACTTGGCCGCATTTCGCCACGCTCCATCTCCGTTGATCCTTCAGGCCGCATTCGTCGATACGATCTTTGCTGCAGCTCGCGACTGTGAGTGACAAAAACGCAACGTCAACGACGAACCGGGGGAAACATGCTCGCTCGATCGTTTTCCTCCTCCCTTACCTTCATCCGGTAAATTCGTCCAATCCAACGGCGTGGGCGGCCGCCTCTTTTTCCACAAATTATCCATGCTCAAGAGATACTTGATGTCGTCGTGAAACAATTTGGCGAATAACTTTTCAGGCTCGTAGCCGCACGATTGAGCCCAGAGTCTCGTCGATACGCGCGTCACGTTACCTCTCTCGTTCGATTCCGTGTTTAACGCGCTTTCCCCGGCGGTATCTTGAAAAAAAAAAAAAAACACGCAATGCGCGTCAAGTGAATCCGTTGATTTTCGTCCGAGAGTAACCATCGTCCATCGGAATAACTACCAGCGGCTTCCGGATCCGCCGTATCGGGGGAGACATCCTCGTCCGGGTCTTCTTCGCCGAACAATTGACTGTAATTAGAAGAAATGCAGATGGTACGATCGGAATTGTACGAGACCGGCGGGTATGAAATATAGAGGCTCACTTGAAGAGATGTTTGGACCAAACGATGCAGTGTATAGGCTCGCTGGGAGTGTTTCGAATGGTACAGCCTGGAAAAGTTTTTTGCGCCGCTTTTGGAATGCATTCGTAACACTGACTCAGGCCCTTCTTGATGAGTTCCACTTGTCCCTCGTAGCCGGCCGTTCCAGACTCCACCAGAGGTACATCCGCCGCCAAACACATTCGATTGACGTGATTTCTGGCAGCTCTGTTATCCAGAGCGTTTAGAACCAGGGTAAATCTCTTGAAGAACGAAAGTCCAAATTCCGAACTGTAACGGTAAAAAAGATTGAACAAACCTCTCGCTTTGTCTTTGAGTATTTGAGCGGGCAATGAGTAAAGCCTGTTTGAGTACTTACGACGTTATGCTGTCGTGATAAGAGACTATATTGACATCCGGATTGAACGTTAGCGCCGTTTCACGCGCGACCGCCGATTTTGACTTGCCAACGTGCTCTTTCCGAAAGAGAAACTGCCTGTTGAGATTGCTCACATCGATCGTATCCAAATCAATCTAAAACGCATAAAACATGTCCTCGATAATCTTTCCGCAGAGTAATGCCGCGGAATGTCCGCATGGCAAAACATCGCGTTGATGGAAAACGACGCGCGTGCCGAACGATGAATTTCTTTTTCATCTACGCGTATCATCTTACTCACAATTTCGATGTCTCTGAATCCAGTCATGACGAGATTCTTCAGTATTTCACAACCGATGCCACCGGCGCCCACCACCAAAACTTTACTCGACAAAATAGCATTTTGCAATTCCTCGCGAAAAACACCGTTTACACTCGCTGCCATCTTTGTCGCGTTGCTCACTTTGCAATTGTATATTATTTTCGCTCGGCGTGTGTTTGAATATTTTGCCCCGAATGTTATTATATACGTAAGTCTGTGTGAGAGAAAACAAGAGAAATTTGTCGTGCGGCGCAGTGCGGCGGCGATCAACCGCGGCGGTTACTCAGAGAGCAGGAGGGAGAGAGTAAAAAGCCCGACGCTACGAGGCGGCACGGAATGTACGTGAGCCTCCCTCTGTTGCCGAAACACTCAACTTTCGAAGCGAATAAAATTAATGAAAATAAAATTCAACTTGCGTCATTGCTATATTCACGATGTTGATGAAAGAAAAGTGTAAATTTGAATAAGTCGAACACACCTACGTCAAAAATTATATGTGGGATATACAAATTCGAACAAATTGTTGAATTTCGATCAAAGGTTTGTCACTTTATTTACAATATATATAACCATCATGTATCAACAATATGCAGCGCATTATTTATCCCTAAATCTAAGAAAACAAAAATCGTATGTACAGTGATTGAAAAAACAATTAATTTTGTAATCGCGCTTTGGGATTGGGAATATTGTACATTGATATGTTACAGAACCGATCGTACTTGCGCGTTGAAAAACATTTTTTGAATGAGAATCATGTTTTTCGTAACGCCGCAACTATGAAACTACGGAATTTCAATGGAACTTTACCAAAGTTGATTGTCCTTTGGAAATGTATTTTTTGACTTTGCGGGACTTTGATTCGTTCGTGCACATTGACGATTACCATTGCAAAGGCATAAACGAATCGAAACCCTCTTTGTCGCTTCAGCCTAAAAGTACTTTTCTGATCATGGCGCCGCTCACAATTTCCCCGTCGCCTTCCTTCGTATCGATGCACTTGCTGCTGCACAGATATTGCAAAAGCGGCAGACGATATTTGCCGCAAAAATCGACAAACTTTATGTGTTCCACTCTGTTGTCGAAGAAAACACCTGCATGAGCGAAAGAAGCAGAATTTTATTGCCAAAAAATCATTAAAACGTCCGAGAAGTAATGTTTTTTTCCTCCACTCACCTTGGCATTTGGGATTGACGCAATGATGACTGCTGTCGAGATAATCAATGAGATTTCTCGGCAATTCCTCCCTGTTGTAATTGATATCGGCCGTCTTGATCATTCTAGCCGCAATTTCGAGCAGCGACGGAGGATCGTGCGTCATGTCGGAGACGAATCTGACGACGAGGGGATTGTCCCTGAGTGAAAGCTCAGTGAGATTCTTCAGCGTTATAATTTCCGTCGGCAGAGTTTTGAGACGGTTTTTGTGGAGCAAAAGAGACTTGAGATTTTTCAAATTCGCTATGGAACTCGGCAAGCTCTCCAGCATATTGTCGCAGAGCACAAGAGCTCGCAGAGACGTTAATTTGCCGAGCGTTGATGGAACATCGACCAGACGATTTCCACCCATTCCCAGCACCTGAAGCCTGGTAAAATAGTAAATTTCATTAATTCCCACAGTTTCCTCGACATTTTTCGTCTTTTTCTCACTGAATTACCGAAATTCTCGTCAATGTGATGTCGATATGCCAAAATAGAATGAGCGACAATGACGGTAATGGGATTTTAATCGTCGCTCATTAATCTCATTTCGAGTATCTTTCCACGAGTGAGAACGAATTTCAGTCGATTCGTTGGAAATTTGTTTTCTCTCTTTTGTATACTTTTTACGCTGAACAATGGCCGACAACGGAGCATCGACCCCAACATCGAAAACACACGAATTTCCATGAAACCAAGTTTTTTGTTTCCCAACAGGACGAGAGATTTTCACGAGAGAAATTTCCAACGAAAATTGACATTCTCAGCTGGTAATCGACGTTCGATCTTTTTTGTTTTTGTTTTTTTTTCCGTTTTTCACCTTTCACGATATTTCACTTTGACAAACAAAGAAAAACGACAATAATAACCGCTCTCACCTCTGCATCTTCCAGATGTCCTTGTCAATTTCGCTGATGGAATTGCCGCCCAAATAGAGATATTTGAGGCCAACGAGATCGAAAAGCTGAACGGGAAACTCGGTGAGCCGATTGCCGCTGAGATTGAGCTCCCGAAGATCGGAGAGCTTCTCGAGCGTCTTTGGCAGAGACTCGGTCGTTATGCTGTTGTGTTTAGCGACGAGACAAGTCAATGGACAATCACCGAGGAAATCGGGTAACGCGCTGAGATTGCAATTCGACAAATCCAGGGTACTGAGGTTGACGAATTTCGTAATGCTCGATGGCAAAATATTCAAACGATTGTGATTGAGCAATATCGTCTCGACGTTTTCGGCATCTTTCGCCGCTACGATGTGATCGTTGAGTAAATCAGCGTCCAGCATCAGGTAAGAAAGATCAAAAGTCTTTGAGTTGGAGTCCGTATCGCTGGAATCCGACGTGTAGCTCTCCATTGCTGGCTTTTTTTCCTCTCCTCTTCCTCCTCTTCCTCCTTCTCCCGGTTTCCCAAACTTCGAGTTATATATGCGTATTTATTGAGAAATCGGATTTTTCAATTCGTCGATCGCGACATTATGAAGCAACTTGCGCCACGAACAAACCCAAATCAATATGGAAGATCGACTAGTCGTGACTTACGCAGAGTGCTGACGTTAACGAAAATAAGCTTTGGAAAATTCGCGGCGATCAAACGGACTTTTTTCCCCAATGTTTTAACAATGAGTAAATCGCACTCGCGACCCGACTTTGAGTTGCTCGGATCTTGTGGCGTCCTCGAGAGAAAACTGAAGACTCATCGATTCTTCTCTGCATCATTTTCTTTTTAATATTCTGCCTTTTTTTTATCAGCTATTACAATCAGGGTCACTCTTCGTTATCTCGCCAGGGCTGCTGCCTGTCGATGTTTCTCACTCGGCGTTTGCAACGAGTTTCAAGGTTCGTCGAGTCATCGTCGCTCCACCGCTCCACCGTGAACAATCAATTTCAAAGTGTAACCACCGCTTCCCGCGCAACCGCTTCAATAATTACATGGACTCTCGGGCCCTAAAAACTTTGCGATAACGGCGGAAATCGTTTATTCCTCCTTTTAAATTATTTGGCGCAGGAACCGCCTTCCGCTTGATACGTCACTTCATCATCGTCGTCACAGATTCGTTCTCCGTGACTCGCGACGATCAGCGACGATGCGGTGCCGAAGGCAGCGATTCTCCAGCCAATAACGATAGAGAGATGTTTTGTCCGAGAAATAAAAAATCATTCATCGTGCTTGTGCGGAATTGTAAGAAACGTTGATTTGAGTTGAACGTTGAAGAAACGTATTTGTTTTCGAAAGTCTCGCGAGCAGTTTGTAAATGTGAGGTTAGGAAGAACGTCAGAGATGCAAGTAGCTCGTGTATGTTATTGTCGAGTTAATTTCTCTCTCTCTACCGGAGAAACGTCGAAAACGTCGTCTGTTTCCATGACTCGGCGAGTCGTTTGCGAAACATCCACGACTAGGAGCAAAAAGTGACTTTTCAAAGTAGTCCGAAAGAACCGGTAGGTTTTCGACCGAACGCTCGCTTACGCTCGTGTAAAAGTATTAAGTAATTGATGAAATTTGATCGACCACCACGATGATACATTTGGGTGCATTGTTTTCAGGCAAAGCGCGAAAATGTCTATTCTGAGAAAGGCGGCGAGGCGGTTGTCTCATTCTCTGAGGTTTTATTGTACACAGCCGGTGATGGCCGACTCGTTCGATCCTACGGCAAAGCAAGAAAAAAAGCTCAGACGCGTCGCGCCCATAAAGACATTGCAAAGCGACAATTTCAAAATCTCCCAATGGCTGACGAGTAACAGAGCGATGAGCGGAGAGGATTGGGCAGAGGCGCGCGACGAAATTTTGTCCACCGAAAAGTTGAGAATGGACAAACACAAGGTCGACATGCTCATCGTTAATTTTTGCCTAGAGATGCAGCGAAGCGATTCGGCCATGGCGTACCTGGAATATCTTTGGGAAGGACAAGATTCGATGAATATTTCAGCCATGATAACGTACTTGAAGCTGTGTTACTTAAAGACGGAAGAACTAAACGACAAGGAGAAAAAGTATCTCAATGACATATACGACGCGATTAGAGAAAAACATCCCGTCGTAGACGCGTTCACGGGAGAATGTTGCGTTCTCGGAGTATCAAAGACGGAAAGATGGAAAGAAGCGGTGGAGATACTCCAAGAGATCAAAGTCGCTTGCAATCCGAGGAAAAGCACCTATTCCGCTCTCATATCGGCGGCTTTTAACAACGACGAGCCCGAAATCGGCTGGAAGTATCTCATCGAGGCTGTGACGAATTTCCCCTTCGACAATCAGGTTTATACGAATTACCTCGAGTATTGCAAGAGAGGCTTTACGGGCGAACAATTGGAACACCAAGTGGGCAAGATGTTCGAATTCTGGGGTAATTACGACATACGACCGTTCGTCGACGTCATCGAGGCTTACGAGAGAGTCTTCCACGACCTGGGTTGGAGCACGGAGCGAACGTCCATCAGAGACGTGTGGGTATATCCGTGTGTCTGCGCGTGTACGACTTTCGCTCTTCCGTTTTGCCGTTTACTCCGCGCGTTATGGGGAATGAGCGTAAATAACCGATTTTTCCTCTTTCGCAGTGGTATCTGTCGAAGTTGCTCCGGTCGACTGCACAGCTTGATCATCTCCGACGACGAGTTTCAGAGATTGACGCGTTTGGTTTACGACCGCGTTATCGTCGGCGATGACATTTATCGTAAAACATCGCCCAGAGAATTGAAACACTTTGTCACGTTCGTCCAACAGAATAAACCATGGGATATCGTCATCGACGGGCTTAACGTTGCGTATTTGACGAACTCGGCGAACAAAATGAATGGACAGCTGGTGAAGATGAAAACAAAACGAGACACGACGATCGTTCGAGGGTCGTATCGCAAACGGTGTTGACGTTATTTCATGATTTTCTTCAGGTGACAACTACCGTGAAATTGTGCCTCGAAATGGGAAAAAAGGTGTTGGTTCTAGGAAGGAAGCACATGAGCCATTGGCCGAATTTCGACCTGACTTACATCAAACACAAAGCGCACATTTTCCTGGCTGACAATGGGTCGGTGCGAGCGTTCGAGTCTCGATCGTCATGTCGGTTTGTTTGGCAATTTTGTCTCCTCTTTGATTTTTCGCAGATCCGCCGACGATCCGTACCTGCTGTACGCCACTCTGGTCTGCGGGCCGCGCACGACGTTCGTATCGCGGGATCTCATGAGGCAGCACAAATTCCTGCTGGATGATCCGATCATCACGAGGATCTTCAAACATTGGCAAATGACGCATCAGTACCTGCCGACGGCGGTGAGATCACGCAGCGGCAGGTTGGAGATGAGACTGAAACACCCGCCGAAATACCTGCCCGTTGTACAGAAAAACGAATGCGGCTGGCACGTACCGTTCACCTTTGATTCGCACAGTCAACCGTTTACGGATTACGAGCCGCCAAAGTCGTGGGTTTGCTTCAGAAAGAATCGACCAAGCGCGAGCATTGTATGTCCATCGGGAACTTGAGATGTTTCGATTAAAAAAATCACGACTCGCGCGTTTCGTGACAAAATGCCACCTATTACTTTCTCCCTTTGTCGTATTTTCGTCGTAAGTTTCATCTCCGCGTTGGAAGAATCGTGTTTCAACGGTGATTGAACGGGGCGCGCAGGTACGTGTCGATGATGTTTCACAGCCGCATTTGGCGAATGAATTACGATGAGAGTCGTATGTGTCGAATCGTTCGATGTGTCACATCCTACGAAATCGTCCAATTTTCTCAATACACGATACTATATCATGGTCGTATATACGTAGTTTTATTTCTCGTTATCGGTCGCGCACGAGCGGTCGGGTCCCGAGTGGTCCCGAGCACTCCCGAGGTGGCGCGACTCGCACCGGCGAGAGCGTAGCGTGCGCGGCGCATTCCAGCCAGCGGCAGTCTTGCCGCTGTCCCTCTCTCGTGCGCAACAGGTGACGCGTGTGGAAAGCGATATCCGCGTACATGTGTGCGAATCGCGTTGAACGTATCAACATTTTTACGGTGTCGCCTTCTTTGTTGTTGCCTTTTTCCCTTATTATTTTCGTCAACTGGTGTTTTGCATCGATCGTCCCAGTGTTTTTTCACTCTCTGGTGTTGAATAAAATATTGTCATTTCCAGCGACATGGTAAAGAGAGAAAGTGATCGAGGCTCGCGAGTGTATTGTTTCGCGCGATAGAGTATTCTCTTTTCTTTTCTCACGCTGTAATTTCGTATACTTTTTTTCGTTTCAACATCGCATCGACGCCGAAGGATTTGTGGAAACTTTGCGCGCTGACACGTTGGAAAGACCGTGCTAGGGAGCCTTCCAGGTATCGTGAAACATTCTTCCCTTCTTTTTTTTTTGTTTTTTTTTCTCAATCAATGAATCACGCGATGGTTCGATCTCTCGACTCGAGTCGCGAGCGTTATTCGGGAATAAACAAAGGACGATGCAAAACATTTGGCGCTGCACACCTGCCATGCGCGCCTCGTCGGTTCACCTCGTGCTCGTTATTCCATATCGCTGTAATAATAATACGCGAGTAGGTATGTACATACACTGCATGCGCGTGAAACGCGCGAACATGGCGCGGCGCGTTGGCGCGATATTATTAGCGAGTGCATATGCAGAACCCGCATCCGAGTATCTCCTTGGATCAGTGAACCATCGAAGGTCGAAGTCGGCAACGCGTCGAACATACGCGTACAGTGTGTATATCCATTCACCGATAATTTTACCCGTTACTCGCCAACGGAATTCACAATCGCTAAACAAATGGTTCTTATCGTCGCGATCTAATACTTGATATTGCAACGCGTACCGTTAGTATTCTCCGTGAAATTTTTCGTTTCGCTCGAGAGATCCGCGAGTCCGTTTGACGAAAATGACAAATTGGCACGGTGGACGCGCGCGAGGAACGTGGGAAGAGAAAAATTGTTTCGTCCAAGACGATCGGGGGGGAATCGTGAGAGCATTTTCGAGAGACGACACGTTACTCGAGTCAACGTACGCATCG
Source organism: Heteropelma amictum (assembly GCA_959613375.1). NCBI lineage: Eukaryota > Metazoa > Arthropoda > Insecta > Hymenoptera > Ichneumonidae > Heteropelma > Heteropelma amictum. Next base: position 16,756,996 of record OY390724.1, read on the forward strand.
CGTTATGCGATAGACGCCAACCTGACACTCGTCCGTTTTCTCCTCTTTTCTTCTCGTGCCTCGTTGCATTATCGTCGGCCAAGTAGATGCATACGCGAGCGAGGATAAAAAATGGAATCTCCGGAGAGTCTCGCGTCAGCGGTATCTCACGATCGAGTGTCGCGCGGAGATCGCGCGTCCTACTCTCGGTTCCTTACGCGTCAGCGTGTACACACACGCATATGCATGAGCTGCGCGCGCAAATGGGACGTCGGGATGCGCATTATCCATACATTTGTGTACGCGCTTGTGAATCATACATACGTACGTTTGGCAGCGTACGAAAAAATGTTCCTTTTTTTGTCCCGAAAACGAACGACGGTATCGCTTGATTTTCGCCGTCAAGTGCAATTTGCGATTGTTTTCCGTTGTGCAAAGTTTCTTGGCGAGAACGAGAATTTCTGCAACGTCCGGCGTGAGATTGAGAGAAAGAGAGAGAGAGGAAACTCGTTTGAAAAGCAACGAGCGAGTGTCGGAACGCTGGCCGTGATAAAGTTTTTCGCGTGGGAGGCCGTGGTGCGTAAAAATTCGTTGTTTTGCCCACGCGAGTTTTACTCTGTATTTGGCGCGTGAGCGAAAGAGATTCGTTGTCGCGCGCCTCTCGTGGGCAATCGAATTCGTTTATAATACGTATACTCGTATGCTCTCGATGTCTCCCTGATGGGGGGGGGGGCTCCACCGCCTCTTCAACTCGCGAGAAAAACATTCCGTGCGCCCTTTTCGCGTCGTCGCGAATGTCCAGCAAGCGTGTGGGATTTCCATCCGAGAATTCATCGAAAAAAAAACCACGAAAGCAAGAAACCACGAGAGAAAGTATCATCCGCGTGAGGCGGCATGTGCGCCGTTCTCTTTTTGCCGTAACTCTGATGAACGTGATTACCGGGGACGAGGGTTCCGGTGGAAAAAATACGAGTTTTTACGGAGATGATTAGTGTGACGCGAGAGGAGGGGGGGGGGACACGTCGTTTGAAAACTCGCTCAACTGGTCGGGGATGTAAAAGAAAATGGGATATTCAACATGACGCCTCCTTGGTCGTTTATACAGCGCGCGGATCTTTCCGTATATACGTCATTATCGTTATCGCGGGTGACGCTTCAATGAAATCCTCGGTGGGATGCTGCCCGATGAGACTCTAATTTTCTTTTATTCGCGAGTCACAATGAATCGCCGATGCATCGAGCCATCGATATACCATTTTGGACGGACGTTCGGTTATCGAACGGCTATTCTCTCTCACGCGCTCTCTCTCGCTCTCTCTCTCGCTCGAGAGAGCACAGTAGGACCGTTTGGAAAATGAGATTTCACGCCCGCTTTGTCATCTCCCCTTTGTTCTTCATTCCACTGGCGTTTTTTCGTCTCTCGCGCGCAGCAGCGGTACGCGTATGTACCACGTTGAAGCAACCGTCGCCCGGGATAAGATAAATCTCATCCGTTTCCTCCGTACCTGCAGTACAACCGCACTTACTCGTCCTACAGTGTTGTACTACAGTGGTATAACGCGTGCTGTAGATAACACACGCGCGTACACGCAAGAGTGGACACGGGAGGCGGCGGCGGAGGGCCAAAGCCGCCCGCCGATTATCGAGGGTGACGTGGTTTCGAGAGCGACGCTCGAATTCGTTCGGAAAAAAGAGGTTACACTATCGGGCTCGCGTTCGAATCGACGAAACGCCATGAAAATATCACTTGTTTTTTCGGCGAGTGACTTTATTTGAAAAAAAAAACAAAAAAAAACACGAAATTTCTCTCCCTGTATGCATGTGGAACGTTGCGACGTGCCCACACACATGGTCGGTACTCGACGATCGCAGGCGTCTGAAACGAAACGAGATCAGGATTATCAGCGGAGTTTCAGCCTGCGAGTTGCTTATCCGATGCCTGGTAAAAGAGTCGGAGAGGGACTCGGCGTTAAAGGAGTTGTGAATTTCATGTTTCGCGGGAGAAAATGGCGCAGTAGCTCGCCGGGGTGAGAAAACTTGCACCGCGAAATTTACGGTAGAATTTGAGGGGGGGGAGGATTTATTTCGATAAACGCCGTAAACGACAATTGCGAGAGAGAGGGAAGACGAGATTTTCCATCAATGGCTCTCGGTCCGTAGACGAGACCCGGGATGATAGCGGAGAAGGGCGAGGAGGAGGCTATGTACCGCATGCTCTCGACGGAACAGAGGCCACAACGCGCCTAAAATCGATTCCGCCGCGCGTTGCCGGCGAGATGAGAGCGACAGACGAGCGCAAGGGCATGGACCTTCCCTTCTCGCGGCAGCATCCCGCTTTCCCTCCGCGACTCCTCTTTTCGTGCGTTTACCTCGTTCTAACTCTCTCTCTCTCGTTTCCTGCCGTTTCGAGAGTACGTACGCGCGCGTTGCAGTTGACTCGGACAATCGGCCTCTCGTTCGAGAGAAAACTTTGCGCATTTTCGTTCGTTTTTGTCAAAATTGAGAATACAAAAGACAACAGATTCTCCTCTCGGTAAAGTACGCGCGAAGAGAATTGGCGTGCGAATTGAAAGAAAAATGTCGTTATACCAAAGATGGCTCGTGACGCGTTTGAAAATACAAGTTCAGCGTTGAATAAATAAGAGGATAATCGCGGCAACTCGGCGGAAGTTTGTCCTCGTCCTCGGGCGATACAGGGGCTCGGGGGCCGCGGTGGAATTTTCGGTCGACGAGGGGAAAACGCAGTGGGATCCGCTCCGTTTTAACGCTCGCTTAATTTTACGGTCAGCCGTAATGGTCTCGCGGGCAAATTATTATCACCCGAGAGCAATGCGTATAATTATGCGTATGCGTCCGCCGAGTGCTATATTCGCGGGGAAGAGGCTGGGGTGCGGGGAATCCCCGTCCTCGCGGTGCTCGCCACGAGGGTGTCTTTATGGCAGCAAGGTTTATTAGCCGTCGTTTCGTCCGTTCGCGCCGTTGTTCGCGCTCGGCAGAGTCAAAACTCGTTGAGACTCTGCCTCGTCTTTATCCTCCTTTTATTTTATTACTCTTCACGGTGCTTTTACGACCGCGGCTGAGCTCGCACTTTGCATCTACTCGGTAACGGGATCGTTGAATCGGTACGGGCTTGATTGTCACGGAGGAACGCGACGGTTTTCGTCGTTTCGAGAGAGAGAGAGACATTTCCGTTTCCTCCGTTTAATTCCGCACGCGGCTGATGATTATCGACGCCGCGCGACGCGTCACTCGCGATTCTCAGAGATATCGGCCGGCCCGAGTGCTCGCGTAGCGGCGCAGAGAGAGAGAGAGAGAGAGAGAGTTATTCCACTCGCGATCTTTCGAAAATGTCCGTACTGGGAATATCGTCGATCGCGTAAACGTTGAAAAGTATATATCGGCGAAAGGAGAGAGATTCACCGGTGAATATTTCATCGTTCCTCCCGAGGCGTCACACCCGAGTCCTCTCGCTCGGCGTACACACACGCAGACGGTCGAGACTAAACGACGATGTCGCGACTTTGTCAAAGTCGCTCTCCGCCCCGCTGTGTACAGAAACGATCGTGTATACCCGCTCGTATATAAATGCAAAACGAGGGAGCATCGCGAGGCTGCGGGAGCTCTCGCTCTCCGTACACGCGTATACACAAGAGAGGGGTATTCACCGGTACTTGTCGTAACTTTGCCGATGCTTCCGGTTAACATGGCACCTCGCGTCACTCGCACCTTTAACGCGCGCGCCTGCTCGTCGAAACCACCCTGGGGTGGTTGGCTCCATTTGCACAAGTGCCCCCCCGAGCCTCGAGTTTCCCAACTTTCCGTCTACCGCGTCCTGTAACTCGATACGATATATACTCGCGGGGTGACTCGGGTGAGAGCCGCACGACTGTAACAACGCGTATGTTTTGTCGCATCGAGCGTGCTGGGGATTCTTCGAATGAAAAAGTAACGTGAAAAAGCATCTCGGCATCTTTTCCATTCTCTTTCTCGTCTCGCTCTGATATGAGCGAGACGGAGATGCGCTCCGGTACACGGCGTATTTGGCTCGATCGTCGGTCCTATCGTCCCGCATGCATAGTTCCAACTTTGGAGCATTAAACGACCCGCCGTGGACCCTAAAACTCGAGAGCATCGTCTCTCCGAAAGCACTCGCGACATTGTTCGGCAAACCGATACCGCGTCGTGGAATAACGAGTAATTAAAGTACAGTAAAGTAGCGACTAATCTCCCTGCGGGAGAAAGTTCAATAAAAAATGGACCAATTTACGTTGCTCGTACGGTATAGTATATTATAGTGTCGTTGCGTGTTTATACGCGCAAAGTCGCGAAACAAATACCGAAATAAGGCTAACGACACTGCGTGAGATTAAGAAATAACGATCGCTGCGTGCTTGCTTGCTCTTGCTTCTGATGAAAAAAAGAAATTGCCGAGTTCGGAAGCGTCCGTTTATTTTCGCGCCTTCTTCTTCTCGTTGATGCACTTTCCGTAATTGCCAGCCACCTCGCATTCGTCGTCCGACACTTCCGCTGGAACAATCGCGAAACGACGAACAATTGAGGATGAAAAAGGCCGAGTCTCGAGCGTGAGACTCGCCGCTCGATCCCCCCTCGATCCCCCCTCGATTCGTACCTTCGTCCTTGCACTCCTTGATGACTCCCACGATCTTTTCAATCTTCTCCTCGTCCGGATGTTCCGCCGATCTCAGCAACTCCTCGATTTTGTCGATTTTCGCGTGGCCATCCTCCATCTGTGGAAGGAAGCACATTGAACAACGTGTCGGTTCGTTCGTTTTTATGCTCCTCTCGCTCGACACGAGCACACAGCGAAAACAAAAGAGACTCTCGCGATTCCCGGTGCGCAAACTACACTCACCAGACCGGCCTTGTTCATCATGCAGGCCTGAAAGCATCGAACTTCCTCGAGATCCTCGCCCTTCTCCTCAATCACGAATTTCAGCGTTTCTGAACAAGGAAACGAGCAAAACAACGACATTCGCATGAATACGAATAAGCGAAACGAATTTTTCTCGACGAATTTCTCTCGGAATTGAATATACATTCGAAAATTCGAAAATTCGAAAATTCGAAAACGTCCAAATTAACATTTCGGGGTCTGGAAACAATTTCATCTCGCGAACCATATCGAGTACCGTTAAACCGTTATTATCGTATTGCCCGGATGCGACCATCGTCTCACCTTCGGACGGCTTGAGCTCCTCGATGCACTCGTCGATTCCTCGTTTCAGAGCCGCCATCAGAGGACACTCGTCCTCCGCCGGCAATAAAGAAAACAACATTCGCGCATTAATTTCGATTCTCCTCGAGCTCGAAAAAAATTTGACGGAAAAAATTGACGAATGGCCATACTTACAGCGGCAAAAACGACGACGACGAGAGCGAAGAAAACGACGATGCTCTTCATGGTGCTTTTCGCTGTTAAACCGAGAGAAAACACTGATGAACCAATGAGCGGTTTGTCGCGCGATGGACTGAGGACGAAAAAAATGCCTCGATATTTATATCGTCGTGGAACGAGTCGTCTCCGCTGCGAAAAATCCGCGGGAATTCCTCGGCCTTCGTTAGCGCGCGCACGACAGGAAATCCTGCGATAATTGCTCGAGATATCCGATCTGGAGGAGAGAAAAAAATAATCCGCGATTGATTACGCGACCGCGAACGCGCAAACGAATGTCACGAGGAAAAGAGCGAAAAAAAATATAGTACACTGAAAATCTTTGGACCAGAGACAGTTTTACCTTCGTCCAATTACTTTTTCTTCGTTTCTCTCCATTTTAAACACAAAGGTCGAGGACGGTCCGGCGACCCCTCGCGCTTCGAAATAATGGCTTTTCGCTTGGCCCGCGACGAATCCGCACGATTCAGCGCCATATTCGCCCGGGGCCGTCGCGCTGGAATTCGAACAATGTTCATTTCGCGGGGACTATCGTGGACCAAATGCGGGAACGAGAGGGACTCCCCCGAGTGTTTTTTTTTTCCGATAAACTACGGGAACATCGTTAAATTAAATACAAACAACGATGGACCGGTGAAATTTCGTTTCTTTACACTTTTAATTGATTCGATCGAAAAAAGTCGCTGCATCGAAATTTCATTTTCGTTTTATTTTCCAAATACACGCGCGATCGAAGCCGCGAGTGTCCTTGGGGGGAAAAAAAAATAGAACGCGGACTCGCAGAGACAAATGCATCCGGTGGTTTTCGTACGAGAGTCCAGTCTGTAAGCAAACGCGCGTTACAGCAGAGTGTGAAATAATACGTGTCACGTGTGTAACATCGAGCGATTGCGATCTCTCTCTCTCTCTCTCTGCGAGGCATTTCAAATGATTACACGCGCAATGACGACGAGGCGCAAATCAGCCGGATGACTTTGAAGCGCGAAACGAAACGAGGAGAAAAAAAGGCGAGACGCGATTACATCGACGCGCGCGTATATTTAAAAAGCACGCGAGGAGCGCGACAGATGCGCCGATAACGCGCGTGCCTCGATCGCACGCGCAGAATAAAATTTCGCGATTGCGGAGAAAAGGCACAACGCGCGACAAAAACAACAGCAACAACAGCAACAACGATGTAATAAGATTTATTCCAACTCGGCGAGAGCGTGGACAAGGACGAGTGGAGTGGAGGGGGGCGCGGCTGAGGGTAACAGCGATAATCATTTGCTCGGAATATTCGATATTATTTTGTAATTTGAGATATAGATGGATTGAGGAGATGGGGGAGGGACGGGATAATGAGCTCGTCGAACGACACCATCGGCCAAAATACACGCGCATCGAGTCTGCATCGCCCCCGCTTCGGTTTCCGGTCCATCGATCGCGGGCCAATCGGCAATCAAAGTTTTGCTCCGGGCTGTAATTAATTTCCCACGCGTCATACACGACACGTTCCTCCCGCCGTTGTTTCTTCCTCAACTCCCGCGGGTCTCCGCCGTTCGGTCGACGACGAGAGCTCTCGTCGCGAGGCCCGCGAGGCCCGTGCATCTCGGTACTCCCCTGCGTCTCTTGCAACGACCACTCGCCAACGTTCTCCTCCCGTTTGCAGCATCCTCCGCCGTCTCTCGAAAAGCATCATCCCCCGTCGCTGACCACCCGTTGCCCCCGCGATTTTCCTCAGGGAAAGAAGTAAATCTGCTCGAGAGACGAGTTTCAACGAGATCAATTATATACGATACTTTGGTCGTTTCGAAATTTGAAAAACGACGTTCGGAGGAAAAAGGGTCTTTTGGCAATTTGATCGTTTCGCTCGGCGCGGTACATTGGGAAACATTACCGACGAATCCGTCTCGTAGAAGCATTTGGTGAACTCCCAGCTTCGCTCGCACGCGTCGTCGCTGCTCGCTGCAGGGGCACGGAAAATGTTCGTCAATATATTTGCTCAACGCGCCCCGCGCAGGGCGGCGTAGGACAAAAGTCCGTCTAACCTTTTTCATTGCACATCAGAGACACTTCCTTCGCTCTCTGTATTATATCCGTGGGCATCATTATGTCGATCTGTTTGTTTATCACGTCGAGAGCCAACCTGTTGTCCTTCAACTGTCGTGAAAAACAAAGGAGGAATTAGAGAAACCGGCGTCGAACCGGCGAACCTTTGCAGCGCTCGGTGCGGACAGCGTGGTGTGAAACTCACGATTTTCATTTGCCCAAAGAGACACAGGTAGTAGCACTGCAGAGCTCTGTCGGGGGGGAATTCTCCACCTTTCGTTTGTTGCAGCACCTCTGCGACAATAACGATACAATAATAACGACGAAACGTCATTTCGCAACGATCGCTCTCGTGACATTGAAAATTGCGCAATTTTTGACACGGGTCGGCTCGTTTTTCGCAAATACTCACCAGGAGTTACTCCGGTCTTTGCGACGCAGCTCTTGGCGACGCCCTTCATCGCGTTTCTTATTTGCTGCAAGGTCATCCTCTTTGCGACGAAATTCACGCGGCATCCGGAGAAAAGAGGCGCAGCAGACGTTTCCGAGTCGAGATGGACGCGCGAGCGTCGCGTCAGTGTCATCAAAAAGCGCGAAAACATTTTCTTTCGTCTTTCAACGTTTTTTTTCTCCCCGTGGAATTTTGAGAAAAAAGGGACGGCCGTACGGCGGGGGCAGAGGAATTATACAATCGGCGGCGTGTCGATATACTCACGGCTTCCGTTGGCGGAAGTTGGAAAATCACCAAAAGGCCCCCCGCGGCCAGTGCCAGAAGGAGCGTCGATTTTAGCATGATGGGAAAGCGGTGATGATTTCAACGAGACGAGTCAAAGATGCGCGCGCGTCGATGAACGAACCGAGGGCACACTCGCTGGCAGCGACGGTTATTACTGGGACGAGCGATGGAAACGCGATGGCGCAAGGAACCGTCGCCCGGCTCTTATATTCTCTCCGTTTCCGCGTTTGCGACATGTTTCACCCTTCTTCCCGCACCGTGTGGTGGCACCGTGGCATCGCCGTGTCACAGTGACATCGAAAATTACCGGGCAATCAATGAATCCCCCCCGCCCATCGCGGGCAAGTTCAAGATCAATGCGCAAAAAAATCATGAAAAAAAGAGCGAAAGAGGCAAGAGGAAGAGAGGAAGAAGGAACAAGTCTGAAAATCCTCCGTCCTGAAACGTTTTCCTTACGTAATGCAAAAATGGAAAAAGGTCAAATCCGCGGAAATGTTTCACCGCCATCATGCCATAATTACACATCTCGATAACTCCCGGGTTTCTCGTTGCTACTTTATTGATCGACCTGATACTTAACGCGCGGACAATCGACCATCTCGCGGAGGAGATGCGCGCGTGTTTCCGTGTTATTTTCGTTTTTTCGAGATGACGCTGCTCGCTAAAAAATATCTCGACTCCAATTGGATCGACCGAGTGAAAAAATCATCTCACGGGAAGAAGAAGACTCCGCTGTCCGCCTCGTACTGACACTTGATGAATTGCCACGCGGCGATGCACGCGTTCTCGTTGAAGTCTGAGGGGCAAAAAAACGAGCGTTTATTTTACATCGAACGGACTTTGCTCGCTATGATCGAGCGGCGACGGCCGCCGAGGTAAAACTTGCCCAAGGCGGCGCAGGATGTCGCGGCGGCGATGCTTCTCTCTTGAACCTCGGCTGGCATCATCATTGTTATTTGCTTGACGATCGGATCGATCATCGGCCGTCCATTCTTCAACTTTGTCGCGTCGGAAACGTCGCTTACGATTATTGCCATTTCGTTTGAGAACGCGATCGACACTCGCGCCCCCCTCCCGCTGGTATACATACCGTTTTCAGCAGACCCATTATGCACTTAGTGTAGCACTGTAATTTCTCATCTTCCGGAAACTGTCCGTTCCTCATTGCGGCGACGACCGCTGCAAAAAACAGCCCGCGATTCGTCGCAATTCGCTCTCGTTTTAAAAATGGAAAAAAAGCCGCAAGATTCCACGTAGCCGCGGAATTACCTGGATCAACGCCGGTTTTTGGCACGCAAACGTTTCTCAAGCCGGCAGCCGCGTTCTCCATTTGTTGCATCGTCATTGCCTTGAAGAAATACACGCGCAATCGTCCGCCGATATCGTACGCGTTAAAACGTAAGCAATTTCGAAATTTTGCAATTTCCCGTCGTCGGAGCATGAAACAGACGGCGATGTGACAAAAATGAGTATTGCGCAAATGCAAATTGTTCACCACGTTTTTATTGCGAAAGGGCCTTCCCGCCGCGTCTACTTACACCGTCGACGCGGTGCTGGTCGCCGATGAGAAGCGAGCACAGGGCCGCCAATCCCAACAGACTCGAGCAGCGAAGAAACATGTTTCTTTCCCCTTGATTTTTCCAACAATCGCGATGTGAACGTGCGACGAAATTTTTGACGTGTGTGCACGACGACGAGATCGTTCCTCCGTCTCCGGAGACGCATTCGCGAGCGACTTTATATAGACAGCAACGTCGGCGGATCGAACGATAATCTCGATTGCTCGCCATCGTCAGTCTCGTTTATTTCGTCCCAATTGCGTGTCATTATTTTCGTCGCTGGGTGTAATACGAGATATTATTTTCTCAACGAGCTCATTATTGTACCTCTCCATTGCGGAAACGCGCATCTCCGCGACGGATTTCCGTTTGATCCTTCGCCGATCGCGCGTCTCCATATCGTCCGTCATTTCCTCTCGAGGCCCCGAGTTGCCTATCATTTTCGTCAAATTGCACACTGTATTTTTTTTTTTGTTTTTTTTTCTACAAACATCACGCGAGGAAAGCCGCAAAAATAACAACGATACACCGTCATACTCTTCGAGATTGTCGAAATGTTCTTCCCCGTCTTTCTTCTCGCCCGCTCTCTGCCTCGATATCATCCGTCCTTGTCTCTCGACATCTGGCGGATTTTCGCGAACGCAGCCTCATCCGCTGGGGGAGAATACTCTGAGATTCAGCGGCATCAACGGTGGTACACCGTGCGAGCTTTTCTCTCCTTACGAGCCATCAGCGAAAGAGCCACTTTTCGCCCGTCCGATAATTGCGATTCCTTCTCTCTTTTTTTTTCGTCCCTCATCTTTTATATACTTTTCCATTTCCTCTCTCTCTCTCTCTCTCTCTCTCTCTCTCTTTCTCTCTCCCTGGGTACATCTCGATCAATCTCTCATTCTCACATCCCGCGCACGAGTCGTCCTCTCTCAGCAGTGCCATCTGCGGAGCTCATTTTTTTCCCGATTTTCGTGGTAAATCGAGGAGGGAGAATACCGCCGATATTAAATCCAGCAATGAGAAATTACGACTCGTTATATCCCCGGAGTTATTATTAATGTGCCCAAGCTGGTTCGAATCGACCCCGCGCTGCGTTTATATCAATCGACGCAGCGACTCCCTCGCGAAACCCTTTGTCATGCTAATTAGCTCTCAATTAAAGCTCGAGCAACGACCAGCAGCAGAGCGGCACGAGTCGGCTCGAGACTCTCGAGAACCGACGGCGCACCGATCGAAATACCAGCAGCAGCAGCAGGAGCGCCCAAAAGACATTAACAAGCGCCAAATGACAACTTTTCGTCGCTCTTAATGAAAATCGAGAGTTTCGTCCGGTCGAAACTCGCACTGGGACAGTCTGGGGAAGTCTGCTCGGCCGACGTTGGGGAATTTCTCGAGAGAAATAAATAATAATAGCGATTGAAGCGAGCGCCGGAGAATCGAGGGCAATCGAGGGTATCCTACCTGTTGGGAATTTGGCTCGGCTCGTGGCTCGCCATCATCAATGGACCTCAGCCTCCCACACGTTTGCTCTCGCGTCTCTCGCTGACAATAACGAAATAAGTGTAGTACTCGTTGTTGTACTTTGTATTTTGACGCGTCCAGTAACGACGCTGCTCTTCGATCAAATCGATCAAAAAATAACACCGGTCATTCTCGCCTCTGTCGAGAAGGATTTTAACGCGCTCTCTCGACACGCCGTTTTATATATTACCAGCACGACGTAATCCCCAGAGACGACTCGATCCTCGATGCGTTTCAATCGATACATCGATACCCTCCCTTATTATTTTTTCAAAAGCCTTTTAATCTCGAGGCCGCCGTCTCTGTCCAAACGAGGCCCCGACACACACGTTGTACGCTTGTCTTTTCAGGCTGGCCAACGTCTCGTCGATCAACCACCGCCGCTGCTGCTGCTGCTGCTGCTGCTGCTGCTGCTGCTGCCGCCGACTACGAGCTAATCCCTCCGCTTGCTGGCTAATTATGAGACAATGACGTCACTGATCCAGCGGGAGTACGGTGGCTCGCAGAGGAAGAGGGAATCGACCGGAAGCAATGCCTCCAGCTATTTACTCGTGAGTTGTACCGCCACGCCGTGGCCATGACGATACTCGACGCACGATACTCGACGCACGATACTCGACGAATACGCAAAATATCATCGCGCGCAGAGTCCCTTCCGGAATCCTCTTCTCTTTTCTATTTCTTTCCATTCGACGGCCCGCCATGAACTCGATAACCTCACTGAAACGCGAACCCACCCTTCCGACCGCTTCCTCTCCCTCGCTACATTTCTCCATCTTTTTTCTTCTCTCTTTTTTCATTATTATCGCATATACTCGATTCTTTTTTATTTCTCCCCATTACGACGTCCTCGATCCCAGGGGGCTCGTGAGGTTATGAGTTTTTCGGGCGTTTCGCGCAGCAGGGCTTCCAGTCTAAAATCGTCTATACAAGCGTATGAAAATATAGCTGTGTTTATTACGAACACACGAGGAATATAGCGTTACGCTGTATTCACTCTCGTATCTCGTCCCTGTGTATCGTAATAGCGCGAGTACACGCGGCACTCGCGCGCGGTGGACACCGACGAAAACTCTGCTGCCGCTGTGTCTCTCCGGCTTCTCACACTGTACGCTCCTCCGTAGAGCCGCGCGTGGCTCGCGAAAGCAGAAATTTTAATTGTTTCATTGTCGACGTTTACGACTGCGTAGGAAAAATATGAAAAGGAACAAGCTGCTCCGGCAACGTCGCGAAATTGGCGCATGTTCTCGTAAATAACGAGCGAAAGATGACTCGATTTTTTTAAACGAAAAACACGCATCTCTGTGCGCGCTGAGACACTATCCATAATTTCCCCAATCCCGCTGAAACGACTCGGTCGGACAAATGTCCGCTTCTCGAATGTCTTCTCTCGGTTTTTCGATCGAGAGACACAAAGCGCGTGTATCCGAAGATCGTGCCGCAAGTTTGGCGAGTTTCGTCGTGAAATATTCAAAGCTCAAACACGAGCCCGCGCAGCTGCTCCCACATCCGCAGTCCGGAAAGTTTATCGCCCGGTGTTTGCGACACTTTCGGGACGCGCGTGAATATTTGCGCCCTCCGCGGAGGAGGAGGAGGAAGAACACGACGACAACGACAACGACGAAACTTTCGAGACGAAAATCGAACTCGCCATTATCCCTCGGGACCGCGCGATCCCCTTTGCATATACACGCGCGTGTTTCAAACATACTATAGCATATACCGGCATCGAGGAGTAAATCTTGACGTCCGACACAGCCGCGAGAGATCTCCATAATTTTGCATGTCTGACGGAAAATATCGAAAATATCGAAAATGCAAGATTCGCTTTTTTCTCCCGCTGCGGTTTTAGTTGCTCCGCTCCGTGGCTGAAGCGGGGGTTCGGGTACGAGATCGAACCGCAAGCCGGATGTGCGGGCCGTTGCCACAAATCGGGCGTCCAATCGGCCTAAAACGATACTAAATTATTCGGTCAATGGCGCACGTGCTGTTGGCTTCGCGAAAACTTTCACGTACGCCTGCTGCTGTGATATATCTGTTTCCACACTTTTATCCAGCACTTTTATCCAGCATCCGTGTGTAGAGCCAACGAGGTTCTCTGTGGGAAAATATACGGGCCACGGGGACGAGATCGCCGCCCCTCCCCTCTTTTTTCTTCCGCCACGCGCATATCTTCATTTTTATCACCCATTTTTTTTCGTACTTCCACTTCACCCGTCGACTTTAATGATTAAAAAAAAGAAAAGTGCGGAAATGATCTTCTTTTACGCGCAAAGTCGCAAGAGCTCGTGTCGTTGTACGGGTGCACCGTGGTCAAAATCCCGAAGAGCGCCTTCTTTTTTCTTTCCTCTCTCTCTCTTTTGCTTCTATTTATAACGCAAGCGGCTTTGATAATTTTGTTTCCCCTCGATCGACTCGCCGAGTGCTCGCTCATGCACCTTGAAATCGATATCGCGCGCGGAGAGTGTGTCACGCTGGAGAAAAATGCTGAAAAACAATGAATGACCATTTTTCATCCGCACACTCTCTGCTGGACAAACGCGCAACGACGCGGCGTTGGCGATGCCAATTATCTTGCGTCGATTCAAAAAGAAAGCTCGAATCGTTGGTACCTCGATTTTGTTGACAAATCGAGTGGAAAAAATACGCGGGAAAAAAAATGGAAAAAGTCGGCGTGTCCGTCTCGATCGAAAATCGAAATGGCAAACGTTCCCAGCACAACTCGCGAACCAACTCGATTCGACAAAAAATGAGGAAAAATGTCGCATCTCCAAAATGATTTTCAATCGCGTGTACGCATCGATGTACTTTTGACTGTGAACGACTCGTCGACGTGGTGACGTAACGCGACGCCATATGCACATGCTCGTGCTGTCAGTCGTTACAGCACCGTGCATGGTTACGCGCGAGCGTACACAACGCCTCCGCACCGGTGAACTACATATTATGTTTTGATCGCGAGTTGCTATAGCGATCGCCTCGACGTTCCTTTTCCCGTGTAATGCACGACGCGGCGCGCGGTGTCTATAGAAAAACATGAATGCGCTCGTTCGGCGGTCGGTTCGCCCGACGACGACGCTCGCCAACTCATCGCCGGATCGATTTTCGACTCGACTCCGCGACAGAGAGGTGGCTAACCTCGGAGCATCGAGCTCGAAAATCATTCGCAGTCTCGCGCGCGCGCCTCTCTCTCGCGTTTACCGCGGCGCGGCGAAATCAATCGGCCGGATATCATAAACGCGTTAATCGTCGTACGGAAATAAAGTTGAGAATTCGGGAGTGTGCGGGAGAGACGTCGGTGCGCTTTCGAAATCACGCGGTACACACAGCCAGACGGCGAGTGCGATACGTTCATCGCACGTCGGATATTCACAGTTGCCTCTCATCGCCGCGGTCTTTACGAGAGTCGAAATTATACGAGGTGAGATTTTCCTTCTCCGTTCTTGGAAGAGAAAAAACACGGCTTGATTTTTCGAAATTGTTCCGTCACTATCGCTTTGAAACTGCCAAGTGGCTCCATCTCTGCGGACGCGCGGATGTATCTCATCGCGATTTTCTCAATTGACGATTCCGCGAATCGCTCGACGAGAGCGATCGCGCGGAGATTGCTCTCGAAGAGAGAGGGAGAGAGCAATGATAAAAGAAACCATCAGCTTCGTTAATATTCCAGCGCGAGAGACGCTCCGCTCGGCGGGGTAAAAAAAAAGGCTGTACTCGATTTTCATGCTTGTCGCGAAAATCTCGTCGCGTTTCGTTGAGCGTAACGCGCGATAGCTCGGATGCGTCGAGAATCCTGCGGCCGCAGAGACGCAGCACGGACTCGCGTCGCAAAGTCGGTTTGTGCGAAGCAACCAGCGGATTAAAGAGCTCTCTCGCCGAGTGCATCGCGAGGGACGAGACACGCACGCGTTGTACCACTTTGTGCTGGTACAAACGTATAATACGTTTATACATAGCACAGCAGCACCGCATACTCGTGCGTATACGCACACTGGAAAGACGGCAGGCAGCACTGTACGCAGAAGAGCGCTGCTGATTGGATCTGATCCGTTTAATTCGGTGAATGAGTTTCGCTGGACCATTTTAATTCGAGCGTCGTCGTTCTCCTCTCATCGTCTCCGCTTGTGTGTCCACCGCACAGCCGCGCGGGGTTGATCAGCAACTCGGCTCGTCTTTCGCAATTGACTCTTTCGCGCGGCGCACATGTTTTTCTCTCTTCTCGCGCGGGCTTGTTTCACTCGACACTGTTTTTGAATAAAAGTGACGGTGGGGAGGCGCGCGTAAATATCATCGAAAATTAAAGCACCGTCAGAGCTTTCCGATCCGTCATTGCTGATGACGATTAATGCTGCCTCGATTGAATGTAATAACGCATGTTGCAGTTGCTCAATTCGCTGGCGACGGACCTGGACTGCATGTTGAGCGAGCTCTGCACGACTCCCGACCCCTTCCAAGACCGGTAAGTCACGTCAAACAAAAACAGCGATAATCGTTTCTTCCTCAATCCGCTCTCGCGCGGTGAATATGCGCGTATTTACAATCGTATTTTCAATCGACGCTCCCGCTCATTTTTCCCCGGGATATATTTAACGCGTGTATATAACGCCGGGAGAGAAAAGAGGGATGAAAAATGAGGGAAAAGGGAACGCGGACGAGCGCTCGGCGCGGCACCGGCGGAGATCATTTATCGCGCGAAATCTTGGCGAGTGTCTCCGAGCTCGAGCAGCACCCGCAGAGGGAGAACACGTTACGATACGAGGAATAATTTACATATCGTAAGACCAAAGCCCTCGCCCTCCGTGTATTCTCGCCATTCATCCCCCTCCCCGAGCAGCCCGAAACATCCGTCGTCCTCGCTTTCGCACAAACGCTCCGGGATACTCGCCCTCCAAAGCGGGGGCTGCTCTCGTTCCGTCGAGATTCCTCGATTATTATCATTATTTCTTTTTTTTCCCAATTTTTTCCCAATTTTTTCATCGACATCGGACATTGGACGGATGCTTCCAGCATCCCAGCGCGACGATATACGCCAGCAGGTTTAAAGAGAAAACAAGAATAATAGATTCGCGCGAAAGGCGATTGAGAATATCGCCCGCGAGGTTTTCGAGGGTCTCCCGCGAGAGGTTGTCGCCGGCAGCAGCCGGAAAATGTATAGCCCCCGGGGGTCTGAGCTATTCCCGATTCACCATTGAAATTCACGCGACCGCGTGCCCCCCCCCCCCCCCCCGCGCCGGGAAAGACGTCGTCCGTCTTGCGCCGGGAGAATCGTCGAAGAGCTCCTCCCTCGTGCGACGTTAAATCATGCCCGCTTAACCCTGTGTCTGCTTCACCGATGACTATAACGGAGTACATATTTATGCGATATACGAGCGAGTCGGGCGAGAGAAATTGCGTTTGTTCTTTTTTTCCTTTCGACAACCACGGCGATCGCTGTATATCCGCGGTGAGCATTGATTTCGAGCAACAGCGCAGTGACGAAAAAAAACAACGGCTCCATCGCGGTTGATCCCGTCGTCGCCGCCGCTGCGGATCAGCGCAAACGTTTTATCCGTGAAAAATGACGAATTAACGTTGATTCCGCCCTCTTGTACAAAGGTACTCGGTCGTGTGCTTGATGCGTATTTTAACGGTCCTCGAGGGAGAGAAAAATGGAGCTTTTGTGCCTCGAACGAGAGTGCCCGCCGTTGTAACTCGATGGCTGCTTTTCTTTTTTTCTCTTCGCTCCCCGGTCCCTTCGTCTTTCCCGCGAATGCCGAGGCAGAGTGACAGAGAAGGGGGAATACAAGGAGGAGGGAGGGAATAAAAAAGAGGGAATTAACCGATCTTACTCGGCTCCGCTGGGCTCCGCGCCACCGTCACTCGCAACCACTCGAAACCGCGCTCCCCCACACCGTACAGTACGTACAAGGGCTCGTATAGAAACACGGAATTGAAATGAAATGCTTTTTGCCCTCTTCTCGTTTCACAAATGTAATCCTGGCTCTGTAAATACCCCATTGGGGTGATGGTTGAAGAAATCACTTCGGATACGGATAAAACACGCGATGATGTAGGAAATTTTGAAAAAAACACAACCATATACACGTATACGCGTACATCGGCCCTGTTGAATGATCGTAGCATAGCTCAGCAGCGGGGAGGAGAGTCTTTATTTCATTGAAAAGTTTCACGTCCTCGCCTCACTTTCTCTCCTATCGTGGCTGTGTCGTGACTTTTGTTTTCTCATCCACGCACCATCTACCATCGTACAATGCGAACTGCACAAAGAGAGACGAGAAGGAAAATGGAAATTTACCCCCGCATATCTGTTTCATTCGCGAGAACGATGAGACAGCTGCGGGGATGACCAACTCGCCCGCCGGAAGCCAGTGCGGGCGGTCATGTAACGATCGAATTATCTGGAAACTCGATATCGACGAGTCTCGCTCGAGTGTCGGAGCGAGAGACCTCCCTCTCTCTCTCTCTCTCTCTAAAGGGGAGACGAACCCTCTCGACACTGGTTTCTCCGCTGCTGCTGGCTACCGGATATCCCTCGATACGCCGGCTCTTCTCCGTGTTCGTTGCGCCGTGTACACAGATATAGCGGCGGCGGCGGCGGCGGCGGCGGCGGCCAAGACGGACCAGGGCCGGCGGTCCGGCCCTGTTTGCCCGCAAGGGGAGGAAAGCCGCGATTCTCCCGCGAATCACGCACGTATGTATTCCCCGCTGTCGTCTTCGTTGTTCGCCACACGCGCGTATCATCTCCCTCTACACGCGGAGGAGAGAAACGACGGGGTGCACGGAGCTCGGCGTGTTTCTAAAATCGAGAAAATCGACCGAAAATATCGTTTTAATCCCCCTCTGACGTGTATATAGGATATAACGAGTTATCGGAGCATGCAGAGCGCGACGAAAACAACCGAATCACCGCGAGTAGTCTGTGTTTGCAAAAAAAAAAGGAAATAAATCAAAAATCAAAGTACCGCGAGAGGAAATCAAAGACGATGACGGGCTCTGCTTCGAGAGAAACAAACGACGCTATTTCGTTGGAGCTTTTGTGGATCGTGACGCTCATCTCGCATCTTCTCTGTCCCTCTCTCTCTCGTATACGCGTCCAGCATCGCATATTCGCAAAATTTCATTAAACGATCGAACCGAGCCAAGGTGCTGCTGCTTCGCTTTTGCATTTTTCAATATCGCGGGGAGATAGTGACGCGCGCGCATTTGTCGTTTATAAATATTTCATTCGACGATTCACCCTCTTATTTTTGCCCCTCTCGTTCGACCGCGCAAATTGGTACGTATGACCGTCCTTTCGCGAGCAGCACCGCTGGTCCGTCCTGTACGAGATGCCGCCCATGCCGCCCATGCCGCCGGCGTGTACGCGCGTACATACGCACACAGACAGGAGCGCGCGGCAGAGAGATCGATAAAGGATGCGACTCTCCTCGAGAGTTTCGAGAGGCAAGACTCTCGCGAAGCGGCGGGGGGGCTTTCGAGGGTTAAACGTACTTTACCATTAAATATCCCTCTCGAGCAACGTTGAACGTCCCCCCAGCATTGTCGCGATACGAGGAAAAATACCGTCATTTTGCTTCCTCGTTATTATCTTTGTTCATTCGTTTGTGTGGAAAGTCGATTGGCGAGGGAGAGGAAAAAATGAACAATCCCGCGTGTACTATATGCGTAAACCCGCGTCCAGTCGAGGCGCAACACGCGCGTACGTGATTATCCCAGCGGGGCTTCTCCTCATCCCTCCTTCTTCTCCCACCGTGTGCCAACAGGTTGAACCTCTTCGTCGTCCTCTCTCGCTGCAACTGCCGACCGAGCGAGTCTCTCACATCGGCGGATGGCTCGGCCGATCGAGATCGAGCCACGGAGTGCCGGACTTGCTTTTTTCGTTCTTGCGTGCAATCTCGCGCGCGCGAGTCTCGTTAGCACACGACAAGTTTGCCTATACAAAAATGAGCCCAGGCGTTTCAAGCACACGCGCTTAAACGTCAGTTTCGTCGCGAGATAGAGGGTCGTTGGCCAACGCTCCGAGAGCGTGTCACGCACCGAGGAGCCACCCGATTTCCGGAGGCTCTGCTTTTGATCTTGGCGAAACGCGCGAGATATACGCGTGCGTTATGTACCTATAGGCGCGTTTCCAGTTTAATTACCTCGGCCATGTAGCAAAATTCATTCGTTCGATGAATTTAGAGGCTCGCTCTCTTCGAAAGCCGTGGGAAAAGGGTCGAGTCTCTATGGAATTGCCCATACGCGTCACGTGTTCCATCGAGTTTTGTCCGCGTATTTCGCTCTTGCGACAGAGATGGGTGAAAGCGGAGAATGATCGGGGGGAAGCCCTCCGTTCCTTTCGCACAGAGGGATGTCGAGGAAAGCGACAGAAATTGAATATTCTCCCGGAAGCACTCGCCAAAGTTTCCTTTCATCCCTCTCTCTCTCTCGCTCTCTCGGTTCCTCGCTATACGCGTATGTACGCGAGACGCCACTCGAGACGAACCTTTTACACGCGTAATTTGCGGCGGTGCATCTCGTCTCGTGCGCGAAACTCGGTGACTTTCGATATAATTACGAGGCTTACGTCGCTCGTTCGATCTACGCGGGAATGAGAGCGAGAGAGAGAGAGAGAGAGAGAGAGAGAGAGACGGGGGCATACACGCGATTGCGGACGATATCGCGGGGGCGCGGAACATCCCTTCGACTGCTCGGCTGCTCCGCCGACTCGCGCAACGCGCTTTGTCCCCGCGCCACCAGACCGCGCGGATAAATCGAATTTACGGAAAATAAATCGAGTTTTCTCCGCCTCCGACCGGCGATGCTTACCAAAGGATCTAACGAACCAAAAAATCACGTTGATACCCAATAAAAAATGGCCGAGTGTCAGAGGGAGCGCCGATTGCGCCGAGGTACGAGACGTATTGCCATCGCGGTTGATGAATCGCTCGCGAATCGCAAACGGATACAATTATTACAATTATTTATCCATTCAACATGGATATTCGCTCCGGATGCTTCATCAAGATTTTTCTTTCTCATAAATTTGCAAATTTCCCTATTTTCAACGTATTTTGAGAGCGCGGTATCGCACGCTCACAGCCGGGGGCATCAGGTGGCTTTTTTTATTGAAATTTCGAGCGAGAAGAGAGTGACGGAGCTTCGCCACGCTATTGGCGGACGGCAAATCGAGGGAGATTACGAGAAATGGATTCCGTCCGAGTGAAGGAGAGAAAAAGAGCACGCCCGAGAGGTGCCATTTTTATGAATACCTTTTTCTCTCAACTTCCGACGTTCAAATGAAATTCAACTCGATATCATTCGGTGCGTGAGAGCCAGCACGCGCTGCCATCTCATTTCTCAGCATCTCTCACTGTATCGCATCGAACGGCGCAAGACACCGAAAATTGTAATTGAAAAACAATTTTCAAATTTGTACTCTTTGCAAATCGATGATAAAGTCATATATACGGCGCTGATACAACGACTCCAATAATACAGTGAGACGCCATCTTCACACCCTCGCGAAGGCTCGGAAAAGTGCTGGACAGACGCGGAAATTGGACGAGAAAACGCGAGAATAAACGTAAAATGGGCGAAGAATGGGGGGGCGCTAATTCGCGACGACCGCCCGCGACGTCCGCCCAACTTGTACACTCGGTGTACAGCGTAATACCGCGTTATATCGTGCACCAAAGATTCAACGCGAGAATAACTATATACAGGGGAATCCAACGCATATACAAGGAGATTTCGAGCCTGAATCAGCCTGTACCTCCGTTGGGGGGCGACGAGTAACGCGATGTAAGTGCAGCAGGACGTGGCTCATCGTGTTCGACGTGTCGCGATACTCGAAAGCCCTCGACGCCGTATACCGATTCGAGCGAGCGCGCGAATCAATGCTAATTTATTTCGCCTCTCGCTGCGCCAGCGGTCGTTGTTCGCATTCAACATGTGCCTCGCGCCCGATCGCGAATAATTATCAATGATCGAATAACCGTCAGCATTGAGTCGAATATATAGTTTACGATAGAGACGTTCCACGTCGCTGTACAGCGCGATGTATCTCGCGACGATTAGCAAAACGTCCGATGAGAACTTTCAAGTGCACCGAATCAAAACGGAACATCGAGTTAAACGCCGCCGCGTAATCATCGGTGCGGACGGATGAATTCTCTCTCGGAGCGGCAGACCGCGCGCCGACTCGCGAGAGCCTCCTCCGCACCGAGCAACTATACGCGAGCGAGTGAGCTCTTTTATGCCGAGTAGACGCGTACTCGATGCGGACGGGCTTTTTTCACCCTCGCGATTCCGCGTACATACACGCGGAGAGCAGCAGAGCCCCCGCGGCTGTGTGGTTCGACCGAAAAAGTTGCTCGCCCTCGGGCGCAAAGGGCAAATATTTCGCGCGACCCTCTCGACTCGTCGAAAGGGTCGCGATATCGCTTTGAGAATCTTTTTATTTCTCGTTCCGCGTGCGTTTGACGATACGAAAGAATTCATTGAAGAAATTCCGTGTGGAACAACCTTACCCCGTGCGCTCTGGCGTGTTTGCGGGAAATTTGTTCAAACAAAAAGTATAACTTGTAACGCGCGCGCGCGCAACCGCGATATTCCCGATGTCAAACGCGACTCTGTTCGTTTTCTTCGCGATCCTCCAGCTTCTCGGCTCGTTCGCCTACGCGCGTCATTATTACCGTCTATTTTTGCCCTTGTCCAACATGTTGCTCGTCATCTTTGCTCGTTTGTCCGTGCAACGGACGCGATCGTCCGATGCACGAAGGCGCCGGTTTTCACTCTAAAAGTAGGATAAAAACGCGTTGCTTCTGTCGCCGGGGGCATTTTCGGCATCGGCGCTTTCGTCATTTCCCGAAGCACCGCGGGTATACACTCCTCGTCACTTGGCCGAATCGGCAGCTCGAGAATCGATTTCTCAACGATGTTACAATTCTTTGTCTCTCTCTCTCTCTCTCTCTTTGGCATTTTCTCATCATCCCCCCCGCGGAGAGCCCTTCCCGAGGAAAAATGTCATCCCTTCGCGATGTCAAAGTCGCGCGCGGTGGATGATTTCCGTGCTAGCCCGCGGGCGGAAAGAGACGCGGCGAGCGCGACAAGAATAATAAAAGAAAAGGAACGAACGAAAAGTCTTCATCATTTTTAATCGTCGTCCGAATGCCGCCGTGATTATAATGCTCCCCCTCGCGCGTGTGTCTCTCCTCATCGACTTCCGGTTTTCTCAAAAAAACACACACACATCGCGAATCCTCTCTTTGTGCGCGTACGTCGTTGAAAAAGCGCATTGTTTCACGTAGCCTCGAGCCGAGTACGTTTCGCGTCTTATCGCGGGTTTGGCAAAATAAACGAAAAAAAAAAAAGGAAAAAAGAAACGAACGCAAATCCTCGCGAGAACATTTTTCGGGGAACGTGCCGCGTTTCCTGCGTTATCGACGCGTTGGCGAAAATAAAAGGAGATGAGTAGCGCGGGGGGGAGGCGAGCAACGATTATTCGCCGTCTCTCTCGTCGCGCTGTGCCGCTGCATGTTCCGCGAGAGCAATAAGAGAGAACGCGCGGAAGCTGGGGGATGACGCTCGTCTTGGCGGAGGGTGCGCGCGGAAAGCAGCGACAATAGCCTCGTGGCACTCTCGCTTCGAGCGAGTTTCGAGCGTACCTACCCCATCGTAGTATATATCGCACGGCAAATGTGTGTACGCCTTGGGGTGGTGTCGCGAGACTCTGATGAAATTTTCACACACGCGGTATATACGCGGTAAACAAGTCGAGCGGCATTTTTCCGCCGAGGATTCCGCGTCGTCCAGCGCACGGTTTCGGCGTAACACTTTGGTCGACGATATTTTGCGACGCGACTTTGAAAAACATTGAAAATTCAATTGAAAATTCCGCCGAACCCCCGCACACTAGGCTTCGTCCAACCGGGCGAAATCCTCTCCGCGGAATAGCACGTACTTTTCCAAGATGCGGCATTTTTTTCTTTTTTTTTTTTCGAACCACCCCAATGCACGCGTATACGACTATCAACGCGGAGAGCGCGAGCAACACCGCCGCTGGAGATTTTTATATATCCTTTCTGCACTCTCCGCGTCGCTCCGCAGCGGCAGCGACCCTCTTTTCGTCCTCGGAAAATGAAAAGGGGTGCGCGGCGGCGGCGGCGGTAGAGGCGTCAGAGGCGTCATTGTCGTCGCGTTATGAGGTGAAAAATGAAAGATAGCGATTTTCGTAATTCCCGTTGACGCGCGACGACATCCGGGCTCTTTCGTCCTCTCGTACCCTCGCACCCTTGCGGCAAAGAGCCTCGCGCGCAGAGTCTTTATGTACTCTCGCGTATGTATGTATGAACGCGGCATCTTGGCCTTTCTTCTTTTTCTCTTTTACAACAGCGCAATTCCCTCGGTATAGACGGCGCTTTTTGACGGAAACGACCGCGAGAAAAAGGAACGTGACACTGCTCGCCCTTGTTCCTTCGCGACCCTCGCCGCCGCCGCCGCCGCAATTATTACTTTCACGACGACCTTCCTTCATTCCTCACTCGTCGATGAGTCGATCGCGAGGGAGTTTGCGCGTGTTTTCACATTTTCTTTGAAAATCTTTCTTCATTTTCTTTGTACTCTTTCGCGTGTATGCACTTTGCGCGCAAATATTTACAGCGCTATAAACACGAGGATCAGGAACGCGAAAGATGGGAGATTTATGTCCCCTTGCCGTATCAAGTCGCTCCTTCCCGCTGTGAGACGCTCCCGCTGGCTCTGTCATCCATTTGTCTTCGAGCTTCACCCGCCGAAACAACTGTAGGTTTTCCCACGGGAGCGGAAAGAGGGTCTCTCGAAATCAAAGCTCGTTCCTCCGCTGGTCAAACGCGCGCGTGTGCGCGCAACGTTCGATCCTCGTCCCTCCGGCATCGACAAAATCGCACTTTGCGACTATGACGAACCAGAGGGGTAGCTCATTGTTTTCCGTTCTTGAAATTCAAAAATTTCACTCGACTGTCATATATTATACATCTCAAAGTCCATCAACGAACAACGAATAAACGTCATTGGCGTTTTTTCCGCTCGCGATCCGCTTGACCCCCGGCGAGTATGGTTTTCATTCCGCCGAAGAAGAACACACGGAACGCGGCAACCTCGCGTTATCCAATGAAAGTTTGCTCCCACATTTTTCAAACTCCGTCAATGTAGATTAAAGAAAAGCAGTTGGCTCGGGAACGCTGTGCGGGAACGGTGCTGTACTTATTAGGCGAGGCTGCTGCTGCTGCTGCTGCTGCTGCCAAACCCACGCGACACTTTTTCCACTCGCCCGTGTATACTCGGACGAGAGTACACGGACGTTCTCTCGTTCTCGGCGTCGTCCCAGTAAGCAGCATCGGCCTACGAGGATCACACAAACGTCAATTCCCGACCTAGGAATCTCAATGTTCCCCACGCGTGTATTATTATTATTATTATTATCGATATTACCTTATCGTCGTCGCGGAGGGCGCGCAGACCGCACGCGGACGACACTCTGTACGATCGGTGCCGCGAGTCTCGATGACGCGACGAAACGCGCGCGTGCCACAGAGAGAGAGAGCAGAGCGTGGTCGCACTTTGCGGTTCCTCTCAATTACACAATGGACCATCCAACGCGCGCCGTTCTCTCGGCGCGGTTCTCGCGGATGTATACTCCACAACAACGACGATTGAAAGCTGCATGATCGAGCCGCGTGTCGCGTCGCGCTCGCGCGAGGTGTTTTCAACGAGAATTCAAGGAGAAAAGGAACACGATGGAATTTCTTTTGATACGCGAGAGGAAAAACCGCGTCTCGCTCGAAGACAATTCGTCGCGACAGGGGAGCAGCCTCGTTTACATCACAGCACTGTAAAATATGCAACGAGAGGCGTAAAACAAACGCCGAATTAACGCGACGAGTTTAACGATTATCCCGTTTATTCCGGATACGCCGATGCGATAAAAATTTTCTTTTTTTTTTTCAAAAAGTCCTCCGCCGTTGTTGTTATTACGGAATGTGCATTAATGACGTGTATCGGATATAATAATAATGAAGCGACTATATATACGAGAATGCGGTTCCGTCCGTTGCGTCGTACCGCAAGGTCATTGGTGCAATAAAATAGCAGAAAGGCGCTACACGGGCGTATACGCCGCCGGCGGTACGCGATACGGGCATTGTCTCGCTTCTCGACCGCGCGTAATACGTCCGCGATGCAAGTGCAACGCGATCCTCTCGGCCTTGCTGTATCTCCTCGGAAAAAATGATCCGAGGGCCGGGATGAGGAACGGCGCGACTCGATTTTCAAACTCGTGTCCGCGCTCGCGTTTCCGGAACAACGACGATGAGTTACCTCCTCCGCTCTTCCACCGGAATCGCGGTCGTACGCATTGAACTCGATGTGAACGCAGCGTATGCCGCGGAGATATTGTTCATACGCGGCACGCCGAGTGCCGGTCGAGATACTCTCGAGGAGCAGCGGAATATCGCGAGTCAACGCGCGCGTGTGTGTGTGTGTATGCTAAAACCGGAGGAGACGGTCTCGCTCTCTCTCTCTCTCTCTTTCTCTCTCTCTCTCTCTTTCTCACTCTGTCGCTGGCGAGATATCGGCCTCGTGTTTGCATCTCTGTATACGTATATGTATACGCGGCGTACGTTTTAACGAGTCGAGTCGGTCGAGTCGGTCGAGTCCCGAAGCTCAAACAGTCGATTCGCGACCGCGAACCGGGCGAGACACTCACACGGTATATACACGGATTTGTACGATAATAAATACATGTACGCACGGGAAGGATGCGGCCTTTGTTTGCCGAGCCTTTGTCCCGGCTCGATATATCGAAGCGAGCTCCAAAAGCTCCGTGTGTGTGCTCCGATCGCGGCACATCGCTCTGTTTGTACTATAAATAGAGCAACGAATCGAGCAAACGGCGAATAATTACGCGCAGAGTATCTTTGAAAGCATAGATTTTCGCCGTCGTGAAATTAACACGTGTAAACAATCATGGTTTATCGATTTTCTCGATTACTCGGCGAAATGCGATCATTTTAATTCCACATCGATCTCAGAGTGCGCGACGCCGATAGCTCCGAAACGAGCGTTCTCCGCTTCGAGGCTTCCGTAAATTACCCGTGACGCGGATGGGCGGTCGCGGCCATCTTTCTCTCTCGCGTATCCGCCGGAAGTGCCGGCGGACGAGAGGAGAAACGCGATCCTGATTTTTTTGTCGTTCCTTGCCGAGAAAAATCCGAGAATTTGTCAAGATCGAGGCGCATGCTTCTCGATGCACGCGCTCGACCAGAAATATCTCGCGCAATGTTGCCTTTCTTTCGTTCGATCGCTCCGTCGAATCGCTCCGCGAGGCTACGCGCTACACGCTCCAACTTGCGACTCTCGTTTCCGTTGCTATACGTGATTTTCAAACAGTCAAGGTCGCGCACATCCTGCGCTTCTCTCTCCCATCTTGTCGTCTACGGCGAGCTATACGCGTAGCTCCGCCGGTGAATCCCTTTCGCCGCCTCTACGCGCGCTGTATACTCTCGTACGCGTACTCTCTCTCTCTTTCGTTCGTTCGCTCGCTCGCTCGATGTACTTGTACGTGTGATACACCATATTCCGAATTTCGCAGTTGATACATGTGCAATTCCAATTCTATCTGGGTCTCGTTGAGAAAATTACTCCCCGCCCGAGTAATAGTAGTAATAATAACAACATCTTGGCGCTATATGCGCTTCGGCAATTTACCAGTGTGAATTTCCGAATCCGCGAACGAGGAAGGGTTTCTCGCCAAGTTTGATCGATCATTCGGCATTATCCCTCGACGCGCTGGGTAATGCCGAGTGATACAAACCTCGACAGCCGATGAAACACACGTTCTACACGCATGTACATCCCGCGCGAGAGATTACCGTGGAAGAGCGAGAGAGAGAGAGAGAGAGAGAGAGCGATGGATGAGATTGCTCCTCCCCCCCCCCGCCAAACAGCGGTGCAGTTTGCAGCGCGATTTAAACATCGCGTTTTGCGCGTTCGCGCGAGCCTCTTCGCGTCTCGGTTCCGAGTCCCGAGGAATTATGGCGCCTAAATATAGCGAGAGAAGAATTTCCTCGCGGCATGTTCGGGGTCGAGCGACAAAATCGTCTCCGCGATGCGCGTCTCTCGATTTTTTCCTCCATTTTCGACGCGACACTCGCAATTTTACTCCCGAGTCTGGCGCAACGTCGGGCTTTTCCACCGCTGTCGCGTTATTTCCGAGCGGCGTATACGAACCGATCGTTTCGACGTTCGTCGACCTTTAGCTGAGATTCAAATTGGACGATATTCGACCATGAACGAGGAGGAAAAAGATGAAAAAATCGACGGCTCGCGGTCGTGTTTTTGTGAAAAAAAAAATGGCAACGGCGTTTGAGACGCGTCGACGACGCTCGTGAAAAGAGAAATCGCGCCAGCAGGCGCAAACTTGCGCCCCGAGTGATCAACTACCGTAGTAAACAGACCCGAAGAACCTCGCGCGGAACAATCGGTGGAAAAAAACAGAGCGAGAGAGATTTCAGTCTCACACGGACACCGCGGCGGATCCGCGCTATTTCATTCCGCGACGGAGAGTGAAAAAGGAAGCGGAAAACAAAAAAGTCTCTCGCCTCCCAAAGTCGCCGAGAGATTTCGAAAAACGCTGAAAAACCGATGATGATCGACGATGAGATCGGGCATCTCGCCCGAGAGAGAAATACAAAAGCTTGTGGAAACCGTCGAGAATCAAGTCCGGGTGAAACGCATCGATCGAGTGCCTCGCGATGTTGATAACCAAGTACACGACGATATTGCTGCAGTCGACGAATCGGCGTGTCATCGGGTGAGTACACGAGGGCGGGTGAACAAATAAATAACGGATATGCGAATTAACGCGTACGGACGAACAAGCGAATTATTGAAAAAATTAAAAAAAAAAAAGAAACAAAGAGTCACGAGCTGGGGGCGAAAATCGGAGTTTGCGCTTCGATCGCAACGTTGCGAAATCGACGTGTATAGGCGCGACGCGCGAACGAGAGAAAGATCGCGATGGCGCCATGTTTTTTTTTTTTTTTTTTTTTTTTCTTCATTCAACCGCCGAGGATCCTTTCGACGAGGAAATTGATCAAGCGCGTTGGTAATTAGTCGTTGAAAATGGTACAACGTTGCTGGTTGCGCTATGGTTTCCTCGGTCTCTTTTATCCTATCGTATTCACATTTTTAACGCAGACTGTCTCCCTCTCTCTCTCTCTCTCTCTCAATGAACCACAACCCTCCTCCTCCTCCTGCAGCATAGACTCTAATTGGCACCGGCGCTCTCGGATTTCCACTCGATCAATTTATATATCGCCCTTCCACCCCTGCTCTCTCTCTCTCTCTGCATATCGCATATACAGGACGATTCACGCCGCGAGTCTGGTCGGATGGTCTCGAATTTTTCGGATTTTCCTCCGCAGTCGCACGCGGCGGAGGACGAGCGAAAAATGTTCAGTT
The DNA here is from genome assembly GCA_959613375.1 of Heteropelma amictum. Lineage (NCBI taxonomy): Eukaryota > Metazoa > Arthropoda > Insecta > Hymenoptera > Ichneumonidae > Heteropelma > Heteropelma amictum. Next base: position 16,785,707 of record OY390724.1, read on the forward strand.
TGATAAACAAAAACGCGGATATATTATTTGTTTCTCTTCCATCATTGTGCATGACGGTGAGGAGGAACATGCAGAGTCTCTGGCTGTGCTGATGAAACGCCCCGCGTCTCCTCCCGATATTCCGCATTCAGAGATCGTTCGATGCATATTTAAATGGATAAATTGGTCGTAGCCCCAGGGCTGCCTGCCTGCCTGCCCGTATCTCTCGTGTCCCTTTTCTTTCCTCCCTGCTGCTGCTGCTGCTCTTCCGTTCTGGGATTATTAAATCCCTCTATTCTTCGAGAAAAGTCGATTCTTCTTTCGCTCGGGGAAGATCCGGGCGACGTCGGATATTCGACCAGGATGAAGAATGCGAGGATGAAACTAACGGTGGAGGAATAACAATAAAAGGAGATATGCCGCGGTGCTGGGAAGAGAGGGCAAGCGCGAGTGCGTGTATAAATAACAGACGAGGACGAGGAAGAAGAATAAGGAGAAAAAAGGTGCTGGAAAAATTGGAGAAAAAGATGAAAAAATATCCTCCTCCTCCTCCTCCTCCTCCTCCTCCTCCTCCTCCTCCTGGACGTTCTCGCTTTCGTTGTTGCGCACGTGACTCGGAATAAATTCGATAAGGCTCCTCTCATCTCTGCTGCTCCGTCGTGCCTCTCAAAAGCCGCAAACTTCTCTCGAGATCCAAACTTTCCTTTTCTCGTATTACACACTGTATATATTCGCGGCGCGAGTCTCCTCATCCTCTCTTCCGCTTCGGTCCCGCTGCTGTATACATATAGTATACGATGAATATTACACGCGCGCCTCTGTATATGATTCTATATACTCTACCAGGGATGCAGCGCCCCTATTTCTCTCTCTCTCAAAAATGGGACGGAGTAGAATTTTTTCAAGCCTCAAAACGTACATTTTGACATTTTCAAGCGCGAAATCGCCGGAAAAAGGAAAAAAAGGGAACGAAAAACTCGGCCCACGCACACGCGCGGTATAAAATACTTTGCGCGAAGCTTCTTTTTTGTCGCCACGAGCCGCGCATAAATCTTGTTCCTCTCTGGAATTACCTCACACGCGGGAGGAGCGCGAGCGAAACACACGGACGCGTGAGAATCGCTGCGACAATTTTCCTTCACACGCGAGAGGACACGCGAGGAGGTGCGAGCTCGCTCGAGAGGGTTATTCACCACTAATGAAACTGAAGAGGAATTTATCGATGATATAAATCGCGACCTCTCGTGTTTCCCTTTCCACCTGCAGCCGCCTACTCTTCCGCGTCTCTCTCTCTCTCTCTCTCGTTCTCTCTCGAAGATAAGAAGAGAGAGTAGCAGTACCTCCCCTCCGGTACTGCTTCTTTGTTCAGGCTCGTGACATTATTTCGTCCAGCTTTTTCCTTCTTCCTTCTTCTCATTTACGGGCTCTATATATCTCCGTAACGATATCGGAGCCGCAAAGTCGACGAGAATCGTTCGAGCACGTTTATCGGCTCGAAAGTTGCATGATAATTTATCGATTCCCTCGCGATTGAAAACAAGCATTACACGGTTTTAGGGTGAAACTGAAATATCGCGTTTTTATCACACGCGATATTATCCTCATCGTGTCTTCTCGTGTGTTTTTCTCAACCAGCACCCCAATGGTCACACGCACGTACATGCCTCTCGCGAGCCCCTTGACCCTGCAAATTGTGGACAAACCAGCAGAGTTTACGCTCGTTATGTTTTTTCAATTAAAACTTTCGTTAACCAGCAGCGGTCGAGTGCTGAGAAGACACGCAGCTTCGGCAGCAGCAGCAGCTTTTCCACGTTGGAAAAGCCAAAAGCATCCTGCTGGATAAATCGCGTCGAGCGTTATAAGCACAGGCGGGGGGCATCCCTTTAGCCCCGATTCAATATTTGGGACATGTACGGCTCCGTCGCCAGACCGAAAGTCTATTAAAGTCGAGCGATTCGCGATTCCCAACGGAATTGAGCGTATACAGCTCGCGAAACGCTCTGCACACGGAGGAGGACATTTTCGTTGAATTTCTCCTCTTTGAATCTCTCGATTTGTTTTCACTGGAATTGCCTCGTGAGCCAGAGCGTCAGTGAAAAGTTTGAGATGGCAGAACGAAGAAAAAAAAAGAAAAAACGCGGAAAGAGAATAAATAGAGCGTTGGAACGATCCGCACGCGGCGTCGAGGGGTTTTTCCAAAGGGTGCGAGGATTTGCTCCGCCTTTGCGTATCTCAATCTCTCGTGTTTTTCCTACAACGTGTTGTCAGCAAGGTCCATGCTGCTGCTGCTGCTGCTGGGGCTCGGCGCGATGAGGATACAGGTTTCTCATCGTGCCCTCCCGAGCAGCAGCAGCAGCAGGAGGTTGATGGGGGAGTCGTCGGGTTAGACACGGCCACGGACTCGCTATTAAACCCACGGGACGAGACACGGCAGCAGGAGAGAAGAGAAGAGAAGAGAAGGTCGTACCGCACTAATTAAATTATACCGAAAGTGGCAAGGCCGCGGCGCTGCAGCGGGAGAGGACGCGCGATATCCCCGAGGAGAAGAGGAGTGCGGTCGACCGCCCGCTTGCGCCTCGGCAACATCCCCAAAGATAAATATTAAAAACGAAGAAAAGCCCGGCACATGTACACGTCTCGCGTCTCGTGGAAAACATGTTGTTTTCTGCCACATGTTCGCCTCGCGATCCGGAGACGCTTCCGGATGAATGTACGTACGATAGAGTACGCAAACGCGAGACGCGAAAAACCCGAGCGGGTCCCAAGGGGGATGTTGCGTGGTTTTCGTCCTGAGGCGAAAGACTCTGACACTCCCGAGGTTTTTCGAGCGAGGCCGAGATAAAAACAGAGTAAAAAGCGTCAGCAGTGGGATCGAGTTTTCTCGGCGGAGACGCGAGATTGAAGCAGCGGCGCGAGGATGTGGAAAATTTTGTCGCAGTCGCCGGATGGAAAAGCTCCGAGAGCGACGTGCGCGCCAGTTCTCTGGCAATTCGTTTAATTCGTTTACCGATTACGGGAAAACGACAATATTTCTTCAATTATTTTCTCAATCCTGCGCAAAACGAAGCGCGTCGAATCGTTGTCCAAAGGACGAGAGACAAACAACGAGAAGCGAGAGACCGCGAACCTCCCGATGTTTCCGCTGCGGCAAAACGCGAGTCGCGCGTATGCTCCAAATAAATTTCTTCACACTCCTCCTCGTCGTCGTCATCCTCGTTTCTCGGGCCATTTTTCCTCCGCCGGCAAGCGCGCGGCAGACTCTCACGCGAGGGTGAAAGAAAAAAACGGCAAGCCCGGCGAGGGAACAGCAGAGGGGAATGAGAAAACGAGTCTCGCGTATTTATTCGGTGCGCGACCGCGCGCGTAATCCGGAAAATTTATATACTCTCGCCGACATTTTATCTTTCCTCTTTGCGTCGTAGGTATACACGACGAACTCTGCTGCTGCTGTTCTTGCTTATTCCAGCCTGCTGCTCGCTCAGTGCTCTCGCGTTGAAAAAGACGAAGGGCCAAGTGTCTCGCGTACCTCACCTTGTATTTTCCTCGCGAGGTGCTCCGCCGCCGTCGCGTCTCTCTCTCTTTCTTTCTTCAAAGAATAATTCATCGCTCTAATTTTTCGCAAAAGTAAACGAGCAACGACAACGACGAAATTCAGCGCATTCTCATTCCGCGACCGTCGCGAACGACAATTGCCGATATCGAAACCTGTTTTACGATCTGCTCGCGGCTGATGCTGAACCCAGACGCCGAACAAAGTTTCGATGCCCTGTGCGGGAACACTTTGAAAGACGTTTGTACGCGAAACGGGAGGAGAATATGAGGAGGGTGCGTGAGAGAGGCGAAATAAAGCGACGCGGAGGACGGAAAGAAAAACGACTTTGACGAGCAAAGATACACGTCCTTGCCGCGTGAGCGGCGGACGGAAAAAGTCTCGAGAGATCGGCAGACTCGATTCTCTCGAATCCTCGTCTCTCCGAGCGGCGGACATACATGTATATAGTACACCTCGGATGTTTCAGTCTCCGACGAGATATCGCGGTATCGAGTCCCCCGCGGGAGCAGCGTAAAAACTCCTCCGACGGACGACACGTTTGGCCCGCTCCTCCAGCTTCCAGCAAACGTGTATTTTTCCCGTAAATTTTCCCTTGTTTCTCGCAATTTCCTCGTCTATTCTCACTGCCAAAGATCCGTCCGACACACGAGTTGGAAGAGAAACGATAAACGCATTTTCTCCGATGGAAACCGTCGTGATTGTTGTTTCGCGCGAGAAGAGAGAGAAAAAAGAAAAAGTACCGTCGGAAGATCGCGGACGAGATTATCAGTGCGTGTCGGCATTGCGCTGCCGGATTAGGAGCAAACTCTCGACACCAACGTGTCGAGATTCCGTATGAAATCGACCAACCGAGTGGGCGCTCAACTGACTGCGCAATTAAAAATAAAATCCTCTCAATTAGACAATTTTCTTTCGCGCCAGAGTCTATTTATAAAATACATACGTTTATTTATACATAATGGATCACGCCTTCGTGGATCGACGAGTCGTTTCCTTGTAGAACGGAACGGCGGCGGTAGTGGGTTTACGTCCAGCATGATGAGTCATTTCGGCTTACCAGGAATCGCCGCGTGGCTTTTTTTCTCAACCTATTTTCTCGCGCCGTCCGCGAGAAAATGTGCAACCGCCGCTGTCACTCTCCCCCCGTCCTCCGTCCATCGGAACGACCGATTCCAAGCGGGCATTCCCATCGTCGATATCGATTTCCGCGAAGGTGCATGGACCGCCGGAATATGGGTCCCCATATACTGCGCGTGCTTGGCTCATCTCTCGATCATCTTTTTCTCCATCTCGTCCGAACGCCAGCGAGGCGACAGTGACGCGTCATTCGCTCGCTCGTTTTCAAATTCAAAGTCCTCTCGTCATTCGATGCTCGATCGCGCTCGAGTGAAACGATACGAAGCGGAATACGCGAGCAACTTTTGAGCGCCGCGCGATGTGGACCAATGTATACGTGTATATTTACCGACCGAGCAAAAACGCGCCTGCGTTTCTCTCCCACTCTGGTCCGCCATGGCGTTATTATTACGATCGCGCACTCGTCGTCCGTCGTCTCCGAGGCCGTTTCGCGCACACACAGTAGCAGCGGCAGCGGCAGCAGCGCAGCAGCAGCAGCTAGCTAGCTAGCTACGAACGCGGAGGAAGAGTTTCGGGGGAGAGGAGTCGACGAAACCAGTGAGGATCCGACCGGCTCTCGCGGTTAGGGCGTCGCGACGCCAGCAGTGCGACGTCGGCGGGCGTCACGGACGTTTCAATTTATTTTCGCGAAATGTCGCGTGATTCGCGCGCTCATCGTCAAATTCGACATTCGTTCCGCGAGTTTGAGAAAGCGCTAATTCATTGAGGTCTTTTTGCTCGACAACGACGACGACGACGACGACGACGAGCGACTCTGGCAATAGTGCGATTCCGTGTGAAAGGTCGACGCGGAGACGAACGAGATGATCCCTCGTACGCTGCTCGTCGTCACGAGTGCTCTGCCGCGACCCAGTAAGAGGAGAGGCCGATTCCGTCCAGACATCGAAAACGCCGACTCGGGAGAAAACGGCCACGCGCGTATCTCGAATAAAACGTCGTTTCCATCCCTCGGCGAAAAACGACGTTGAAAATTCGCGACACGACGCGAGCCCTCGCGATCCAACGAGACCGCAATCTCGATCGTCTCATTGACTCGCGTCTCATTCAGCTTGCCCCGCTCTCCTCTCTCTCTCTCTCCCTCTCCGTCTCTCGGTCCGCGGTTATTTTCGACGTACACCGCATCGTCCGTCCTCTCCTCTTTGACGATGGAAACGCAACGGCAATATCGACTCGAGAAACGCACGGATTGGGAAGGAAATCAAAACCTCTGGCAAACGACTCGGAAAGAACGACGTCTCGTCTCGCGACGACCTCTCCGATGAACCCACGCGTCATTTTTTTTTCATTTTCGAGACTCTTGCCCCCCAGCCCGAAGCGACTCGCTGACGATCGTGCATACGTTGCTTACAACCGTCGCGTCTCGAGAGAGCATCGGCAACGAAAATACGAGCGCACCCGGTCCCGCCTTCTCCGTTCCTTCTTATTAATCCGCCGCTGCCGCCGCTGCCGCCGCCGGTCGAACAATCTCGACCAAACATCGCGGCTCGAGAGCTATATGCTCCCAATTTCGTTCGGCAGCGACACTAGCGTGTGTGCTTCCGAGAGAGAGAGAGAGAGAGACGAGATTTCGCGCTCGGACACGTCGCTTCGTATCAGCCACGACCACACGTTCGTTCGGATGCGCTCTTTACCGTGTGATGGTTTCTTTTCCAACCTTTTTGTACAACTTTTGTAGATAATTCTTCGATTATTATTTTCTTCGTTCGTAAATCATTTCGAAATCATCATATCAAGTTGACGAATAGGAAAATTATATACGAATTTCAGGGATAAAAGTGTTTTTCGCTGAATCGCGAACAAATTCTCCCCTCGTTTGCGTTGGGGGTTGAACGATATTTTTGCAATTGTACAATTTGTCAAGGTCCGCCGCGAAGGTATAAAAATCGCGCGCACGGTTTCAACGGGATCCCCCGTGCTCGCCAAACGTGAAAAAAAACAATAAACGAAAGTGCGGGCGGGGAAACAATTCGATGATTTTTCCACACATTTTGGGGTCGCGAAAGCACGCGCTCTCCTCGTAATTTATCGCTCCCCCGTTCCATTTTCGATCCTTCCGCCCTTGTCTGCTGCCCCTCCGTCTATATATAATTCATTCCGATATGTGCGTATGCAACTCGATGTTTTCGCTCCCTCGTATACGCAAACACGGGCAAAAAATGACAGAGAGAGAGAAATCACGGATGAAATACGCGGCGGAGAGCGCTATTCGATTTAGGGATTGTTATTGCTCGTCTAATGAAATCGGTGGTTTACCACTGGTGAAATTTCCACGCGCATGCACTCACATGCATGTCGGCAAACTACACGTAGCGGCGAATGCCTCGTTGTCGGCGAGTTTCACCGGAACACGCACCTGTTGTCTATGATTTCTCGTTTTTTTTGTCTCTTTCTCTGTTCAACTTTTCCTCCCTCTTTTGTCGTTGCTCTTTTTCATCGACCGAGCTTCATCGCGACACATTGTGACAAAGTGTCGAATTTTGTTTCTCTCGTCTGATCGAACGAATCGTCGTCGCGTCGTTGGGATAAATAACAACGCATGGGGGGGGGTAACTCGGTGACGACGACGACGACGACGACGACGACGAGCAGCGTGTTTCAAACGAGACGACAGAGGGAAAAATACGCGAGTCCCAAGGGCCCGAGAGATCAAATCGCTCGAGATCGAAGGAGGCTCTTCTCCGATTCTCTCCCTTTCTCTCTCTCTCTCTCTCTCTCTCTCGAGTCGAGGGTGAGGAAAATAAAAAGGACACGTCGATTAAAATCGTTTCGTTTTATCGTTTCGATATCCCGTGCGGCAATAATCGTCTTCAGAGTGAACGATTAATCATGCGATTTAGCATTTTTAACGTGCGAGGTTATTCTCCCGACGGCGGGAGACGACGTCAGGCGGCAGCGCCGCCTCGTTGCTCATTTTCTCCTTGCTGTTTGAAGAATAATGCCCGATGGTAGTTTCGAAAGTGCGAATCGTCGACGTTTGAGCCGAGAACCACGAGCTTGATCGTCGGATCGCCGAATGAAGGAACAAACGAGTGTTTGATGCGCGAAAAGAGAAAAACAAGAAGAAACATGTTGCCACCTATACTGAACAATATCAACGGGGGAATACTCTCGTTGTACGTGAATTCGAACAACGGAGGGAGAACCCCGACGACGACGACGACGACGACGACGACGCCGACGCCGACGCCGCCGCCGCCGACGACGCGCGCCACGAGAGGTCGTTACGCCGAGATCGGCGTGAGAAGGTAAAAACCAACATTACTCTGAGGATTATTCAATGTTATTGACGTTTTCAATTTCTTCCGCCGATAAATTCCACAAGTACGAACCGTATAACCGGATGTTTGCCGAATCTGACGCTCTCTCGGCAATTCGCCAACGACTCGGTCTTTCGAAATTGCGCCTGAGAAAAGCACCCGCCGCCGTTGGCACATTCCGCGTGCGAAATATATAACAAAATGGCGACTGTCCGCGGATAAGGGGTTGCGAGAGCGAGAAGCCCCTGCTCTGCTGCTGCTGCTGCTCCGCTGGTTTATTCCTCCTCGCCGTTAAGCCGCTTATGTCGCGTTGAGCTCCGCTCGCGTGCTCGCGCCGCCGCATATAGCGTATTATTACTCATACAGGATCGACTCGTTTTCTTCGTTTTCTTCGTTTCTTCGTTTCTTCGTTCTGCCGCAGCAGCGCCCCATGAGATTCTCTCGCGTTACTCGCCTGGCTCTTTCGCTGTGCGCCGCGCCGTGTCCGTCGCGAAATAATCACGACGGATGAGATGAACGACTCATCTCGTCGCTGATCAATGACGGCGCGACAATGACTCGCGCTAATGCACTCGTTTGCGAGATCGAGTCACGGTGGTGATTCGATTCGTAAGCGTACGACAAAGGAATGCGCGACTTTCGTTGAAGAGCCAGTGGCTAAATGAGAGCAAAGTGCGACATGCGTACGAAACGCGATACTCGCGACGCTAGAGCTATACGGCGGCGGGGAATAGAAAAAAGCGGCGCAAAAGAACTCTTGCGCGATCGCGCTGTACAACGTGGCGATTTTAAATTCATTTTGTTCGGCGTACGAGGAAACGTCCTACACGTATATCTCGGCGTGTATATGGAAAAGTTGTACGCTTCGCTGGTCGGGCGGAAATCAATAGGGAAAACGCGTGAAATTCACGAAACGAATAAGAAAAGATTCGCGGGACGATTGACCGCATTTTCTTCCCTGCCTTTTTTGTGTCATCCCCGATTTCCAGCACCCATCGGCCAACGCGCCACCGGGATTTCCATTGGAAATCAGCCGCGGCGGAGGTCGCGTCGGCTCTCGTCTTGCTTCTTTCTTCCGTCGCGCACTCGCCGGAATAATTTATCCCTAAATTCCTCAACAATGTTGATAAATTCATAAATTCACAGGATTCGCGAAAATCCTCCATCTCGTCGGAGGAGCGGCGCGATCTTTGTCGCCCCGTTTTCTCAATAAAAGCACACACGTATCGACGTGATGAGAAAAGTGGCAAAAATATATATATCGTCCAAATATGCGAATGATACACTCACGACCGGGGAAACGGAAGATCCTCAAGGAAATCCTTTTGGAAATCTAGCTCTCCTGTCATCCTCCTTTCTTGTTCGAGATTTTCCATATTTTTGTCGATGTTTCAACGCAAAATTATGCAATTTTCTCTTTCTTCCTCTTCCTCCCTCTGACTCGCTGCTCGATCATCGCGCAATGCGCGCGGTCATCCGGCGATGAGTGTCGCTCGCGGGAAACGCACCGGCGTAACACCAGCGGGTATCATCATGAGGAGCGTCGCGACGAGGTAACTCGAGGGGCGTGTCCGGCGAGACGCTTTTCATTTGTCAAATCATTCATCAATCACCGACAACACCGACAACACCGACGAGCTTGTGCGAAATCGCATGGGACAGCACCTCGGGCGCAGGTGCGTCAATTATTGGCGCATCAACTATACCCATTCGCCACATATGTTCTATATTCGCACGTGTACCGTATGCCGGGGAAGAGGCGAGAGTCGTGACAAAGAGTGAGAGACAAAAGAGAGTAGGGGGAGGGGGGGAGGGCAAAGCGGAAGAAGAAGAAACAGACCGTGGAGTGTCGCTCGATGCGTCAAGTGTCGCGTGTTTCGCAGAGGCCATAGCGGGGGGAGAAACTTATTGTAACTCGAACCTCCCGCCTGCTGCTGCTGCTGCTCTTTTCCGCCTTTCGCTCGTTTTCTCTCCTTTTTGCAAAAACCTAGCAACGCGAAGCCCGCAGCGGCGAGAAGCGGCGAGAAGCGGCTCGCTACGAGCCCGTCGTATCGTTCCTGCTGAAACCCAAGAGGTTTCGCCTGTCTGCCGCCGCTTCTGCCGCTGGCTCGAGTTTCGTTCGAGAGCTCGCGCCGGATGTAGGGTTTGCGAGCAAGGGGCGTAGAGGCGAGGCTCGCGGCATACGCGGGGATGTCGAAAACCCTCTCGTTCCGACTCCGGAAAGATATAGAAGGGCGATGACACGTGTGTCTCTGTATACTCATCGCAGCTAAAATGCTCACCGCGTAACGCGATACGCGGCTCCATCGCCCGCTCCGCACTCTCCGCGGGAAAATCGAGAGTGCGCGCCGCGAATATTGAAAAATGACATTAATCTTCGGCACGAATGATAATGGACATTGTGAAAATGATCGAGGTATCTCGCTGCTGTGGAAAATACAAACACGTCGAGCGAATGACAAATACGACATCGCGCACTCGCATCTTGTTATTTCGCCTCGACTTTCGGCTGCTTTCACAATCGGTAATGCGGCGTTTTTTCAAATGTACAATTCCGAGGGTCGAGAGACGAACGAGACCCTCGGAACTTGTATATTTTCCTTCGGTAAATATCCGCAACCCCTCCACACACACACACGCACACGCACAAAATCCTCAAAGTTTTACTCTCATTTCCGTGCAGCGTTTTCCTCTCGTCTCTCGCTCACTCACTCGCTCCTTTTTCTTTAATCCATCCGTATCAATTTCCCCCGCCCTGCTGTTTGTCATCCCAAATTGATCTCTCGTATCCCCGGAGGACGCACGAACGGTAAATATCAGCGTTCAGTGAGCGTAATTTGCGCGCGACTTTGAGAAACTCGAAATCTTCCTCCTCGCCGTTGGTGTTTGCGCGAATAAAGATATTTGCGAAGCTCGTTTTATATTATTATTCCGAAGAATCGTCGTCGATACACGGTCCGAGTGTCTTTCGCAATGAGAAAACTGAAACAACAGGCCACGGATCCGCCGTCAGAGTCGCGTGGAAATTAACGACGAGTTTCACGATGAGGATTAATTTACGATTAGGATCAAAATGACGTTCGTTTCGCTGAGAGATACTGGGACAAACGGGACGCACGGCCCGCCGGGGTACGCTTGAAAAAGGGTATCGGAAGCCGTGCCGATGCTCTTTATCCGGTGGGGTAATTCATCGCGGACTCGATATGTCACACACGCCCGATCGAACGAGCTCGTGTCAAGTCCCATCGCGACTCGTGCTGGCCTCGTTTTCTCGAGTCCTCGCATCGGCGGCAGCAGCAGCGCGCGCTCGCTCGGCATCGGGGAAAAACAGCGTACGCGAGCGAGTGCATATATCGCTCGGGCGGGGAGGTCCTCTCGGCTCGGCTGGTCTCAGCGTCTCAGCGGCCGCGAGTTGGCAAATACGATTAGAGATATTGGAAAACTTTGGACTTTCGGTGCGTGTCGTTATAGCGATGCCGATAAAGACGGCAGAAACAAGGACGACAAACACGACGATAAATTCGGTGATTCGTGCCCCTCCGCTCGTCGTTTATCGTCTCAATAAGGGTTGTTCGAGCCTCGCGATCGAGCCAAGCGCCGCCGTTGTCTCGATGAGAATAAATAATTATCCGCATGACGTCATTCTCTCTCTCTCTCTCTCTTCTCGACGTGCACAAAGGACGCCCTTGTCGTACATCGCTCCGTTTAGAAATTTCGGTGATTCCCGGCGTGGATAAAAACGCGCGACAACGAGCCTCGAACCGCAGCTGACAAAAACACTACATGTGGAAAAGCAGTCGAGTCGATTATACAGTCGATATATACAGCAATAACGCGTTTATACGTCGATCGCAAGAGGCATGCGGGAGATGTATGCACGTCGCGTGACATAACTTTCTCCACAGCAGAGTTTAACGGCGGAACAATTACGATAATCGTATCACGAATGAGGTTTATGCGTAATATACATATAGGCGGTGATGATATAAACCGCCGAGAACAGCAGAGAGAATTGGCGGAATTCCAATTGTAACGAGGCGAAACCGCGCCCGGTGTGTCTGCGGAATCGCTCTCTCTCGCTCTCGCTCTCGCTCGCACAGAGAACGCGAAAGCGAACAATGTATCTCCCCGCGTGTATGTATACATTATGCACCCCCTGCGCCCTATACGCGCTTCTCTCTATCGTATATTTGCTTGAACAAACACAGCAGCATTGGAAGCCGGAGGCCAACGACGCCGCCGTTTGATTCTCTCGGCACTCGGCGAGGTTGAGGTTTCATCCTCGCGATGCCGCATGCTCAGGTTGAATTGCGAGCCCGCGTACACACACACGGAGCGTCGAATCAAAGCAATATCCACAGAGGCGCGGGGTGTGCTTCTGTCTCTCTCTCTCTCTCTCTCTCTCTCTCTCTCTCTCTCCCCCACGTGCACACACTCTCAGCAGTCGTACAGAGGCGCGCGTGCATGTGCACGATTATCGCCTTAGATGCGTATCTCGGGGCGCACCGCTCGTCGCTCCGATGAACCGGGCGGACGACGGGCGAGTAGGATCGCCGATTTGCCGCGACGATCGAGGCTGCTACACCGCTGTCGCTGCGGGGTACCTCTCCTCCGCGTTGATAAGACGAGCACACGAGCCGCGTGTCTGTGTCGTTAATATGTAAAATATATCGCGCGCGCGCTGTACCTCGACGAGGGTGTCCAGTGAGGCGACGCGGGGGTGCGTTTCGCTGCCACAATCAGCGACGTCGGGACCGGACCACGTGTTGACAATCCGCTTGCCAGTCGCCATAGCAACACACCCGATCTCGATCCCGCCGACGTAACCCGCGTGTAGAGTCACACACACGCACGGGGATGAAAATTCATCGCGTATACCTCTCCGACTCTACTCTCCTGAGCAGAGCGGGTTACGCGCATCACGCACGTGTCTATACGCGCATATGCGTTACCAGCGTATGCATACAGAGGCACGAATGGCACGAATGGCCGCTGCTGACGAGTCGCTCGTGAAATCGCACGACGGTCGAACGAACGGATTGTCTTTAATTTATTCGCGCGTTCGTTACTCATCCGCGTCCTCCAATGAATATACTATACAGACACGCTGGTTTCGGACAATCGATGACTTTTATTTCCCGCGAATTCGAAAGACACGATTCCTCATTACCCCCGACGACTGGTGTTGCACACCATATGTACATAGCTCATTGGAAAAGACATTTCGATGCTCTCGAAGCACCGAGAGTCGCTTCGCCGCCTAATCTCGCGGCGAGAGATGCCGTTGGATCCGCGGCATTGTCGTCGACGCGCGTTGTATGGGGAAAAAGGGAGCGTAATCGGAAAAACGATCGTCGGCAACTCGTTGACGCGAAAATTGCTCGTTCCAACTTGTCGCGAGACAGTCACGGGAACGGGAACGGGAGCGGATTCCAAAATGAAACGTCAAATGCCGATAACAGCCGGAGCAGGGATCGCGGAGATGCGCGTTTGTACGAAAGAGAGATAACAGAGGAGACGGAGGAATAACCGCGACGATGAGTCTCGCCGCCGATGTTGGCTAGGACCGCGCGCGTATCGAGCGGAATCCGCCGTCTCCCGTCCCACCCCCGCGTCTTTCGAGCATATTCCTTTCCTCTTGTAGTACGTAAAATTTGTCTCGCGCATGTTCGAAACCGAGGTGCGAGCATCGCGTTTTCACTGAATGAAAAACATTTGACAAAGTTGATGAATAACGCTGCTGCTACCGTCGTTTGTTGGCGCATCTCGTTACAGAAACGATGTTTTCCTGGAGCCCTATCTCCAGCAGCATGGAACCGTTCAGGTTGTCAGCTCGCCGACCACGCCACCACCGAATCCGCTTCAACAGCAGCTGGCTCATCTGCATCACGTACAGGTAAAGCGCTTTTTCGCGCCATATTATTCGCCCAAATTTTCTGTTTTTCCTCTCCTCGTCGTCGTTCGACGGGACACGATTGCTTCAAATCTTGTACCACCGGCGCTCGCGGCTTCTCCCCTCCACGCGCTATTGTAATTTCATTTGAAATGCAGACAGACAGCCGCTCGAGAGAGAGAGAGAAACGCTCTCTCCGCTCTCGAATTAAACGTGCACGCGGTAGGCATAACGAACGAACGGTTAATTGCGAATCCCTTAATTGCTCGTCACCGCGTGCAAACGGGCGAAAGTTCATCGCGGGGCGGGGGGGAAAAGGAGGAGAGCAAAACGCGAGAGACGCGATGAAACCCGCGAGAGTCAATCCCAGCTGTGTTGAAAAATGGAACGTTTTTGAATAACTTATTTGGCCAAACTGAGCGAATTCGTCGCGCGTCCTCGTTGTACACCACCGCGCGCCGTCCACTACTGTATTACACTCGAAACCTCGCAGTCCCAGCAGCAGTATCGAGAATTACGAATTTCGCGGCGTACTCCCTTTTCATTTTCGTCTCTTCTTCCTCGCTGGAAAAGCGTATCCCTCGCGATTTACCAAAGTTATATACACGCACACGCACCGGAGCTAGCCAGAGCACATTGGAGCACATGCGTATAATACCGGTGGCAACCCCTGCGTATCCTCGGCGCTAATATCGAATCGCCATGTCTCTCTCCCTCTCTTTCTCTTTACTCAGACTGTACAACCCCTCGATCGAATATAATTCACGCTGGCTCGACGCTGATAAAAGCCCTGCTTTTTTTCAACTACACGCCCTGCTATATCGCCGAGTGGCCGTATCGGACTATATTATAGCGGATCATAATAAATATACCGCGCGTATACGGGGCATTCCGCGTCAAGCGAAACTCGACTGAGGAATAGCGCATATTTCAATCGGAAATCGGAGATGATATATCGGCTGTAAATTCAGCGTGCGATATAAACACCTCGTTTGTGCACTTGCGCCAAGCCCTCGGAGAGTATACAACGTTTTCATTGGTGCGCCTTTGCCCGTTTGCGCCTGTACACACATACGTAAGGATTTGCCAAACCCCCCCGCTGATTCTCTTCTATACCATGGAATCTCCGTTTTACGTGATATACGCCATGTGAGGATTTGCAATACCGAATTGGTGGCTTATGAGGAAGCATTTTCCTGGCTCTCTCTCTCTCTCTCTCTCTTTCTCCTATATGTACTATTTTCGTGCATTACTCGGAGCGAACGAGCCGACTGGCTTTGTATAAACGTTGGAAATTACTCTCGCGCGTCGTGAACGAGGGAAATGCTCCATGCATTTAACCGGCAATTATACATGATCGCTCGAGCTTGAGCAGATATAACAAAAGTATGGAGAAAAAATAAATGGAAGGAATAAAGAGCGAGAGGACGAAAGAATAAAATAATCTTTTGGCAATATCGTTTGCGGAACGAAATGCCCGTAAACGCGAAATCCGACGACACTTTTCCTCGTCTTTGACCCTCGCGCGAATGCCCTCTCTTTTTTTTCATCTCGTAATCGTGGATATAAATTCTGGAGAGAGAAATTGTGAAAAAATTGCGACAAAACAAGCGTGGCGCGTTAACGAGAAGATATCGAAAGAAACGTTTCTACATACTTGTTTTGCTTTTTTTCGACTTGCAGAGCGCCGAGTCGCTGTCGTCGGAAGGGTCAGCAACGTCGGCGGGGACTTGCGGCTCGTCGGAGGATTCCGGGAGCGAGGTTGCCTGCGACATCACTCTCATCGAGAGGCTCATACGCTCGCATCCCATTTGGTTTCTTCCTGGCATCCAGAGAGCCGGAGCCTTTCACTTGTTGCAAGGCAAAGAGGAGGGGGTGAGTCTTCTTTTTCATCTTCTTTTTTTCTTTTCTCCTTCGCCTTTCGTCGCTCGTCGCGTAATTGTTGGCGCATATGTCGCCGACCCGCCGACCCCGCCGCCACCGCCGTCGTACGGGGGAATCCGATTGTCGATTTTCTCGAGCCTCGACCAGCCTCGACCTCGTCCCCCCGTCCGCAACCTCCTCCTCGCGATTATTCGGTCACTTTGCCAAAACAACGAGAGTATAGAGCCAGAGATCGAGGGAGGAGAGAGCGCGTTACGTCGTGAGATAATCGCGAGTTACGTTGATTGCCTCGCATCGCTTCGTCCCTTTTTATCGCAACGAGACAGCGCGGTCGTAAATGTCGGACCGTTTTTCTCGGTGGTTCGCCCCGAATTCTGGCAAAATATCAACAAAAAAAAGACGAGTCGTTGAAATTTTACGACTCGGAGGGAAGAAACGCAAAAATCCGACATACGGAGGAGCAAGGCAAAAGTACCGATGGTCGATTCAAAAGTCTCGGTTTAATATTTTTTAACTCGTCGTGTCGAATGCAGACTCGTATCGTAGCTTCGCGCGATCTCGCGTCGAAAACATCCGCGGAAGAAAAAAGAAAAATGTTCCCCGTGATCCAGTCGACGATGTTGGCTTTTCCGCGAGCGAGACTGGCGGAAAAGGAGCGCGAGAACAATGCGGAACAGAGTAATCAGCGTCGAAATACGCTGGCCGCTGTAAATACGCGCGATATAGGCGAGGCTCTCGGTTTTTCATCGTCGGCACTGTGCGTCGGTTCTCCTCTATTGTCTCTACCGGCGTTGTTTCAATCGCCGCATTTTCCCTTGCCCTTCTTCGCGAATATATCAGGATGATGCACATTGCGCAATGCGTTGTCGAAGGAGAAGAGGAAAAGGGTAAAAAAAAATCATCATCCGCAATTACCGGCAAACTCGTTCTTCCGTATACCTTCGAGCATACCTTCGAGCATACCTTCGAGCATACCTTCGAGCATACCTTCGACCTTGCGAACCTCCGAAAGAGAAAGAGGAAATAATAGCGTTTTTCTTCGTTCCGCAGAATTTCGTCGTCCGACAATCGAGTCAGAGTGACACGATGGCGCTCTCGGTGAGATTACCACCCGGCAAAGGACCGTACATCGAGCATTATCTCATACAGGCGAACAAGGGAAAACTCAGCCTGGAAACGAGCGAGAATCGCTTCGACAATATTCCATCCCTCGTGGCTCACTATTCCCAATGTTGGTGAGTACGTTTTTCCCCAATTCTCTTCCCCCAACGTATTCTTCGTACAACCGGCGACCGTCGGGGTGAGATATTATTTGGCGCTTTGTTATCGATTCGCCTTGGCAAGCAGTGACGAGTTACCGGTGCAACTGACACTGCCAAGGGCGATGCGGGATGCCAAAAACAGGCAGCAGCTCTCCTCGCTCGCGCTTCTCGGCCAGGAGTTTTGGAGGTATCCGATGGCCAATCCGAAACCACCGGAGAGCAGCAGCAGCAATACCTCGAGTCTGAGCAGCTTCCACGGAGGTGAAAACACTTGTTTCACGTATATCGCGTATAGACTTTGTACCCCGGCCCGGAGTGAGTATCGTTTTCAAGAAAATCGGTCTCAATTCGTCCGAATGAGATATTTTTGCAAACCAGCAAGTAAAGTAGCGCCATTTCAATATTTGCGTCCCGTCGTACGAGTTTTTAATCGAGTATCGCCTAGTGACAAATTCGACAAAAATTACTTTTCGTATTTTTTTCTCCGTTCCGTATCGACAGAGCCGTAACACCACTTTCCCATCCTCGTATTTTTGTCGATTAACGAGTAAACTTTTTTTAGGCAATAATAATAATAATGCATGCACGCCAACGACTGAGAGCATCGTGCTCAACTTGGCGCCGATATCTTGCAGCGACACAGGTAATTGTACTCTCATTTGCCAGCGATAAATGCCGTTTTCTCTGACGAAATAAACAACATTGTGTTCGTTCGATGTATGATGACGATGAAAGATTTTTCATGATTTTACGGTATAGAATTCCGCTTTTTCTTTCTCACTCTCTCTCTTTCTCTCTCTATCTGATTAACGATAAAGGTGCAAACGGAAAAGTCTCTTCGACAGGAAACTCGTCGCCGACGAATACGACAACGACGGCTGCGACGCCCGCCCCGTCACTGCCGAGGCAGCCGAGGCCAACCCCACCGAATACGCTGAATCTTACGACGTTCAACGAGCCGATGGACGGCAAGAGGGCCTGCGACAAGTTGTCGCAAAAATTGATCTCGCCGAATCTCGTGCGGAGCATACGCTGCCCATCGCCGATCGTTCACAACGTCGAGAGCAACGTGCTCAGTCCGATCGAATCGCGGACGAATCGCGATGCCGCGAGGACGACCGATCGAGCCGACAAATTCGCCGTGTCGACCTCGACGTTGATGAATCTTCATCAAAGCGTCGGGAATCACGATGACTCGTCCAACGCCAACGATTCGCCACTTTTGCCGGATTTGAGAAGCATCATTGTCGAAAATAATTCGCTGGGGCAAAATGTCAAAACTCCACCGCCGCCTCCGCCCAGATGGGCGAAACCCGGCGGCGGCGGCGGCGGCGGCGGCGGCGGCGGCGTCGTCGTCGTCTCGCAGAGTCAAAGTAACTTTACCGTCACGACGAGCGTTACCTTCAGCGTCAATCGAACCAACGAATTCATCACCACCTCTCAGGTACAGTCTCGTATTTGTTTTACGAAAATATATCATTACGATCAAATAAATATCGCGTCATCCGTGTCGTCCTCTTGCTGGGATTGCCCCATGAATAAATGTTTCGTCGCCAAAAAACACAGCAAAACACACCGTCGGATCCAAACTCGTCGCTGCTGAGTCCGCAGAGCGCGAGCTCCAACAAGTCCCCAACGTCGAGTCAGCCGACGCTGCTGCCGCTGCCGCCGCCACCGCCACCGCCGCCGTCGTCATCGTCGTCGTCATCGGCGTCGTCGTCGTCGTCGTCGTCGTCGTCGTCGTCCAAGTCGCCGGTTTCCGCGAGGATGACAACGACGCCGGTGCTCTCACCAACGTCGAAGCTAGTCCCGAGCATCGGCGCGGCCAAGACCCCGTGCGTGCTTTCCCCCGCGACACCATCGAGCACGAGTAAATCAAGGAGGCGGAGGGAACGCGAGGCGAGGAAGAACTCGCAGCACTATCAAGAGTCCGACATACTCGAGTCCTATTGTCGCAGCTCACCCGGTGACAAAGTATCGGATTACGAGGACATATGGAATTCGACGGATCGGTCGAATCACTCGACCTGGTCGCCCAATGAGAGAATGAGACGGAACGAGACGCTCGAGAGAATAATCCCGGGGCCCGGGGTCGTGAGAACCGACCGATTGATCGTGAGAAACGACAGGTGCAGCGCCCACGAGAAGCTCAGTTACAAGGAGGTCACGAGCCCGGAATTCACCAGCTTCAAACCGACGCTCGAGCTCAAGAGTCCGGAGAGCGGCGGATCGCCCGAGGAAACGGGAATGGGAAGGAGGCCGGATCTGCTGTCGCGAGTTTGTGAGTTTTCGCCTGCCTCTGTTCGTTGTCTCTCCGTCTGTCCTTGTGTCGTTCGTTGCCGTGAATTGTGTGTGTGTTTTTTTTTCTTCTCTTTCACGCGTCTTTTACGCCTTTGCTTCGCCGTTTGTTCGACGCAGGCAGCGCCAATTCCCTCAACGGTCCGGGCGCAACGACGCCACCGAGGAACAAGCTAGGTCTGATCCTGTCGCAGTCCGAGAACAACAGTCCGATGACACCAGAGTCGAAACAGGGCAGCAGTCCGTTTTACGCCGAACCGGCCGACGCGATCGCCCGGAATGCCGCCGTCGCCATGGTGCCTCGTCGGCGGAACAGGAGCAATCCGATGACGAGCAAGTATCGCCACAGCGAGCCCGGATGGTTTCAAACGCCCGTCGGTCATCGTCATCATCATCATCATCATCATCATCCCGGCGGTCAATTGCATCCGATCGATTGGGAGAACGACAACGAGGAGACCGAGGACAAGACCCCGCTCATATCCACCTCCGTTGACAATCTCGTCAAGCGTCTCGGCTCGAGGGAGACGAGGAAGATTCCGCGCGCAAAGCCCGTTCAGCCGCCGAAAATAAGAACAAAGATCTTCAACGATACCTCCTGGGCCGTCGATTCCAGCTGGGAGTTTATCGGTAAAGTCTATCGTCGCGTGATTACGTCATTTACAATCTTCCTCGCGGTATCGATCGATCGATTGAACATTTTTGTAAAGGGAACGAGGGAGACGAGGCCGACGCGGATTACGACTGCGACGCCGATTGCGAGCCCGATTACGGGGCCGATGGAGCGACGAGAAAATTTCCGGACGACGAGTGCGAGAAAGACGTCGTTGGCGACAACACGCTCACCGTACAGAGTATCATTTTGCAAAGATATCCGGAATTGCTCAAGTCACCGGACACGAGCGAGTCGCTCTACAGCGACAGAAATTCATCGTACGACAACGTCGAGAGGCGAACGGAGAGGAATCAGAGGCCGGAATCCCGCGACGAACCCTCGGAGTGGGAGGCGGCGGTGCCCGCCGACACCGACGAGAGCGACGTCGAACGCGTCAAGAGAAACACGAGTTTCAAGGAACGCCTGGATCCGCTGCTTTGTGAGTTTCTTATTGTACGGATTATCGCGCTCGGAACTCTCGCGAAAAATCGCGTCGCGTTATACGTCGCGTTATACGTCGCGTTATACGTCGCGTTATACGTCGCGTTATACGTCGGGTTCGTCCTCCTCGTCCTCGTTCCTCCCGTGCTCGTTGTCCCGAAAACATTGCAACGCGAGTGTGGCAAGCGCGATCAATGTCTCATTTCGAAAGGAACATTAGTAAAAATCAGCGGAAATATCGTCGTTCCATTTTCCGGCGAAACACACATTATGGAAACTTTCGAATAATCTCCCTAATTGGATTTGACTTCTCCGAACAAAAGAGTCGATCGCTACACAACAATACTAATGATGGCGCGACAAGCCGCTGTATTTCTCTAACGACCGGGTCTCTCCTTTGTTTCTTTTTTTCGGCTACTCGATTCCATCAACTCATTTTTTCAAGATAACCCGCGTTCCTCGCTGCTGAAACACGATCAACATCTCCGCGGTAAACGATGATAACAAATTTGTGGCGAAATCAATTGATAATCAAGAACCGCGAGCAATGTTGGCCGTGCAGCAGCGATTACGTGCGAAAAGAAGCTGCACGAGTTGGCGCGTTGCATTGAAAAGTATCATTTCGATGTTCGAGGAGGACGACCGACTTTCCTGTCGCGAGCGAGCGAGTCAATGACATTTTCGACATTTGCCGAATCGTTGAACAGAAGCAAAATGTCGGCGAAACGTCGAGATTCGCGCGCGCTCTCGTGTACGTTCGATATTTATTGCTCCGGGGTAGAATAGCACGAGGCGTCGCTCAAGTTACAACGTGAAACTTGAAAGCGTTATTACGAAACCCGTGTACGACACCCGAGGGGGCGATTTTCGACCAGAAACTCGAGGATTTATTGACTTTCGTTGTGTACCTGTACGTTCCGTTGAAATACCGTCGATTCGGCAAATATCCCCTCGTAATGTTTGAAAATCGAGCGGAAAAACAAAAGGACATGTTCGTATTTTTCGAATATTTTGTATTCTCGATCAGCGCGCTGACGAACAATGCGAAATGTCATTGAGTGACTTTTCATTGGCGTTCTTGTTGAACGATTGCTCCGTTCGATTGTTCGGTAATTGCCCTCAAGGCAGGTAGGCATTGGTAGGCACTAGCCCGCCAGGGAGGTTCCCTCTCCGGATAATTCTCAAATATCAAGTAACCAACGAATAAGCGGCTTTTTCCCACTTTGAAAGTTTGAGTAAATAACACAACCGAGTCGTCTTTGAATACTCATCTCATTGATCCAATCGATCCAATTCTTCATTTGCTTGGTCAATTCTCGCGTTCAATTGCACCGAGCCGTGCTATAACCAAGCCACGAGACAATGGACTCTGCTTGTTTGCAAAAGATTATCTTTCAAGTTTGTCATTCGTCTTTGGAGAGACTCGCAGTCCGCCTGTTGTACCTTGCTCCTCTCCATGCTCACCGTCCCAACTTTGTATATTTTTCCCTCTGTTTTTCTCAAGTACATAAAAGCAGATAGCAGTGGAGAGAGAGAGAGAGCGGCCGAGGGGCTGGAGGGGCTGGAGGGGTAAGGCGAGAGATTATGTCGACCCTCGCTCTTCTCTCCACCTCTCTTTTCTCATTTACGTTCGTCTCGTCCGTCGTATTATTGTATACTCAATCGAGGCACTAGAAAAGTTTTCAATCGTCAGTCAGTTCGAAAACGACGAGCTTGTCGCAAGGACGCGCTTCTTCCTCCGCCAACGCGCCGTCATTCGACGCGACCATTCGACGACCGTTCCTTTCTTCGTGCTTAAAAAAAAAACCCGACGACAAACTTTATATTCATACGCGTTTCGTTTGATTTTACAATTGAAAAAAAAAAACGAAAAGAAAAAGAAACATCGCCGCATCACTTCTTCCACGACGACGGGATATTTGGCTTGACGGTGAAAAGTCAATCGTCGTCGATTCGTGTCTGCCCGAACATTGACGTTGTTTCATTTATAATCAAGAACGCGTTCCGCCGCTAGTGTTGATGACTGTGCAAACGTTTCTTCACATCTGCCGGGTGTTCGCGAAATATCGCGGCAAGTCACGCGACAATTTTCCACATCCGACAAAAGACGTCGGGATATCCTTGAAATATTTAACGCGATATCGATAGCGGACTATGTCGCATCGCCCCCGTTAGACGCTCCATGCACGGAATACGGATACGGCGAATTGTGAGGAAAGATAGCGCTACGACGGGGCTGAAAAGGAAGATCAATTAGCTCCGCGGTCGTTGTCGATCGACTCGAGAACAAAAGAACTTCGAGTCGAATTACACGTCGGGTTGGTCATTTTCGAAAATGGTATCCTGCAGCGTCGACATGAGATCCGAAAAATCGCGAAAATTCGCCGTCAAGACGCGCCGGGTGTTTGAAAAAATCGGCCGATGGTTTCACCAACTCTGCCGAAAATTCCAGCGTGGTATCGTCATCTTGAAAAGTAAGAGCGGTTCCCCGATACGGCGATACGATCGACGCGAGGGAGATTCCGTATCATGTTGTCCCAACTCTGATAACGAAAACGATGGCAAAAAATAAAGCCGCCCGATTAGAGAAGCTTTTTGTAGAGAGAAGAACGGAAATGACGTAATTTTCTCTCAATCAATGAATGTTTCGAGCGAATAACGTGATTCTCGTCTGTTCCGATTTTCAGCACCGCCGAGACTTCAAGCTCTGAGGAACAGAGATGCGGCTGGAACTGGCTCAGCGATAAGATCCTACGCTCTACAATTGGCCACCGACAAAACGACGACCTTCTCTCAGAATATCGAGAATTTCATTCAGTGCACCAAAGAGGGCAAAGAGGCCAGTCCCCACATCGTCATGAGGAATATTCGGCAATTCATGTCCGGAATGAAGAACTATCTCGTTAAACACGGCGAGCGCGAATTCGAGAAGGAAGTCGAGAAGGAGAGGCTCAAGCTCAAGGCGAATGAATTTTTGAATCTCGATGCTATACTGGAGGGCGTCATGATGGCGCTCGTCGTTACGCCGCTCAGGGAACACGTTTACAGGCTCTTTGTCGATCACTACGGCACGACGGGATCGCTCCAGACTCTCGCTGAGAGTATACAGTACGCGCAGGCCAAACACATACAGGACCTGGGTGTTCGGGTATGAAGAAACAATCGAGCAATTTCCTTAATAATTACTCCGAGTCGAGTCTCTGCCGCCTCCCTCTCTCTCTCTCTCTTTCTCTCTCTCACATTATTTCTCATTGATTCATTGTTATTAGTGTCGTTAAATGTACGCTCGACTCTGAATTTGGAAAACCATAAAAACGACGCAAATAAATGAAACACGTGTATCGTATTGCTGGCTCGGAGTGACAATCGCAACGAATTTACAACTCACGGTCAAAGACATACCGAAATGTGACCGTTGCTCGGTCTGATACCTGGCCAACGAAAAACCTAATTATCAAGAACGACTCGATTCCGTTATACAAAGAAACGCGTCGTTAACACTTGTACCATCCAAGTGGGATTTTCCTTAATGTGCGCCGCTTAATGGCATTAATCACTTGCGTTATTTATATGTGAAAACATTTTGTACCGTTCGCGTCCTCCGTTATGCCCTGGAAATTGAAATAATTTTCAACGCTTTTCGACGCTTTTCCTCCATGTTGTATTTTGCCAACAGCCAAAGATCATACCGCCGTCCGACGCGAATCTCGAGAAAATTATCAAATGGATCGATCGCTTGCAAAGGTCCGACTCCCCCTTGGAAAAACTGGAGAATCTTCTGGCAGCCATTTCCGCCATCTTCAATTCGGTAATTATCGTCACTCTTCTACCAAACTGTTATCGCCATCTTTCATCGAAAACCCCGAGCGACAGAGGGACATTTTTCCATCAACGAGGACATACTTTGAAAAAATTGCCCTCTCAATTGACGAAAAGCCAGTTCGCAGAGGGAAGAATTTCGAATATCCGTCGGTGCGGATATTCGAAGAGCGTAAATCGCCTGTTACAACTACAAATGGTATTTCGCTCCGCTTTGTCGTGTCATTAATGCGTCGTGTCACATTAACCGGCACAGGTGAAACAAGCCAACTCCGGAAGACACGTGACCCTGGGAGCCGACGACCTGTTGCCTCTTCTCGTCTGGGTGTTGGTGCGAGGAAAGGTCGTCGACGCCGAAATCGAAGCTGAATACATGTGGGGCCTGCTGCATCCTTCCTTGTTGACCGGCGAGGGAGGATATTACTTGACGACGCTCTCGAGCGCCGTCCACGTGCTCAAGACCTTCAAAACCAGCGAAGGGACCATGTCGACTCTCAACGTGAGCTTTTCATCCGAAACTCTCTCCGACGCGAAAAGAGAAAAAAACAACTCGTTATCGTTGTCGTCCGCGTGAAGTATCGATAAAGTTGGGCGATGCGCGATTTTTCAGGGTTGCGGGACCCCCGATTGTTCCTCGGTACTCCGAATTTTGGTACCGGACGAACTCCATGGCTCGCTGAACACCCGAACTCTTCCGATACGGCCGAACATGAACACTCGCGACGTATGCCGAATTCTCGCTCACAAAATAAGATGCACCAATCCACAGGATTACGGACTTTTCAAACTGGTCCAAGGCGAGGGTGCGTTTCATCATTCGTTGAAATTATTCGAGGGAATAGCCCCGTTGGTTTTTCGAGCAGACGTTGTCCGTTTCCTCGACCCGCTCGCCTTCAATTCGTCAATCTCACGAATGAATTGTCCAGTTTTGTTTTTTTTTTTTTTTTTTTATAGAAAAAAAGGAATATCGCGAAAGTATTCAATTTCATTGATATTTTCTTCTTTCTCAGAAACTCTACTCGGCGATCAGGAGTGCCCACAGGAAATCTCTCACTGCCTTTTCGCTTACAAACGAATCGACGCGAAAATCGCGTGGCCGAGAACCACCTAGTACGTTGGCGAATGTGCACATTCATATAAATATAGTACATAAACGCCGCCATAGTATACGACGACGCCGCGAAACCTCGCGTAATTTGCAAATCGGATTATAAGCATACTATTTCATCCGGGTTGGTGGGCGCGGAGCGCGACTCACTGACGCGTGGGGCTTTTTTTGCCTCCCCGTTCTCTTTGCTCTCCGGGGATCGAGCGATCGATCGATCGATCGACTTGTCCAGTTAACGCGCGGAGGATACCGGAAGTTGTCCGCGTCGCTTGTACAGGTCGGCGGACTTGAGCGTTATGCATGAATTTTCGACAAACACATATTATCGCATCGGAGGTGTACTTTGCGCACTTTTATACATCGGATTGCGTGGAATAATTTGGCCAATATTTATTTACGAAAAAATTGATTGACAAATATCAACGAAATTCGTTTAGCGTTTCATTAAACAGACATCGTCGAGTATCGCGATTGCGTTTTCTTTACCCTTGTTGCTAAATATATTTTCCATACGTACACACGAGAATAAGTGGAGCCTTTAAATTGTAATACAATCATTGATGATCGGGCGTTGATGGAAGGAAAGATAAAGCCGTGAAGAAAGAAAAAAGGCTTCGAGGTAAATGGAAAAGAAACAATAATTTGGAACGAAAAATGCAATAATAATAAAGTTTAGCGATCGAAATTGCCAAACAAATACGCGAAACAAGAGAAAAACGAATCGTAAGTACGTAATCGTTATAGTATTATTATCGCGCATCGGATAATAAGCGTCTTGTGCTCCGATAAGAACGTCTTTATACAAACTCTTAGAATATAGAACACGAAAAAGCCTAGACTCGTAGACACTCTATTTTAAGTACTTTTTACGACGACTAGGGAGAAGGAAATAAAGAAGGAAAAAACAGACAAACTTGTACCGTAAGCGAAACATATTTTAACGCAAAGCTGTTGTATTTATTGGAGATTGTATACATATTTTTCTTTTATTTACGAGTGTCAATGAATTTTTACACAACTTTAAAGGGTTCTCTTCTTATTTTACACAACCCTTCAAGCCGAGAAAAGCTCTAACGGGAGACTTTTCGAATTTACCAAACATATTCATTATTTTCAGCAATTTTCACAGTTTGTATTATCATTTTCTTGGCGAATCTCTTTTCTTCCGCGTTACTCATTTTCAAACGAACCAAGAGAAAAGGATTCGTTAATTCTTGCGCTCCACGAGTAATTCATTGGTTTCTGTCCCCAAAGTGCTTCATCGTTTACATTGCTTTTAATATGCTAGTCAAGCCCAATACGAATGAGAACTTGTAACTACTACATTTATATCATTGCAATATTATTGTTCGTTTGAAAGAAATCATCGTTATAATTACGTCTAATTGTCGTCATCATCGTCATCATCATTATCATCATCATCATCATCATCAACATAATTACTATTATTATTATTATGAAAAAAATTGTAACACGTAACTATGCTCAATAAACACTTTTCTATAATTCGAAATATTAACGCGTATGACGACCACTGACGACTCGTCCGGTGAATGCGAGCGCTGTATGTACGCGCGAAAACATCACCGTTCGATATACATGTTCCTTCGTGTAATTATAGCACAGCCGATTAAACGGGTTATAAATAACCGTGCAATTGTTTATAAATCCCAGATTGTGATCACAATAGAAAAAAATATATTGCGATTGTCTCTTGTCGCGTATGAAAAAATTTAAATTTTAATCAGCACAAACAGACCTTGTATCGTGTTGTACTACATTCATATATATATATATATATATACATATATATATATACATATCTATATGTAGTACAGTATAGTTAACGGGCATTAAGCTCAGCTGTTCGACTCAGAATCGAGGGTATCGCCTCTCGCGGTAGCAGAGCGCAATTCTGTGCCACCAGTAACGAGCGCCTACGTAACGAGGCTATCTTTCCGCTCTACAGCAATATCGGGCGGGTAAACGGTCTCGCAGGCGCAGTACTACCGCTCGACGCTGGCCCGGAGAGGCTATCTTTCCGCTCTACAGCAATGTCGGGCGGGTGAACAGTCTCACAGGCGCAGTACTACCGCTCGACGTTGGCCCGGAGAGGCTATCTTTCCTCTATGCGTGGTTAAATTTTGATAGAGTTGTCGATCGTTCATTTCATTTGCCACTACATTGAAGTAATACATTCTATAAAAAAAACTGAACACAATTTTCCGGAAACCGGAAATGAAGCAACTTGTTCAGAGTTGTTTCCTCTATGTGTGGTTAAGATTTCATGGAGTTGTCGATCATTCTTTCCATCTGCCGTAAACCTTAGGGTGGAAAACTGAAACTAAATTTCCGACGACCGGAAATGAAGCATCTTGCTCGGGATCGTTTCCTCTATGCGTGGTTAAATTTTCATCGAGTTGTCGATCGTTCTTTCCATCTGCCGTAAACCTTAGGGTGGAAAACTGAAACTAAATTTCCGACGACCGGAAATGAAGCATCTTGCTCGGGATCGTTTCCTCTATGCGTGGTTAAATTTTCATCGAGTTGTCGATCGTTCTTTCCATCTGCCGTAAACCTTAGGGTGGAAAACTGAAACTAAATTTCCGACGACCGGAAATGAAGCATCTTGCTCGGGATCGTTTCCTCTATGCGTGGTTAAATTTTCATCGAGTTGTCGATCGTTCTTTTCATCTGCCGTAAACCTTAGGGTGGAAAACTGAAACTAAATTTCCGATGACCGGAAATGAAGCATCTTGCTCGGGATCGTTTCCTCTATGCGTGGTTAAATTTTCATCGAGTTGTCGATCGTTCTTTCCATCTGCCGTAAACCTTAGGGTGGAAAACTGAAACTAAATTTCCGACGACCGGAAATGAAGCATCTTGCTCGGGATCGTTTCCTCTATGCGTGGTTAAATTTTCATCGAGTTGTCGATCGTTCTTTTCATCTGCCGTAAACCTTAGGGTGGAAAACTGAAACTAAATTTCCGATGACCGGAAATGAAGCATCTTGCTCGGGATCGTTTCCTCTATGCGTGGTTAAATTTTCATCGAGTTGTCGATCGTTCTTTCCATCTGCCGTAAACCTTAGGGTGGAAAACTGAAACTAAATTTCCGACGACCGGAAATGAAGCATCTTGCTCGGGATCGTTTCCTCTATGTGTGGTTAAATTTTCATCGAGTTGTCGATCGTTCTTTCCATCTGCCGTAAACCTTAAGGTGGAAAACTGAAACTAAATTTCCGACGACCGGAAATGAAGCATCTTGCTCGGGATCGTTTCCTCTATGCGTGGTTAAATTTTCATCGAGTTGTCGATCGTTCTTTTCATCTGCCGTAAACCTTAGGGTGGAAAACTGAAACTAAATTTCCGACGACCGGAAATGAAGCATCTTGCTCGGGATCGTTTCCTCTATGCGTGGTTAAATTTTCATCGAGTTGTCGATCGTTCTTTCCATCTGCCGTAAACCTTAGGGTGGAAAACTGAAACTAAATTTCCGACGACCGGAAATGAAGCATCTTGCTCGGGATCGTTTCCTCTATGCGTGGTTAAATTTTCATCGAGTTGTCGATCGTTCTTTCCATCTGCCGTAAACCTTAGGGTGGAAAACTGAAACTAAATTTCCGACGACCGGAAATGAAGCATCTTGCTCGGGATCGTTTCCTCTATGTGTGGTTAAATTTTCATCGAGTTGTCGATCGTTCTTTCCATCTGCCGTAAACCTTAGGGTGGAAAACTGAAACTGAATTTCCGACGACCGGAAATGAAGCATCTTGCTCGGGATCGTTTCCTCTATGCGTGGTTAAATTTTCATCGAGTTGTCGATCGTTTTTTCCATCTGCCATGTAAATTCTATAAAAAACTCAACACAATTTTCCGAAAACTGGAAATGAATAATCTTGTTCAGAGTTGTTTCCTCTATGCGTGGTAAAATTTTGATGGAGTTGTCGATCGTTCTTTTCATTTGCCACTAATTTGAAGGAATACATTCTATAAAAAAACGGAACACAATTTTCCGGAAACCGGAAATGAAGCAACTTGTTCAGAGTTGTTTCCTCTATGCGTGGTTCAATTTTGATGGAGTTGTCGATCGTTCTTTTCATCTGCCACTACTTTGAAGGAAAATTATGATCGAAAAGAAAAACTCGGTTGAAGCCACGATTCGGAAGAACCTTTGCGTTGACCCCTGCGAGGCTTTCTTTCCGCTCTACTGCAGCGTCGAGCGGGAAAACAGTCTCGCAGGCGCAATACTACCGCTCGACGCTGGTTCGGAGAGGCTATCTTTCCGCTCTACAGCAATGTCGGGCGGGTAAGCAGTCTCGCTGGCGCAGTATTCCGCATTGTTACCGCTCGACGTTGGCCCTCTGCTCTGCAAAGTAGTGGGAAATGTGCGTAGAATTCGAAATAAAAAGAATATTTTTGGGATCGACAATACTGTCATGGAGGACGAAAATTGCCTCGGTTTTTCCATGATTGATTGCTAATAAACGAACAAATTGCCACAAAAAAAAACAACCAGAGCACCATTCTTCTCGGGGAAGAAAATTTACTTTTTATTGTTATTCATTCAATAAAAGCATATTGTGCGAGAAATCCGTCAAGAAAGTTTTTTAGTTCGTGGATTTGCCACTTGGCGCTTCATATGCTATCGCTTGATCATGCTCCATGGCTTGATGCCCGTTAAACACAGACGATCGTATTAAGAGTAAGATTGGAAGGTGAGTTGAAAATTTCCGTCTTTTTTTTTAGCGGTTTCCCGCGATGGTGGCGACCCCTCTTTACTGACCGCCGCCGCCGCTCGCTACCACGATCGATTTCTCTTTCGAGATAAGGGACGCTGCTCGATTCTCGACAACTTCAGGCTCTATGAAATTTTGTAAACTCCTCAAAGGGTTGACAAGTTTCCTTTGGCGATTGAAAAAATAATATAACATCAATCGGTATCGTAAAATCGTTGCGAAAATGTTCGCAACACTGCGAAGGACGTGCAATTTCTCCGTGAGTTTGGCCAAATCCACAAAATGCTTGTACGCGCAGATACGCTTTTCCGCGTATCCGCATAATCGTGATTTATCGCTTATATAATCACCGATGTTTTTCCTTTTTTGACATCGTTTGACAGGCTCTTAAATGCGTCAGGGGTGTGCAAACGACGTCTTTGCAAAGGTCGGATCATCTTTTCGTCGTAAGAGTTTTCGTTCTTCCTAAATTCCGAATATCAAAGAAAACCTTGCCTCGTCTTTTTTGTCGTTTCTCTCGGAAATAACGTTCGACCTTTCGTTCGACCGTGTAGCATCGTGACACGAAGGAGGACAATCCGAGCATTCCCTTTGAATTCGATGCCGGGAACAAAAAGAGAATCGAGGCGATCCTCGCTATTTACCCGGAAGGTCACAAACGCGGCGCAATGATACCGCTGCTGGACCTCGCTCAGCGACAGCACGGCTGGCTGCCGATATCGGCGATGCACAAAGTCGCGGAAATCCTCAATTTGCCCAACATGAGAGTTTACGAAGTGGCGACTTTCTATACCATGTTCAACAGGAGACCGATGGGAAAATATCACGTGCAAGTGTGCACTTGCACGCCGTGCTGGCTCAGGGATTCCGATTCCGTGCTCGACGCGGTGTGCAAAGTCACCGGCGCCCAAGTCGGCGGTACCTCCTCCGACGACATGTTTACCATTTCCGAGGTAGAATGTCTGGGAGCTTGCGCCAATGCCCCGATGATGCAAGTAAACGACGATTACTACGTAAGCGCGACGACTCAGATTTTTTTCATCATTTTTCAAGTCTACCGTCCTTTATTCCCAAATAAATTGTCCGCATTCTCGCGCCAGGAGGACTTGACCGCGGAAACGACCACGGAAATAATGAATAAACTGAAGAAGGGAGAAAGGCCTCCGCCCGGTCCGCAAAAGGTCAAAAGATTCGCAGCGGAGCCTGCGGGAGGTCCGACGTCTCTGACTACTCCCCCCCCTGGACCCGGCGAAGGACTCCGTTCCGACCTGTAGACACCGCAGTCTGTGATTTAGTGCGTTTTTAATCTGTCGCCAGATGACCGTCAGGCTCTTGCTACTGTGTTATATACACACACGTACATATACCAATGTATATATATATATATAAAAGAAAAAATATACCAACATTGATCATTCTCAATTTCGTGCAAATATTTCCGTGCCAATTTCAAACGTATGCCATACGTATGACAAAGATAAATGCCCCGTAATTTTACGAAGAAACATTTTTGATACTCGTTGGAGCGAGAGACCTCTGTCAAAGTACGTTTCTGCGAGTCATATGGAATTTTGTCACAATTTAATATCGCGGACAATATCCAATCCAATACCAATTGTGCACGAATGTGCGGTAAACTAAAAGTTTGTTGATGCGAAAGATGAAAGAGACAGCTTTGTATATTTTCCCGCCATTGCAATGAATCGATAAAGGGCAAAATCCATTTGACGCTACAAACGCTCCAAATACTTTAGTTTCTCATATTGCTTTACCACATACAAATTCGACCCCACTGACCCCACGAAGCGTTTGTAGCGCCGAATGGATTTTGCCCAGCATAGTGTGTTTTATTACCGCGCGCGCGCTACCGCTATACCGATTTTTCGTTTTTACGATATTACGATCTACAAAAACAACAAACAACTCGCCGCTTATCCCCAGGGCTCTCGCGTTCTTCCACTCTGGACGAAAATTGTGATTTTTCACAAAATACAAGCTCGAGGATGACCGAAGAAACGACAGAACCGGTGGCGACGAGCGAAACTTCGACAAAAATATCAGCGATAAGCAAGGAAACCGTACACCATATTTGCTCCGGACAGGTTAGGTTTACCGGCTTTTCTCCTTTTTCAAATTCTTCCTTTGATATCGAAATCCCCGAATGTATACGTTTGTTTCATCGCGACAATAGGTTGTTCTCGATCTGGCAGTTGCTCTCAAAGAATTAGTTGAGAACAGCATTGACAGCGGTGCAACTATCGTTGAGGTTAAACTGACGGATTACGGGAAAACTTGCATCACCGTCAGTGACAACGGAAGTGGTGTTTTGGAACAAGATTTCGCGGGCTTGGGTATGGAGTGATATTCTTGTGAAATTTTTTTCGATATTTGCCACTTGGAGCGACCGAAATAATTCGACATTGCCGCTATACCCGTTCGATAATGAGTTTTGTCGTACGAGACAAGCGGCTATTGGTCCAGAGTCCCAAATCGGTATGCTCGTTTCTTTGCCGCAGCCCTGAAACATCACACGTCCAAGCTCAGAGAATTCTCTGACTTGCAAGAAGTCGCGACGTTCGGCTTCAGAGGGGAAGCTCTGAGTTCGCTGTGCGCATTGGCCGACCTGAGCATCACGACGAGGCACGAGACGAGCGAGCGCGCGTTCAAGCTACAATTCGACAGAAACGGGAATCTGAAAAAGACGGAAAGTTGCGCGAGGGAGAGGGGAACGACGGTGGTCGTTAGGAATATATTCAAGAGCCTGCCCGTCAGGGCCAAAGAATTTCAGAAAAACATCAAGAGGGAATACGCCAGAGCCATACAAATATTGTACAGTTATTGTTTAGTATCGACGGGAGTGAGGATTACGTGCGCCAATAGCACGGACGGTAAGTCGAATCACGTCGTAGTTTCGACACCGGGAGGCCGCACGATTCTCGACAACGTCGAATCGTTGTTCGGCAAAAAATCGACGAACGGATTGATTCGAGTCGAGCCCGAGTCGCCGGACGAAGCGACACTCGGGGAGTACAATCTAACCCCGAGTCCCGGAATCGATTTCACCTGGGAGTTTTACGTCAGCAGTTGCCAACACACCATGGGACGCTCGAGCCCGGACAGGCAATTCTTTTACGTCAACGGACGTCCTTGCCTTCCGACGAAAATCAGCAAGCTCGTTAACAATATTTATCACAAATACAACAACAAGCAATATCCATTCGTTTTTTTGAATCTCAAACCCGATCAGCGGTGCGCCGATGTTAACGTCACACCCGACAAACGCACCATCTTACTGACGCAAGAGAAATTCATGCTCGCTGTGATAAAGTCGAATCTGATGAGAAAGTGGGACAAAATGCAGGGAAATTTCGCGACAAAGTCACTCGAGGAACTGAATTATACGCTCAAGAGGAGCGTGCCTAGTGGCGATGATTCTCCGGATCCACCGAGGAAAAAGCCACTCCTGCTCGTGAAAACAAACGAAGCGAGTTTCGCGAGTTCGGCGAATGCAGAAAGTACGGCCGACGAGAGGGATAAACCGGTGGAAAAATTGAAAGATCGTCGTCTCGACATCAGCATGGAGATCGTGAGGGAACAACTCGAGCGAAGAATTCGTTCGGCCGGCTCGCGCGAGAAACGAGCCCGGAGAATCAAGTACAGAGTTCAAATCGAGCCGAACAAGAGCGCCGAAGCCGAGAGTGAACTGCAGAAAGAACTGACGAGGGAATCATTCGGCGAGGTCTCGTTAATCTTATTCATCCTTTCGTACGCCATTTCGTTCGCGATTCATTCGATTGCGATTGAAAACATGATGCATTTCCAGATGGCTGTGGTCGGGCAATTTAATTTAGGATTTTTGATAGCACGACTGGAGGGTGATCTCTTTATAATCGATCAGCACGCGACCGACGAGAAGTATCGTTTCGAAAGACTGAACGACCTGACGAAGCTGAAAACGCAGAAATTGATTGTTCCAAAGTCCCTCGAACTCGCCGCTCTCAACGAATCGATCCTGATCGAACATTTGCCGATCTTCCAAGACAACGGTTTTACCTTCGACGTCAGCGAAAACGGTGAGAGAACCGCGCAAGACCTTTTCCCCGTGAAGCCCATGACTTTTCTCATACCGTACGAACTTTGTCCCGCGGTGAATTCCGCAGAGAATCCAGGACACCGAATACGCCTGACGGGAATGCCGACGAGCGGCAATTGGCAATTCGGCAAGGAAGACATCGAGGAATTGATATTTCTGATAAGAGAGGGGGGGGCGTCAACAGCGCCGGAAGGCAGCAGCGGAACAGCGAACGCGATACCGAGGCCATCGAGAGTGAGGCAGATGCTCGCGTCGAGAGCCTGCCGCGGTGCCGTGATGGTCGGTAAAGCATTGAACGCGCCCGAGATGAAGCGCCTCGTGCGCCAGATGGGAGAGATGAAACAACCTTGGAGCTGTCCGCACGGTAGGCCAACGATAAGGCATCTTTTGTCGCTGACGCTTTTGCAACGATGACTCCACGCCCGCGCGTGTTTCGCGTTAATTATTACGACGAGAGAAAACGCCAAAAGGGGCTTCCAGGACCACCTCGACGAAGGAAGGACGGAGGAGGTATATTTGCGGAAATAGCACGGACGTGTATTATTTATCAAACGCTGATCGTTCGAAATATATTGAAACCGGAATGAGCCGTGGAAATAATTGCGCCGGGGCACTGCGGATGCCAGTGAATTTCTTTGACGTCGGACTGTCCCTGATGTATGAACAACAGCTGCGGCGGCAAAGCCGCAACGTCCTTATCCTGCTCTTGTTCGTTTTGATCGTATTCGACCGACAAATCCCACTGCGCTATCTGATCGTCGGCCCCGCCCGATGCGAATACCGTCGCTTCGTCCGGATGCCATTCGACCGTCGTGACCGGTGCCGTGTGCTGCTTGAACGTCGCTACGGGACTCGCCGGTTGCTTGCCGAATTGTCGCAGATCCCAGACTCTCAGGATGCCATCGTCACCACCGGAAACGATGAATCGGCTCTCCTTACGATTCCAGGATATAACGTTCACGTCCGAGTCGTGAGCATCCGTCGCGGTCAACATGCAAGCAGCTTGCGGACTCGCCCTCGTATCCCATATTTTTATACTGAAATGTCATTGTTACAAGAGTCGCTGACTCGAGAGAACCGATGGAAATAAACGCTCGTAAAAGATCGAGACAGGCCCACGATTCGTCGATCGACCGAGCCAATATTCATTAACACGCGATTGATGAAACAACGTTTAGCGCGGTAAGCGATATGCGATAAATTTTTATCGCCAATTATTTATCGATTCATGTTGATTCGTTAATTCATCCGAAATCTATTGGCAACTTGTGTTTGCTCTCTCTCTCTCTCCCTCGCTAGATAGAACAAACGATCATTTGTACTTTATTCATTCGATCGGATAGATATGGGAATGTGAAAATTGCCGTCGGCGGGTTCAAGATGCATCGAACGATCATCGAATCTGCGTGCCATTGTCGTGCGAATATTTTTTCGAAGGAAAACTCATGAAAAGACCGAGCTCCCCACGGGGTGCCGGGTTATACCTTTTGTCAACGGAGCAGGATGCTAAAACGTGTTTCTCATTCGGCGACCACTGTAAGTCTTCGACGCTCGCTGGGGCGTGGGAATTGTAAGGTCGTTGATCGACGATCCATGCTCCGCCGTCCGCGCAACGCCACACGTGAATGTTGCCTCTGCAATCGCCGGAAGCGAGAGTACCTCCCTCAGTCGGACACCAATCGAGACCGAAGCCCTCTACCGGATGTCCTTTGAAGGTGAAACACGGCTTTACGCCGCCTCCGTCGGATTTTTCCATTTTTTTATTGTACGCCGATAATAAAACGGGATTTTCCACCGCCTTCAATTGTTCGTCCAAGTTCCAAAGATTAACTCTGCCGAGCTCGCTCCAACTTGCGGCGAAACGAGATTCTCCGATTTGCGTACATCGCACCCGATTGACGCATCCTTGATGCTTGATCGACGCGACCGTCATTGCGGGCAGTCTATCGCGACTCCCTTCATCCTCGGAATCGCTCAGTTCTTCCTCGCTTTCGTCGTCGCTCTCCTCGGTGTTCTTAATACCGCGCAAATTCGTCATTTTCATGACCAACAGATTGTTGACGTGGGTACGAGCCGCCTGCGTACCCGCTAGCAGATACATACTCAAAGGATGCGTCTCTCTGGAAGCGCCAAGGTCGTCCCTTATGACGTCAAAGCTCAGACAAGGAGCGCCCGTTTGCGCCTGATGCAACATTTTATAAGCGGTTTTATCGACCACCAATTCTTCGCCCTTTTTCAACGATTTTCCAGGTAGGTACACTTCCTGTTTCCTTTTCGTCGCTTCTTCTTCATCCTCCCTGTTTTCCGCGGCAGTCCTTTGTTCGCTATCTTCGCTATCACCATTTTCCTCCTCGACTCGATCCATGGAGTCGTCGTCGTCGTCGTCGTCATCGTCGTCGTCGGTCGACGCTTGGTTCATTGGCTCCTCGTCGATGGGGTCCGGCATCGTTTTGCTCTTTGACGCAAAATGTTGAATTATACCAAAGCCGGAGAAACACACAACCAAACGTCCAGGTTATTTTATTAAAATTTGTATGTACGAATGTCGCAACGGTTATCGGTAACGGTTTACTTTTCGATAAAAATGTGTGACCACGCGAAATTATTTCAACACTCGGGAATAAATATTTTGATGCGGGGAATCAAACTTTCTTGCATGAAAACGTGGTGGTAAATAATCACGGAATTTTGGGCTCAAGATGAATTTAACCTCGAAAAAAGGTATTTCATGCATACTCTATTCTTGGTAATAGAAAAATTTTCAAGCACAAAGTATTCATTCACCCACCTGTTTGTCTGTGAGCTTGAGCTTTATCTTCTATATTGAAGGTGTATCTATCGCGAATAACAACAAAAAACGGTAGTCCAAGCAGGCGAGTCCAGGCGAGTCCAGGCGAGTCGAGCTCTGAAAATACGAACAGACATCCGACGAGATGGAGAACGCGACTAAACGCGACCACGCGGCGTGTGCGGGGGGCGGGGTGTGGTGTCTGCGTGAAAATGGTGGATGGCGCGCGCGCGCGCGCGCACGCGCATTCATCGTTTTCCGCGAAGATAAAAGCCTATGTACCTGCTCCCTCGAAAATGTAAACACACTACCGTTGAATCGTCGGCCCCCGTGTCTGCCGG
Organism: Heteropelma amictum; assembly: GCA_959613375.1. NCBI lineage: Eukaryota > Metazoa > Arthropoda > Insecta > Hymenoptera > Ichneumonidae > Heteropelma > Heteropelma amictum. The sequence goes on from OY390724.1 coordinate 16,822,953, forward strand.
CACTTGGAATTGCTTGGAATCCGCAACAGCACCGGTCCGGGTGGTTAAATTCATGCGGTACGACGAATGCGAAAATTGTCAAAGAACCGAAATCCTCCTCCTCCTAGAATTCTCTAGTAAAAAGAAAAATTCTGTTTCCGTAACGGGCGGTTAGTTAAAGTAAAACGATGCCAAAATGGAATTCGCCGCGCCACTAACCGCATTCTCATTAATCTATATTTGAATTCTCAATAAAAAATCAAAGCGCGTACAAAAATAATCGTACACAACGAAGAGAATGTATATAAATCGTTCTTTATTAGTCAGGCAATAATCCTTTCACAGTTCATTTACGAGATACATTCGATGGACTCGTGACTTTGTAAAAAAACAAACGGTTTTTCTTTTCTCTCTCTCTCTCGTATTTCAGAAACTTTCATTCGCATGTGTCATTTTGCAAAATTTTCCTGTTGCTTTGACTTTTTATTCATCGTTTCATTGTTATATAAGTTACAGTACGAGTTATAAGTAAATTGAAGGGTGGATCGTGACGGGTGGTGGGTTGCGGTTAATTAACATAATTTCGTATATAAAATACGGAGAAGGTGATTATCGCGATGTCGTTGACACCTTAGCGAGATCTTTTGAGATGATGAAAGAAGAAAAAAAGACAGACAAGTAATTGGACGAGGAGAGGAAAGGGAGCAAAGAAAAAAAAGAGGAAACGTAGACAGGGACTGATGGACAGAGTGCCGCTCACGACCAGTGTGCTCACGACCGACAAGCGGACTGTTTTTTATTCTCGTCGTATATCTCGTCCGTCGTAGCTTTGCATTAGCTGTTCTTGTTGGAACGAGCATTGTTACCGGATTTGTTTGTAACTTGAAACTGCGACGGCGTATCGAGCGACGAATGACGCGACGTCGGACCGTCGGGGCTGTTACACCTTGGATTGGTATTACGAAGGCTGTGCAGGTACGATCGCTGGACAGGCTTGTGCTGAGCCAACTGTATCAAAGCTTCCGCTATCGAGAACCATTTTCTCTTGCGACCTATCGCCCTAGAGTCCTCCCATTCCGGCATTTCCTCCGTCACGCACATCACCCACACCTGAGTCCTGTGCTTGTGTTCGACATTCTGCTGGATCGAGCAACCGACCATGAACATTGGAAAAAAAACAGAAAAATGTTCGATAACGAGACGATAAATGATGACGATAAACGTTTATTCTCTGAAAATAGTAAAAAATTCACTTTTCGGATAATCCGTTGAGAATAGTCAAGTTAGTCAATAGTCATAAAAATGAAATTTTGAAAATGTTCATTTTGTCGCAGTGGCTAGACTGGAGCAATATTTCATACTGTAATCAATTTTAAGGAAATTAATGACGCATGGCAAGAACCTCGAATACTCCGAGACAACGTCCCAATTTTCCGAGGACACCGGCCTCCTCTCTGACTTCCCGAAGGGCCGTCGCGGCTGGTTCCTCCTCGGGCTCTACGCCGCCGCCCGGCACGATCCAACTGTCCGGTCTTCTGCTGGACGTGACCAATAATACCTGCGATTGCGAATTCATCCATGTTCGTTAATGATTTCACGAGAGGAATATACAGCGATGGACAATCAAAATTTCATATCCGAGACGGAGGGAGGATCGACGCGCTGAGGGAAATCCACGTTTTTCCGGCACAGAGGACGATGAAGAAGATGAGTGTTTTTGCATAATTTTGATAACTCGAAAAGTGAAAAACCGGTTGATGGAAAAAACCGGCGTGGGCGGGGGAGGGAGCGCGTATATCGTTAAAAAGTGCCCTCTGTATAGTTCCTACCTCATCCTCGAGGTCGTTCTTCACGCATATACAAGCGGCACGTCGCCTGTAACCCTCCGAGTCGTAGATACGGGTCGAATTCGGCTTCTCTTTCACCATGTTACGCCCTTTTTTTACAAATAATAAACCACCGCCCACCGTCACGAAAAAATGTTGAAATATTCGTCAAACGGCCAAATCGGCCATCCAACTTTTCCGCATTACCCTGAGTCTGCTTGCGGCCGACATTATCGACGTCGAACACACGCACGCACACAAAACGCGCTGGGTCTCTCTATTTCTCTCTCTCTCACACCACTCGCTTTCTCTCGCGACACTACAAACTTATTTTTTCTCCAATCTTTACCAGCCGAATATCACGCAAAAACGAAATATATCTTCACTACTGAGCGCTCCTGCGCTTTTTTTTTCCTCTTTGTATTCTATAGACTTTCTTTTTCTCACAACGGGAATTCGCAAGATCGCACGGGGCTCGCGATATCGTGTTACCGCGGGGCGGTATAAAGAATACACGCGAGTGAGAGGAGGAACGAAAAAGAGCGAGACGGATAAGTAAAAATTTCGATCAACATGCGGCGGTAGACGCGACATACGCGAGGCACACGTATTCTCAAACTCCCTGATAAACTAGCGATAAAGTTAACTCTACACTTTGCGAAGATACACAAGCGTTATAACCTCGAAACTTTCGAAGGCTCCACCTTTGAAGGAAGCAGTCAAAAGTCAAAAGTAGTCTCTGTTGGTCTCTGTCTGTGCCCCCCTCCCTCCCTTGGCCCTTTTCTTTACTCCGCAGACAGTATTTCTATATAGTCGAGAGAAGAAAAACATCCGCGCAATCGCGTCTCTCGCCACCACTGGCCGACCCACCGGGTACACCTGATTTTACGTGACCTCGCTGTCTCACGAGTTTCTCGTACGGCACGATAAAAACGAACTTTGGTGAACTTGGCGCCCGTATATGCACGATACGCGTACGTCGAACGAATAGCGCGTAGTAAGCATCATTTCGGCGGCCTCGTGTATTATCGTTTAAAGCTTCGGTTCATTTGATAAAAAGTATTTTTTTCCCAACAGCGACGTAACGTAACAGGTCGTTCAATATTGTTTTACACGTACAGTGTAAATCGCCTTTGAAAGAATTTTCCTTTCGAGACACTTTTTCAATCTCTATGGACAATCGGTGTACAGTCTCGGGAAAATAGCGGCATTAAGCAAGCTCTCACCAATTCGTTATCTAATTTCATAGATGGATAATTTGCCAATATTATTTTTAGGATTATTTGATAATAATGTCAATTATGATGATTATGACAAAAAAGATTGGCAGATTTTGTCGTCCGTCAGCGATACAACAATCATCGTTGTTGTGTTTTTACTATTGTGGTACTTCGACTTTCGATAAATGTATCGGGACGAAAAATCAACCGAACTAGCCAGGTTTTTCCTTCTTCGCCGCGTCACCCCGCACCCCGCTTGATGTCCTCCGCGTTGGACGATTCGAAGGACGCGATATTTGCATTATCGACGCTCGTAATAATGAAAAAAAAAACAACGAAAAAATTCTGCAAAACTGTTACAAAAAAAAAATAGAAACATAGTTCGCCACGCGATACCAATGTCCAAGTCCTCCCTTTTTCGTAATACTACTTTTTAAGCTGACGGCATTATTGAGGAAATTGAGCAAATGGAGCAAATGAAGCTCGTTCTCGAAAAGCTGTAAAATACTTTGCGGCAGATGGAACGGGGAGGTGGGACATGCGAGAGGAGTGGGGTAAGAGACGCTGAACACAAACGGTCCCGCGGAGAGGGAACGAACCGGACTGGTTCGACGATCTGAGGCGACCTTGAGATTAGCGGAACACGAGCCTCGCGACCTTTTCCAGAAACTCACGACACGGCGCATTGTTTACACGCGACATTCCACACCGAATAAGAAAATATCTCCGACAATAAAACTGTGACTGATTCCACATCGACGTCGCAATGGTGAATTGTACCGATTTCTCCATCACGATCAAAAAGGGCTATGGAATCAAAAAAAAAGAAAAAAAAGTTGCATTTATTTTCCAGTGATGTCAATGAAGAAGGTTAAATTAGAACCTTTATTGTAACTACAGCATCAACAGTATTACGATAAGTCCTTTGCTTCGATCTTCTCATGCACATCCTGGCTTCTCCTTTTATGAAAGTATCAAAAATATCCTTTCTAGCACTTCGGCCATCCTTAGTTCGCTCCCCCCCCCCCTCTCGCCCATCGCCCCGTCATCCCTCACCCAGCCCAACAACAAAAAACGATACACTGTCCTGATTGTAAAATCATTAAAATAATAACTAACTTATCTAACATAGAGCTGCTCCGCTCGTAAAGCAGGTCTGTACGGACTATGCATCGGCCAGGGTATAATCTTCCGATTCTTCTCCGAGAAAAAACGATGACAATAATAATAATAATAATAATAGTAATAACATATGGACTAACAATAACTGTGATGATCAATTTGCTTAAACGCTAAATCGACTTTGAGATGTAAAACTAAGTAAAATTTATAAATATGGTACAATTGATAGTAAGCGATATTAGCGGTAAGAGAGTAATTATAGATACGTATAGATAATAGCATTTTTATCGCTCCATCGTATGGTGATGTATTGATTTTTTCGTCTCATTTTGTTTCAAACGTTGCTTTTCTTTTTTTTGCTTTTTTTCCCATTCTAGCTCTTTGACAAGTCCCTCTCTTATTTATAGTTTTATGGACAGAAGTTGAATGTCCGTCCGCATTGTTACTTCTTTGTCCTCTTTTTTTCTTCATCTTTCATTTTTATCAATGCGATCGAGTTTTGGTTGGTCGAGCGATCATCACGCGTACGAACCACCGTCCCGGACTAGCGGCCACCATGACTAGTTTTCTTTTTTTCTCTGTCCTTTCTTTTTATAAATCTGTATTTTGTTTTTTCAGTAACTTGCGTCGTCCTGATTCTCGCACGGCGCTCCGATTCGCATCGATCGAATTCGTTTGTGTCCCACAGGGCCGACAATTTGATCCACATTACGGTTCACGATGAATGTCGCGGCGCCTCTCGAATCAGTCGCCGGGATGCTCGGGACAACTGCGATTCACTTGAAACCACTTGTCGATGCAGCTGCGAAAAGACGAAAATGTTCTCGCTGAAATAGAGTCTCTGGCGCCACGGCGGCCGTTTCCTTCCGTTGATCGCCAAAGCGAGAGAAGGAAAAAGAAAACTTTAAGATACACACCTCTTGTGGTATATGCACAGGCAAGGCAAACGTGCTATCACATCTCCCGGTTGTAATTCCTCCAGGCAAATAACGCATTCGCCCTTTTCGTCCGCTAAAACATCCTCTGGGACACAGAGATATTTTTGTTTGCTTGTTTCGTGCACTACTGTCTTTTTGTTGAAAAGTCATTAATTCCCAGCGGAGCTGAGACGACGAGCGTGTACTCACCGTTGTAGCTTAGTCGCGGTTTCGTCAGGCACATTACCAAGTGACACTCTATGTCATCCGGCAGAATGAATTTGGAGCATACCGGACATTTTAGACCTTGAAAACACACGGTTTTAACAAAATCATTGGTTTTTTCGTCTTGTTTTAAACGTTCATGTTTATGACGCTTATATTATTTAACGCGCGCAAGCGCATGTACATGCAGCGTAAAAATCGTTCGAAAATTAAGAGAAAAGTAAAGAATACCGTAAATAACGCGTCTAACGTGATGCGTAGGCACAACCTCGGTCTCTGTCTCGTTTAGGCACGAGCTCACTATCAGTCCCATAGTAAACTCAACCTAACCTCAATCTAACCCATTACACGATATTTTTCATCCGAAAAAGATGAACGTCCCGAAGCGTCCGCGACTCGAAAAACGTTCTCGTCCGCAGATTTGAAAATTCCTCGTTTCCCTTCGCTCTATCTACGAACGGTGCCTTGGTTTTCAGGTTTTTTCTGGCTTTTTTTTCACACTTATTCAATTTTAATAACCGGGAGAGCCCTTGAAAGCGCTGTGCACGACATCGATTGTACACGGTTACCTGGCCAACCATTCCGATACACGCGCCAAAACAAACACACTCATTCCGTCGCCCCTACCCCCTCATCCTCGACCAATCGCGTCACCCCGAATTGACGTAGGGATACACGCGCGCGTATCACAACGTCATAACCTTACCCAACCGTGGATTAGTAACGAGTTAGGTTAGATCCCTCATGAATCACGTTCTCGAATGAATTCTTCTTCGAAAAAGTTTCTGCGCGGCAGGAGATTAGATAGGAGAAAAACCATTAAAAACACATCAACATTTCATCAAAAGGTCCGACGTAGTTTCGACAAACCGCTGGATAATGGCATCGCGTTGCAAGCTTCTCGATTATTAGCTATGAAATGAAAAAATAACTACATCAGCTGACGAAACTCGATGGTATCCGAACGTTGTCGCGAGAGAGAAAAAAAAACAAAAGACCGGAGTTTTCACGTTGAAATGCAATTCGGCGTGTCAGAAAATAGCACGGGCAAAGAGATATTTGCTGAAGGTCATCGGAACGACGATAAAATCGCTCCGAGTTCCATTCCACAAAAATTTCCAGAGTAATGCGCATGCCGCGGATAAAAATGTTAACGTAACTGTCAGAGCCGCAAAGAACCATCGTGACCATACTGCGACGCTCTCGTCCCATTGATCCCCGATACATGTAAATAGTATGCTATCCGATCGATAAGAATGAACCGTCCTTGAAACGCCAATTGCCATTCGAGCCGATGGACGAGTATGCATTGGGTGTACGCGACAAGGGCGCGCGCGTATTAACCTATGGGCTAACCTCCCTCTTTGAAGCTTCTATTTGAATCTTGGGACGACTGTAACTCGATCCTCTAGCAACGAAAGCGTTATACCGAAATATGATGGATGCGCGGGTCGCGGTAGTTGATTCTACGGTGCTTTTGCCACCCTCGCGCAGTCTCTGGCGCCGTACTCACCGTTGAGAGACCAGATGTGAGAAGGCAAGCTGTGGGCGGCATAAACTCTGCCGCTGTCCTCGTCGCCGTCGTCAGAGTCGAGATTGACAAGACCAAACGCCTGTCCGACATTGACACCTACCGAATTGGCTAGACTACCCTGTTCTCCGGACGACAAATCAGGAACAGAGCTTAGCGATCTCGCTCGCTGTCTACTGTCACCTTGTAATCTGGACGATTGGGGCTGCCCCCCGCTCTGTTGATGCTGCAGCATCCCTATGCCTCCGGGCAGCGATCGAAGGATCGAAAAACCTTGCATCGTCGTTTCATTCGTGCCATTGGAAGATTGGCCATTTCCGCTCGTCGATTGAGCGACCGTACTCGATTTTGCTCCCATTACAAAGCAAACGTAGTTGACGTTTTTATTTTGTCCCCCCACCCCCGAAACATCCAACGTTTCCACGTTGTCGCGTGTGCGTCGTTCCAACTTTTTTGATCGTCAAAAATCCAAATCCAATAATCTACCTGCCTCCCCCGGTTGGTCCTGCGTGTGCTACGTGTTTTTTGACCCCCCCCCCCCAAAACCTCGGTAGTTTTGCAAAACCGCACACAGGTTTTTCTCTTCTTTCTCACTCGGTCGCGTCGTTTGCGTCCCTCCGTCTTTTTTTCTTTCCTCTTCTCCTTTCTTTATCTCTCCTCTCCTTCCTTTGTTGTGTTGGTTTGCGAGGTTCGCGAAGAAAAAAAAAAGCACAAAACAGGCGTTTTACGCGTCAATACATCGAACGAACGTTGTTCCTTATTTATTCGACGTTGGCAAAACACGATTGGATTTTAATGATACTAGGCCGAAATTTGGTGAACTGTCGCCGCGACGAGCAAGTCATTTCGTGATAAACCATAGCAGCAGCGGCTCATCGCGCTCGCTGAACATTCCCCGACATCTTGGGTGAAAACTCACTAGAAGTCAAAGCGGGCGTTATTTCTTTTTTTTCCTCTACTTTGTTCTTTTTACGAAAAAAGCAGCAGCGCCGCCGCCGCCGCCGCCGCCGCAAATCTCATCTGGTTATATATATCTTATCACGTTGGCAATTGTCGTTATACCCAGCAGTTCCCCAGCAGTAATAGTTCAATGCAGCGGCGGCGGTGGCGTACGAGTCTTCCGGTGCGCCGGAAAAGAGATACCGCGCGAAATTTTGTAAATTGGCGAGCGTTGTGGGAATGGTTTGTTATTCGCTTGTTTCTTTTCACCGACAATGACAATGATTTCCTCCGGGGACAATGAAGGAATTTCCATTCATCTTCGAAACGGTAAATCACACGGTATATATTTATAAATACAAATACGTCGTTGTCGAGGTATATACAGGCATGGTTGCGATATAAAAATATCCAAGAGAATCATTTGTACAAAGGCGAGATGAGGATTTTCTTTTTCTCCTTTTCTTCTTCATGACACATTATGAGGAATGGCACGTGTTTGGTTGATCAATTCATGGTTTTGACATAGATTACGTACATCAGACTTTTGATCAGGGCTCATTGAGCTCCAGTCGGTTTCGGAGCATTTACGTTTATTCGTCATTCCCATCGTTGATGTTTCGATCGTGGGGCAGATATCAACGATCTCGTAGTAATCACGCACGAGACTGTCGATCCATCGTTCCAAATCTACGCCCGTTCGTTCCTCTGTGTTTTTTCCCGTCTCCGAGTCGCGATCCCGAGGTAAATTCTTCAATACGAAAGCCCATTTTTCATTCGCATCATCGGCCAGGTTGTACGATCCCGCTGGTCCATTGTGCATCTCCTTTGCTCTGCGTATGCCGATTTTCTTGTTCTTCCAATAAGCCAAGGGCGTCACGAGGAATTTCAATCTTGCCGCGAGCACAGTCTCTGCCATTAACAAAACTCGCCACGTACCGATGAGCAGCGGTTCGGCCAGCTGAGGCTTCGTCGAACCCGTCTGAAAGGAAAAATATAAAAATAATCGCACTAATTTTCGCACTAATAACCCGTACGCCACCGCCGCATTGAATCATTATTCTGGCAACTGCTGGGGATAAAGACAATTGCCAACGCGATAATTACACGTCTAATGGAATGTTGTCGATGAGGAGGGGGGAGGAGTTGGCGCGAATACTGCAAAATTTCGCTGCGGTATTCGCGGGTTATCGATACCGATCGGCGCGATAACGCGCAAGATCAACGGTATATCGGAGGAACGTAATAACCGCGTGTGGCACGCGACAAGATCGAGTAAGGCAAACTAGCTGCAAGAGTACCGTCATATTAACAAGGTCGAACGAATCTTTTCGTTTGAATGAATTTTCGCTCGTTTTTACATTTAACACGAGAAGCGCGTGTTTGTTTTCTTCGGGCAATTTCGAAGCCAAGCTTTGCACTCGTCCTCGTCGAGAAACGTGTATGTCGGAGGAAAAAGCAATTGACTCGTTCGCCCCTCGGGGGCTTCCAATTAAATAGCGAAACGACGATTACCAATGTCGACTCGTCGATCTGCAAGTGTCCGACGTCGGCGAGACGGCCGAACGGGTCGATCCACAAGATCGATATGTTTCTCGGTGTAACGATCGATGAATCGAATTCGTAAGCGAGTATCGGACTCGCGAGTGGTCCAACGGAGCCGATGAAATTTCGGAAAGTTTGCTCCTTTTGATCGTAATCCGTGCCTATCGACAGGCTCCGTATTCGTTCCATCCAAATTCCACGAGCCGACATATTTTTTCGTATTTTGATCCAAGCCTCGCATCTGTGAGAATCGTCATTCGGCAGAGTCGACGATTCCTCGTTGTTGCCCGAAACAGCCTCGGCCATTACGAGAAGACCGTTGAAATGATTGTCGCGAAAGTACGCCGTCGTCTCGAGTAATTTCATCGAATCGACGATACTGACGCTGGCGAACGAGAGCCTCGCCAACGAATGCGATATCGTGAGAAGCGAACTGTCAGCGGAGGGGCTCAAATCGCCATGGTGATAGAGACTCTGCCAGTATCCCCCGTAACCGCCGATCCCCGAGGGATCGAGCTCTCTCGGATACAGCCATTCCTCGACTCTGTCGATAATCCTCTGATCGATGCTCGGCTCGAATTTCCTCGCGAAGAACAAATTCCTCTCCCCTGTATTGCGTATCCTCGTGAAATCCTCGAGTTTAAAGTCGTTCGGACTGCAGCCGCACCAATCGACGACGGCCTTGTACTGGCAATTGCAGCCCAACTTTCTCTTCCAATTCGTCACGTGCAAATTATTGTCCACGTAGGTATCGCAGAAGCGTGAATTTCTCAGGACAGTGTGGAAGAAGGATTCCGCCGGTAGCAGGGTGTATCGAAATACGTCGAGGAGACCGGCCACCAGGGGATCCGGCTTTGCTCGAGTCACGTATTCGACGAAATCTCGACTGAGCGCGACCCAGTCGCTCCCGCCGTCAATTTGAATTCCTGCGAAAGCGATCACCGTGCCAACATGATTATTCGACGAATTACCGAGACTCCGGTATGGAATTTGGTATGGAATTGGGCCACAAGGTCAACTTGGACCTGGAAGAGAATTATCGTCGATAAATGCTTACCCTTCGGCAATTTTCTATCGCCCACGCGCCACATGCGCGCCTCGCATTCGACGAAACTCTTGTCGAGCCCCTGCTTCGTTATGAAACGTTGCACCTCCCGACCGTGTGACTTGACGAAATTCAGGCCTCTGTTCCGCGTCAAGAAACTCGTCAGTTGTTCATTGCTCTTTATCGGGAAATCCGATTCAGAGAGATTAACGAGAAAGTCCCAATGACGCGGATGCTCGAGCATCTGCCGCGCGGAGCCCAACAGGGTCGTGAGTAAACTGGCACCGCCCCATATACTGGCGTGACGATGGCCGACGCCTCTGGCGACTTTGATGTTATTCCCGCGACAAGTCCTCTCGACATCCAACATTTCCCGATATAAATAATCCTGTCTCTGCAATACGTCGGCAATACTTTCAAACGGAACCGAGTGTCGCGTTCGACACGACGAAGCCAAAGGAGAAGAAAAACAAACAGCGGAATCGTCGGAGCGCGTTATTAATCGAGATAATCACCGCGTCAACGTGGATGTAGTAAAGATGCGAAGGATGATAGAGGACCTTTATCAGGCGCTTCACTTGCCTGCTGGCTCTTCCGTTCACAGTCAGAAGAAACGCGATTCTCACTCGTTGTTCCTTCGACGAAGCTTTTACGCTGGAATTTCTCGCTTCTTGTGCTTTGAATCCTGAAATACATGGTCGTTACTGAATTTACACCGCCTATCCAAAGGCCTACCCTACCCTTCCCGCACGATTCCCTCTCGATTCTCTCGATATTGTTTCCGCTGTATTGACAACTTTTCGTACGAAGCCCTTTCTCCTCCAATTTCGATGAAAATTAATTACTCTGAATTCCGGTGGAGAAGACGTTGATGGTCAGATATCCGCCGCAGGATTGATTCGCCGCTCCGGAACACTTCATGTCGCAACTCGAGTCGGGGAGCTTTTTCGAGCGCGGCGGTTCCTCCGTTCCGCAGAAACACTCGATTCTACAATGTCAATCAGAGTCCATTAACGAGAGGACAAAATAGAATTATCCGAACGCCATAAAGACGAGAAAGAAAGACCAGAACGAACGAAACATCTCGGAAGATCTTGTTCAAGTTCGAGGGAGGAGCAACTTGACGACGCAACTTTTTTTTCTCTTTTGTTACTGCCGAACGGACTCGCTCGTGTTGCGGCGAATGACGAAGCAACAAAGAAAAATAAAAGTCGCGCAGAGGCGTTGTCCGATGACAATAGTATGAAGAATTTGTCGCTTACGAATATTTGACTCCTGCGTAAGGATATCCGGATTGTAGGCACAAGAAGGCGCATCGCTCCGGCGAATTGTCGTTCCTGTAAACGGTACTGTGTCCGGAGAGTATTCTCAAGGACGAGTAGTCTCCGAAACAGCCGAGACTCTTGGGAGCGTCTCGAAAGCCCGGAGAGCGCGGACAGGAGGAGTACAATCTTTGCGGGTACAGCGATCCTCGCTGATTGAGACAGGTGACATTGACGATGCGCCGTTTGCAAATTTGGCTGCGAGCTCTTGCCACCGCGCTCAACGCCTCCATTGACGTAACTTCGCACATGGGCGTAAAGTTGAACGAATTTTTGTCGAGCTTTAATTTGCCGGTGCGATCACTCTGATTCTGCAAATGTTTCTCCGCGCTTGACTTTTTGTCCGGTGGCAATTTTAATTGGCGCGAAGCTTTCGGCAAACCCTCACCTTCAGCCGGCTGCGACGAGCCACCCTTGTTAAAGCGCATTCGTTTGAGGAACAAAACACGGAGCTTTTTACAATTCGACCGAAAGTCTGTGGAGTGTGTTACGCTCCGGGTTGGGGGGGGGGGAAACATTTCAATGGAGAATTCAGAGAAAAAGGTTAACTCTCACCTCGCCGGAGGACGATCGACCGGAACGACGACTCGCGTTCTCCAATGTGAAAAATTCGTACGCGAGATAGACCTGTACGCACAGTATTGTCATTACGATGACGAAGAATATCCGATATTTTCTGAGGCAGCTCGAAGATCGTAGATCGAGGTGACCTCTCATCGTCGCCATTTTTTTCCGATATAATATAGTACACACGGTTTGACACGGTACACAGAGTATCCATATGTGTGTTACGTCCCGAGAGAGGGATCGAGAACGAGTTTTGTGACCACCGGATTTGGAGCGCGAAGATTTGAATATCTTTCGCCGGAGAGTCTGTTGGTTGGTCCGCAACTCGCGAAACACAAATTTATTATCAATGTGGGTTTTTATACCCGATACTCTTCGGAGATGTTTTGGAAGTTTTTAGATCGGAGAAATCTTTGGGTGATTTCCCGAATAAAATATTAGCCGATTTAACAAATTAACAGAGTTTTATTTAATATTTCAATCACTATTGTTTTACAAGTTCGGTACAATGTATAGTTTGTCGATAATAGTTCGGATTATCGCGGATTGAGAGATCTCAGTCTCGTCAATCGAGTTTTAATAATTCGGTCGAAGTCCGGATAATTTCAAAGTAAATTTTGTCTGGATTTTAACGGACGTTACGACGACGTGAACAGAGTAAACTTTTTATCGAAGTGTGCAAGTAAAATAGAATTGAACAGAGTTTATATAGTAAGTTTTGATCGAGGTAGTGGGAGATGATTCACGTCTCCCACGGATTAACAAAAACGTATCCATACGCTATAAGATGTAGGTCAGATTTGGTATGGGAGGAGGTCTCCCTATTTTTAAATGTTACAAAGTTGTTATTTAAAGTTTGTACATAGAGGTTTCGTTTACAGAGTTTTTTATAACAGTGGTGCATAGACGCACGCATTGCGTCTCGCAGTCGTTAACCCATTTTTGGCTTCCGGGTGTTTGCTTTTTGATTTCGAGCATTCGTTACTTTGGGTAGGGGTTATCGTAGTTCAAAAATAAAAGGCAGTACGTTATAAAGTTTATGTCGTACTGCGTGCATGTATCGAAAGATAATTAGAAAAGGAGGAAAAGATGTTTGCTGTGGGAAAACACTTGAAGAGTTTTTCCCGTGAAACTCACGGCACGTGTAACGACCTACTTTTCACTATTAGACTCTTACATATGCTTCGCCGAAAGAAGATACCAATAGACGCGTGCCCTGCAAGTACCTACTGTGGGTATTGCGTGTTTTTTTAATGGGGGCTAAAAAAAGAGTTGGAGCGTGAGAGCTGGGACGTAACATATGTTTCGTTGGTTTCGTGTGCGCGGCGCAGAGGGTACGCCAGGATACGCTGATGGTACGCGCTCCGGTAAACCTGGGTAAACCGGTGAGCAGCAGCACCAGCAGCAGCGCCGCAAGAGTGGTTCAGCTGGTTTCAGCGCTCGTGCTTCAGAGATCGTATTTCGATAGTATATGCGGTAATGCACAAGCAAGTGCAATGTGCAGCAAAGTCGATGGCAGCTAAAAAGATGAGAGATACAACCACCCACGCGACACGAGACGCGGCGCGATTTTTAAAAGAAATATCAAATAATTCGCCCCCACCGCGGAACAACCGCGAAAATTGACATTGCCCGATAAACTCATCTTCTCACGGCGAATCCGCCGATTCGTCGGGTAGAAAATAAGTGACTTTTCGGTCACTTATTTTTCTCGCGCTTGTGGGATCCAACAAAAAATGTCATTAAAGATCCGAGGACATTTGCAAACTTTTCGAAATGCTAGAATAACGACAGGTTTAACCGAGAGACGCAGCGTTTCGATGATCAAAGTAGCCAAGAAATTCCGGTACAAAAACAAGATGCGTCCTTGCCGTGAAATTACGAAGAAACAAAATCTCCGCGATGTTCCTCTTCGTTCTTGCAGCGGTCTTCATCGATCGTCGATACATTTCACGCTTCGTACGACCAACTGAAAATTTGTCAAAATTTCGACGGCGCAAAAAGGTGTCGCGTTGAAACAAGTTTCTCACGACACAATTGCAATATGTATCGCTCAATTATCGCAGGGGGTATTTGCAGGTAGGATGGACCGACAGAAGCAAAAAATGCTGCACTATAACGGAAAGAGGAACGCCGTTATTTATTTAATCATTTTTTTTATAGCAGTTCAACAATTTCATTTCAATCGCGATCCAAGGTCGAATCCCCGATCGTTTAGATTATAATAGTAATAAGATATCCAAGTGTGATAACATTCGCCGGGATCGACCGGAAGCACGGCGGACGAAACGGTGGAAAGTTCGCGCGCTTCTCAGGCTCAGGCTCGTAGATATTACATGCACGAATCTCACAATACGCAATTCCAATAATTCATCATTATATCGATATTAATTGCATTGTAGAAAGAAAGAACAAGAGGATAACAATTGATAAAAGTGATGGGCGATGGGAGAGAGGGGGGAAAATGACAAAGAAAAAGAAAGATCTGTCGCGCGCAGTTTCGAGTTTCGCTGAAAAAAGGAACTGGTTTGTTTGGTGCTGTATGTGTGTACTTGTCAAACAAAAACATGAACAAAGAAAGAAAACGAAACCTCCAATATCAGCGTCTTATGTGCGTGTGTATGTGCATCGGTATTTAACGAAAAAGAACAAAAGAGATGGTGAAAAAAAACCTTGCTTCCTGTGAGAATCCCAATTACGTAGGGAAAATAAATCAATAAACGTTCGTTCCAGTGAAATATTTATAGCGAGTAATTTTCTTTTTTCATCTCCTCGTGTCTAGTGTGCGCAGGGAAAAAGGGAGAAACACACACACACACACACGCGCGCGCGCTTGCGCGCACACAAACAAACAAGCAAACACACACCCACACACACACACACACACACACAAAGAGAGAGTGAGAGAACAGCCCTTTCGATTGAATTATCCATTTGCTCGGTCTTCCCACAATCGTTTCGAGAGTAAACGACGAACGACGTTTTTTCTTCATCTTCTTCTTTCTCCTTTGCTCGCTCGACGATTCATTTAAATGGCATCGATGTCGAAATCATCTCCCTCCTCGGATTCATCCTCAATCGGTTTCTTGGCCAATTGTTTTTGCTGCTGCTGCTGCTGCTGTTGCTGTTTCAATGGCTGTTTCGCTCTGTCGTCATACTCGATCTACGACGGAGAGACGAGAATGAAGGATTATTCATTATTTTGATGAACCGAGCAGCAGCGAGTTAATCGCGCTCCGTGTATTCGGAAAATCCCGACTCACCTCCAAATCATCGTCCTCCTCCTCGGACTCGGATTCTTCTTCGTCGGCTTCCTTGAGCCACGTTAGGAAAGGCGCCGCCTTGTCGTGAATCTCTTGCGACAATTCCTTGGATACGTACTTTTTGCTGGCTTTGCTGGCCCACTCGAACAGTGCCTTTTCCTCGAGGATGTCGTTGTCGTAAAAGAGCTAATTGAAACGAGAGACGCGCGATAAGACTCGTGACTCATTGTCATTGAAAAAGCAAGATATTTCGACGTGGCATACTCGAGACACACCTTGGGACCGAGAATTTGACATCTTGGAGGAGGAGGAGGGAAAGGGGTGCAAGAAAGAAAGAAAGAAAGAAAGAAAGAAAGAAAGAAAGAAAGAAAGAAAGAAGAATCGTCAAACCTTGAGAATTCCGGGAACCTTCGGCATGAGCGAGTCCTTGTGGAGCGCGATAACTTGCTCGATGCCGCGCAACAGGTACTTTTGCGCTTTGATGTCGTCGTGAGTGAAGCGCAACAGCAAAACGCGATGTTTCTTCGTTTGCGCGGCGATCGCTTGATCGAAGAGCAATTCGGCAAGCACGAGGGGGGCTTTCGTCTTGATCTCGAGGCGCTCGGCCTCGGCAACGAGCTCTTTATGATTGTCCAGTTGTCCGGCGTCCCGACGACATTTCACGAGCTTGTAAAATATATCCATGCGTTCCTTCTCGGTTTTGTCGAGATCCTCGCTGATGGTCATGCCCTTGGCGCCGTCGGTGAGATCCTGAAGGCGAGCGCGCACCGCCTCCTCCGACACGTCGACCGCCCAATTGGCGTCGTCGTCGGCGGCGGCGGCGGCGGCGGCGGCAGCGGCGGTGGCTATTTTCAGCGGGGCTTCGACGACGATGTCGGTGGTGCTCGTGTCGTTGTCCGGTGAGCCGGAGCGATCGCCGTTCGCCTCGCCGTTCGCCCGCTTTGACCGCTTGCCGCGCTTACCCTCGGTCAGCGAGCTACCCTGAGCCGCGGGATTCAAGCTCGGTGGATTTTTCAATATATAAGTATTGAGCTTGTGATTGCTCTCGAGTAGCCCGTGATGACCGCAAGCCTTGCAGCCCTGCGATATCGTGCCTTTTTTCGCGCTGACCAGCAGCTCCGTTTCCGGATTGTCGCAGGCCGGACAAAGCACGTATTTCCTTATAAAGCCATCGAGGAGATCCTGAAGTTTGTTGGCCTCGTGCGAGCCGTTTACGATGAAACGCTCGTTCTTGAAGTCAAATTGCGTCTGAGCCCCGAGCTCGCAGCCAAAGTACTTGGTCGGATAAGTCGCCGGACGTCCGATGGCCTTTGCGACCTCCACCATATTGACGATGACCGTTTTAATGCCGTTTCCCTTGCCCTCGACTTTTGCCTGTATGCGAGGCATTTTGTAACGATAAAACGCATCGCTCACGTTACGATTTACGTTCAGAGTACCCATGGTGATGCTTGTGTTTCTCTCTGCTCGCGACGATATCCTTGCCTCCTCCTCCTCCTCCTCCACTACCTCCTCCTCGTTTTCTCGACAGGCTTTTTCTCTGCGGCTTTGTTCTTCTCTACCTTTCTTCCTTTTTTTCCTCACTTTTCGACAACTACCCGTGTCATTCGCTCTCCTCTATCGTTCGACTCGTCCGCCTGCTCCCTCGAACGACGACGACGACGATGATACCAGCGCTCTCTCCTTTCCTCCGTCCCGCCGGTCCCCAGTTTCCCAATGGTTATCACGCCCCTCAGGTCGGTAACGTCTTGATCCTCGTTCTTCCGGATCTACAGGCTGCTGCTGCTGCTGGTTGTGGTGGTGGTGATGGTGGTGCTGCTGCTGCTGCTGCTGATGCTGATGCTGCTGCGACGCCCGTCAGCGACGGCAGTTTGAGAGTCCGCCGACGACCTCGCACGGTTGCTCCGGTCGATGCTACCCGACGGTAGCGAGATGCGTGTCGAGTCAGGGTGCTTTTCGTTTTCCGCGGTTAGGCGCGATGCCGCACTACCCGGTGACGACAGTCACGTTTCTCTGAACGGCTGAAGCTTCCGATGCCTATTGCTGAGAACGAGTCAACGGCAACGGGGAACAAAAACACGGTGTCCATTATCGAGACAAATTGGCTTCAAAGACAATAACGAGATTCGAAGGAAAAACATATTCGAGCGCGCAAGCGCGGCGGACATGGATTCCCGTTGTTGTCACAATGTTGTTCTTCGTTAAACATACATACGACAAACACACGCGCGAACCGTTGACGATGGAAAATTACCTGGAAAATTTTGATGTCCCGTGCTTGGGCAGGACCAAATGATTCAGGAATCGTTCGGTGGTATCGTGGTGCAGTTTTTGCCTCGGTCTGGTGGGCAGAGGGGGGTGGTCTTCAATGATCATACACGCTGCCTGTCCGTAGCTCGTGCCCTCAATTATAGTATCCTTGTAACGGGCTGGCAATGAAAATAGCGGCGACTCGGGGGTCCCACGTAACGAACGATTATACCGAGCGTAAGAGATGATGATGATGACGGTGTCTGTTGTACGATGCCTGGACAATGTCCTGCCACCGCCGCCTGTACTGTAAACCGATCCTTTCCCTCTGGATGATATCCTGGATGTTTCTGAAATGTTCAACCGCGTTTCGCGTTCGTCCTCGTTAAACGTCGGGAGGTCGCGAGAGAAGGAGGGACTTTCGTGAGAAGGTGAAAACGCATGTGCGCGCGGAACGAGTGGAGCCGGAAGTTAGCAAACAAGATGGAAATAATCCGTGGCTACTTTTTCATAGACGGGCATGGCATTTGTTGTCTCTTCGATCAACAGCGGGACCAAGAAAAAAACATGAATGATACAAAGGTCATACGCGAAAAACGATGATTTCAGGGACATTTCGAGACGTGAAAATCCGATTATTCTCGACCTCGAATGACTGATGATTTTCGATCGTCGGATAATTATTGTTATTATATGTGTATTATTATTCCTCGACGCTTGGTGCTGGTGCTTATTTTCTCCGTTCTCTCGTTCGTTCGTTCGTTCGTTCGTTCGTTCGTTCGTTACGCCGGATAATTGTGACGATTGAAAATACAACGAGCGGAGCGTCGCCCGCGGACGCGATTCTCCCGTCTTGTCATTTGTCGCCGCTCCTCCTGCCTCCTCTTTCTCACGCCCATCGATGTTTTTCGCACGGATATTTCGCGACTCGCGATAACGAGAGACGATTCGGACGATTTGGACGATTAACGCGCTTGCAACCCGATCTCCGTTGAGATTGCAGCGTCCGAGGAGAGTCGGGGGGAGAGTCGTGACGGACCGCGCCCGCGAGCGAATACCTCGTGAATTTGCATCCGTCACATTCACAGTCCGTATTGCAAATGGAGGAAACAAACGCCGACCGTTCCCGATCGCCGATTTTTATTCGCTTTCTTTCGCGATTCGTCGCTCGTTCCTTTGGTATTGTTGGCCTCCGCCGTAAAATACGCGATTGAAAAAAATTGCCATTGGCCCAACGAAACGCAAATGGGTGTGGAGAAATGTTTCGCGCGCGAAATAAATGGGGGATCGATCGAGGAGACGAGGGAACAGCGCGAACCGCTTGCCGTCGAGACTGTCGCGAAAATACGCGCTACAAACAAACATTCGGTATACAGGGTCGGTATTCGGTATTCGGATACAACGCCGCGACGATCTTCGGATGTCAACACGATGTGAGAATTGCATTTTTCCATCCTGTCTATGTCGCAAACACGCGTCGTGCCCGTTTATTCGTTTGTCCGCGTCGGGGCTTCGAGTATAATATCGCTGTCCGTTGACCCGATATCGCGCCGAAACGCGACATCCGCATCGCGCTTTTCGACTCGTTTGCTTCATTATCTCTCGCGCTGTTCCTTTGCATCTCCATGCGAGAATCTATCAATGTTTCGATTGAAAAAATCGATAAAAATCGTGCGAGTTTTCCGGAAGACGCGGGAATGCCCGGAAATGAAATTTATCGACCGCAGCGGATCGTGGACGGCCGTTTGACAAACAAAGCCGTCGTTCTCAATGGGATCCACGCATACGTTCGAGCCGGCAAAAGACGATTGCGCGGAACTCGCTCGTTTCTTCGAGGTACACGTGCGCAATTGGCTCCGGATAGAAATAACGGCCCACGACGGAAAATCAATTGCAACGTGTCGATCGAATAAACGTTCAGCAACTCTGCTGCTGCTGGTCGCTGCTGGTCGCTGCTGGTCGCTCGCCATATGCATATACGCCGGTATAAACGCCTCTGCGGTCTTGGATGAAGGTACGACTCGAATTTCGATGCACGTGCGATCGATAACGGTGACTGTGTGCGGCGAAAAGCTGAGCGAGCCTGCGTCTCACTCGCGCGACCAACGTTTCTTCCGTCTACCGTATTCGCGTACACGCGCGTCACAGAGATTCAGGCACAATTCATCAACTCTGTTGTTGTCACTCAAAGTGTAATCTTGCGTCGTCAATCTTGCTCGCCGAATGATCGAGCCTCGATTGAGCCTCCTCGGTAGAAATTTTCCTTTTTCCGCGTTTTTCCCCGTTTTTCCGTTGGTCGCGTTTCTTTCTTGGCTCGCGCGCTTATCGCCAAGGAGAAACAAATCGCTTCGGCCGCGAAATTACCGATAAGAGAGAGAAAAAAGGAATGACACGCAGCACGCGGTACGCAGCACGAAACTCGTCGATAAACTTGCGCGACCTCGACGATCGATTCTTATCGCTTAATTTCACATGTGAAAATTAAACGAGTCAACGCGCAATTTCACGATTACGCGCGACGTTGCTATCGATTATTCAGTATCCAGGTGAGCCGCGAGCACACGCGGCTCGTAACCACCGTCCCGCAAGATTTTCATCCCGCGGGGAAGTCAAACGGCATTATTTTCTCGTTCGCACTATCGAGACCATCGGCGAGCAGCGCGCGGCGGCGTTATTTTTTTTCACAAATTTCGCGCAGTCTCGAGGCAAAAATCGGATGCATCTCGCGGCAATGTGCCGGGCGAGCGAACGCCCGCGAGAACGCGAGCGAGAACGCGAGCGAGAACGCGTCAACCTCGTTTTGAAAGAAACGAGAAAAAAAAACGCCAAAGCTCCCGAGAGTCCCGCAAGGAGGCTAAGGTGAAACGTCGAGGGCATTTACCTGCTCGGCGCTGAAGCATAAGTCGTTTTTTTATCAGGTTGACAGAGTCTCGTCCGCGCGCAACGTTTTTCGTTGCCGAGTGCGTTTTTTCTTCAATTCCTCATTAAAAGGGCCTTGCCCTTGTTACGAATACTCTGACTTTTCGCAAGATCCTGGCGTGCGAGAAAAAAAAAGCCGAGTAACGAATGACGGACAACGCGGAACGGGTTTTTCACAGCGAAACAGCGAAAGAAAGCAACGATCCACCCTTCGGTCGCACCGTGCAGATTGATCTCGAGTATGATTCCCGCGATAGGACGCGAGTCAATGTTCCGACGGAGATTCACGCGTCAGGGGGAAGGAAAAAGAAAAGAAACGATTCGCCTCGAAACCAAGAGGACGTTGAGGAAAAAAGCAAAAGTCCGATTGACCAAGACGCTTTTTTTGTCTTCCTTTTGCGAGGCTATTTTCGAGACAAGATTCGAGTTGTCGTTTCGTCCGGAGTTGTGTCGCAACTGGCCTGACGCGCAGCCTGACGCGAGGACTCGCGAACCAAGCGCACGAGAGAGAGAAAGAGAGGGGGAGAGCATTTCGGGAAATCTGGGGGTTTCTTCGACGAGCCCTCGCGTTCCTTTTCAATCTCTTTCCCGTCTTTTTTTTTTCTTTTTTTTCTTTTTACTTTTAATCGACAATAGCGCAGGCGTGGGCCCACTGTTGACAACAGTGGCGTCAAGCGACGATAGCGCAGGTGGTCTCTCGCGTATGCGCGACAAACTCCATGGGCTGTTTCACGCCTCGCGAAACGCGCCCCTCCTCGACCCACCGGTCATTTTCATCTACGCGCGTTTTACGATTCCAATGACGAAACAATATTGCATTGACATGCCTTTTTTATGACGACCACGACACGATATCAGTTGGACGTTCGTCGAGCTGCGTAAAGAGGAAAAAGGGACAAACTCTCGAGTGGTCGATTTTTTGAAAAGCAATTTTCGAGCCGTCGGTGGACGCGATGAATTTCGACCATCGTGAAAGAGAATGAAAAGCCCGATTTTTCGCGGATGGTAATTCGTTGGACGAGCCGAGTGCCAATCGAGTCGCCCGCATGGGCCTTTATATACGTATAGAGGGATGGATATGGCGCTCGTACCAACGAGTCTGGAATGGTCTGGAAGAGTAGTGGTCGCACGCTCGCTCGCTCGCTCGTATTCGCATACCCCGCGCCACGGAAAACACCAGCACCCCTCCTGGTTATTGATCGTTCCGCTCCGGTGGATTTGTCGGCGGTGCGGGTGGATGTTGCGCCTCGCTATCGAAGCAACATCCATACAATTTCGCCCTCGATTATTCGAGGTGAAGAAAAAAAAAGGAAAAAACAAAAAAAAAGAAAA
This sequence comes from Heteropelma amictum, assembly GCA_959613375.1. Lineage (NCBI taxonomy): Eukaryota > Metazoa > Arthropoda > Insecta > Hymenoptera > Ichneumonidae > Heteropelma > Heteropelma amictum. The sequence continues at coordinate 16,844,955 of OY390724.1, forward strand.
CCACCGTAGCTCTCTCTCTCTCTCTCTCTCTCGCGCGCGCGCGCGCGCTGGAAATGATTTTGAAAACAATGCCGACGATGGAATGGGCGTTCTTTGTTCGTATCCGGTTGCCGAGCTCTTTGCAGTCGCCGCTGTGTGGGCCAGAAGTTAAACCCCCCCAGTGCCGACGTTGCCGACGTTGCCGACGTTGCCAACGTAGGTCAGGGTTACGGATACCGACGATATATATCCCACATCATCCCGCGGATGATGCGGCCTACACCCAGCATAGGGCCCATCCGTTCTTTTTTCCTTTACCATCGCGGATTTATCTCATTTCGTAGAAGCCCACTTGTACCGACAATTTCATGAATTTTCAACTCACATCCGTGTCGTTTTCGACAGTCTGTTTACCGGCAGCATTACATAATAAAAGACCGAGTGAGAGTTTTCTCGGCTCGAGAGAGAAAGAGAGAGAGAGAGAGAGAGAGAGAGAGAGACAAACAGACTCGTTCGTTCGCTGATATCGCGTTGCACTGCTGGTTATGCGCGCTGGCTACTACTATGCGGTATACATGTATGTCTACAGTGTGAAAATATCGAGACGCGATTTCGTCGTTATCGATAATTGTGACACGCGAAACGCCGGGGATGTTACGCGACGAAATTCCACCGACGTTTCTCGTATGCGCACGGCATGTGTTTCAACGACGATACGTAGACTATTTATCTATGATTTTATTCGCAAAATCTGCTCGGAAATTCGCCGTATAGTCGAGACACACGATACAAATATTACAAACATTAATCGTTGGATAATAATTCATTAAAAGAACATTATTCCGATTCCCGCATCGTTGCGAGATGTTTCAAAATTCACGAGTAATACTTGCTTTTCCACAAAAACAACGACCAACAAGACTGCACGTTGCAGTTTGAGAATCGCTGCTGTTTATTGAATGAGGAAGGAATTATCGTGACACTCGCGGAGAGTTGCCATTTTAATTGCGCCCATTGATAAACTCTCGAGCGGCCGATACGATACGATACGCAGAAACGGCGATCCAGAGTGACGGCGTGCCGAAAGATCAGAGGTTATTTGCTTTTCTCCGTGCACGTTACGCCCGTTACTCTTTATTTTCATACGCGCGATACGCATTTCGACTCGTCGCGCCATCTAACGTTTCAGAGCGACACGTACGAGAACGAGCCTCGGGAAAGCAGAACCTTTCCCCCTCCGAAACAAAAGTTGAGAGTCATCGATCTCGTCGTCGTCGTCGTCGAAAACACAGAGTTCCGATTTAAAAAAAATTATTATCGCGTATTTCGAAGAGTACGTATCTCGCGAGTGGGCAAATAAGCGTAAAAAACAGATGATTCGACGGTGATGGTGATGATGATAATGAAAAAAGTTGGTTAAGAAAACGATTATCGAATTATCGAAAAGTATCCTCGGTCGTTGTATCATGGGGGAAAAAATGCGATCCGAGTTTCGTCGAAAACACCCACGTAATCCCTCGCGACATACGATCAGCGTGTGTGTGTGTGTGTATATATAAACACATTGTTTATCCATCCGACAGATTAGATTACAGGAGAACCGACGAGCTGTAATGCAATCGCTTCACGCGTCATATCCTCGCTCGATGAAATAAGGGCGGCGATCGCTCTCCACATATCACGAGGTTTCACCACGTGGACAAGTCTGAGGTTATTCTCAATTTGTCGTCGCGAGAGCGTGCTGCGACGACTCGTGGAGGCTTTGCACCGTCTTGCACCATAATTGCTATATCACTTCTGCTGTATCTTTTAGGTTGTATCGCGGGGAATGTGTCGTGAGACGTTCGAGTACGAAAAATAAAAACAATAAAGCTGATTGAACCGCCCCATGAAATTCGCGCGACTCGTCCAGCTCGAGTTCTCTTTTTCTTTTGGTTAATTAACCAAGAGAGAGAGAGAGAGACAGAGAGAAATGTAGAAAGGGCCGACGATGTTATTTCCTTGGTTATCGAACGGGGGAGGGGGAGAGAGAGAGAGAGAGGGAGAGAGAGAGGGAGAGAGAGAGAGATACGGAGACAAGAAGTCACGAATCCCACACGCGCGCCACTCCAACATTTTCAAGATGGCCGTTTTGCTAAAATTAGCCTGGAATCGCGTGCGAGACGAACTCTCGAGAAAAAAACATCGAAAAACATTGGCAATTGGAAAGTTCGAACAACCGAAGAACACGACTGAGTCTGCAAAAGGAAAAAACTACGCGATACGCGGAACGATGATCGCTCATCGTGAGTCTTTTATTGGGGGAAGGGAAAAAAAAAGAAAAAAAAGAGACAGAAAACATGCCGCTTTCGAAGGAATAGCGTTTTTTTCGTAATTCGAATTGAGCTTACCTTGGCGTCGAAGAAAAGTCATATAAAATGGTAAACGCCCTACTGGACGGCCGCCTTTTAGCGTTAAAATTCAGTGGTAATCCAGGAAAATGTTGGGACAGATGGATTGGCCCCCTTGCGAGAGCACACCCCGTGCTATGATTTGCGGTTCCTCGTGCTTCTTTTATTTTCGTTCTCAGACTGTTGTAAAACATTTCACGAGATAAATAGTAAATAGCTTCGTGCGAGTGTGCTTGACTCTAAGGAATTTCGGCACCCGACAATTATTCGCGATACGCGATAAATCATTCTTTTTTCATTTTTTTCCTGCTGCCGCTTACCTTATTGATCTCGACGCGATATCTCCTCTGTACGTCGATGACCAAACGACAAAACGACGCGTTTTCTATCGATTCTTTGCCTCCGAATCGACCGTGATGGCGAAATAATAACGACGACGGCCACGCGGGCAACGATGAGTTTGGATGAAAAAAAAAACAAAAATTACTTTTCTCTGTACGTACGTACGTACGTGGAAAGAAATGTGAAGCGCGATATAACGTTCCGACTGTGACGACGGCTATTGCCCGAATGCAACAGCGAAAAGCGGAACTCGTCAGGTCCGTGGTCTTACGTTACGGGAACCCGACACAATTTCTCGTCGTCCGATACATAGCTTTTTTGTTACTACATTACTCGTCACAAAAATCTACGAGCTGGATCGTTCGATCGTGCTCTCTCCCTCTCTCGCTCTCGGAGATACCTATCTTTTGATGCTCAAAACTGAAATAATGAACGACGCGACGCATGTTTATTAATTAACGGACAAAGTGACGATTCTCCGAGATGCGCTCGTGAAACGATCAAGATGATTTTTCTCTCATTGCGTCTAATCGGTTGATGATAACAACGAAAAACATGATTTGCCCATTTCTGCAAAAACCCACGTTGTGGGGAACGAAAATAACTATTTTTTATTATTATTACTACGTTCCTGCTGCTGCTGCTGCTGCTGCTGCCAACTGCTGCCAACTGCTGCCAACTGCTGCCAACTGCTGGTTGCGAATAGTTGCGATTGGTTGCGATTGGTTGCAATCAGTTGCGATTGTCGACGAACAACGACGACGTTCGAGTGCGCTTCGATCGCAGCAGCATCAGAATCCTTTTTTTTTTTTCGAAAAAACAACGCCAATAAGGCGAGATAAAACGTGTCCGCGCGCCGCTGTGCTGCTCGGTGCTTGGCTGAGCTTGGCTGAGCTCTGCTGTATAATTCAAGTTGGCGACGTTTGTCACGTTGCGCAGCGCGGCTTATAATTATTTATTATCGCGCGTATTTACAAAGAGTCGGAAGAGTACAGCTGAGATTTTCCTTTCGCTCTGGCGCGATTTGTCGGACATTTTGGTAAAGTTTTATTTGACCGACCTCTGCTGGGATATTCCGCTCGAGAGCGAGATTACGTACCACTCGCACTAGTTTCATCGTTATCGGCCCAACTTCCTAACCTCTCTTCCGGCCGACGAGAGAGAAAATCTTCGTGGATCGTGGACGAAGGCGCGTGACGCGAGTCACACGTTCGTCGAATCATCACTCGACGAAATAGTCCTTCTTTACACGCGCGGCACACGCGTGCCGAGTCGAAAGGGTATGTATCGTTCCATGGACTTTTATCGTCGACATTGTCCCTCGAGAGTAGCGGCGTTGCCTCTGTCGTTCGACGTTCGTTCGAGTCTACGTTGCCAGCTTGTATAATCGTTTTGTTCGATTCTCGCCGCTGATCAACGCAATCACCCGTTCTTGTTTCATCTCAGGCCGTACGAGAGAAACGTCGAGATAAGACGCGAGCATGTTTACCGACCAAAATCGCCCGACTACGTCGCTGTACACGTGCATAACGTGCAGAGTGGCGTTCAGGGACGTCGAGATACAGCGACAGCATTACAAATCCGACTGGCACAGATACAATTTAAAGAGGAAAGTGGCGGAATTGCCGCCGGTCGCGGTGGAAGAATTTCAAAAGCGGGTGATTGCTCTCAGAGGCTTGGAGGATCGGTCGAGAGGGGAAGGGACGCCGAGCTGCGCCGCGTGCGGAAAGACCTTCAACACAAAGAATCAATTGAGCAATCACTTGTCGTCCAAGAAACACAAGGAGAGAATACTGAGAAGAGTCAACGACGACGCCCGTCGGAAGGAACCCGAGGAGCGAGAGCCGGAGAACGAGGACGCGCCGACGCGCCAAGAGGAAGATCTCTCGCGGGCCTGGGAAACGACGTTGAACTCGACGAATTCCGGCGTCGATACGGCCAAGAAGAGAAAAACAGCGGCGGAGGATATGGAAGCGGAATCCGACGTGGAAACCGTCGACTCGGACGAATGGAACGACAATCCAATGGAAAACAACGACTGTCTGTTCTGCGACAAACACAGCGGATCTTTCCTTCGCAATCTCAAACACATGACGCAGGCGCATTCGTTTTTCATTCCCGATCCGGAATATTGCGTCGATCCGAAAGGTCTCCTCGTTTATCTCGGCGAGAAAATATTCAACGGTTATCTGTGCATCTGGTGCAACGAGCGGGGCAAAGCCTTTCACAGCTCGGAGGCGGCCCGGAGTCACATGATGGACAAAGGTCACTGCAAAATGAGGCACGAGGGTGAGTCGCTCGTCGAATACACCGAGTATTACGATTATTCGACGAGTTATCCGGACGCGGACGAGGCCGACCCGGAGGCCGAAATTGACGTTCCGGAGATCGAGGACAACGATTATGAATTGGTGCTGCCGTCGGGTAACGTCATAGGACACAGGTCTCTCGTGAGGTATTACAAGCAGAGCCTGGATCCGAAGAGGCCGCTGGCGATATCCAAGTGCGACAAGCTGAGAAAAGTCTTGACGCAGTATCGGGCGCTCGGCTGGACGGGCGCGGATAAAACGGCCATTGAGAAAAAAGCTCGCGATATCAATTACATGCGTAGGCTCCAGGCTAAATACACGACCAAGCTGCAATTCAAGGCCAACAAATTGCAGCATCACTTTCGCCAGCAGGTCAACTATTAGATTAATCACCGCGGCGTTTCTTCTGTAGAGCGAGCGACGCCGGCTCGTGCGATAATAAACCGGAGCCAACCGGAGCCAGCTCTGCCTGGCTCCGCCTCGCGGTGCAAGCGCGAAATAAATCCATCTTCATTTTCCATTTATTTTTCTTCCCTCCTTGCAAAATAACCTTCCATGTAGTATAGAATATTTGCATTTTCATCATTTATACGTATAAACACACGCACCCGCGCGATATCGTTTATACATGTACATACACATATACTTGAGAATATATACGACGACGATGACGACGACAACGACGACAACGAAAATATGAATGATGTATTAATTTGTTGCGGTAGTTGTTGCGTTTACCGTCTCCGCCAGAGACGCGAACCATCGTCGTCATCCGTCAGCAGCCATGATCTCTCAGCATCGACTTTCATTCTCGCGGTTATTTCCGCATGTTGTCGCAAAGGCGATTCCCCCGGTCTTTCGTTCTGCCCGGCAACGAAGAATCGTCTCCGTTCGGATGGGCAGTTGTTTCAAACCATTTCAAACGATTCTTCCTACGAACTAACGATCAATCACGATATCAATATCCGAGCCATCTCTTTCGTTAATTGGAGATACTCGAACAGCAGGCGTGCCCGTCCGGACGAAACAACGACCATCGATTTTTTCGACTCTCCGAGTTTTTTCGCAAAGCCCTTATTGTCAGCATACTTTCAACGATACAAGACACATTTATTTTCCATCTACGAATTACTCTCTTCCTCGCGCTATTCGTTTTTTCTCATTTCATTCGGCGAACGGCGAAGGCGAACGTTGGTCCCTTATTGGCCCTTTAATCGAAAACTTTGACCATCAGTTTGAGAGACTCGTGAGGTGGTCCAGGCCTGATCTTCTCCTCGATGTCCGAGTACGGCAATTCCGCAAACGTCTCAAAGCCGTGATTCGCAAAGACCTTTTGCGAAAATATACCCGTGGCATCGCTTTTGAATATCTAAGGGAAACCGACCGAAATACCATCATTTGTCCTTTTCTTTTATCAATTGTCGCTCCGTAATACGATATCGAAAAGAAAAAATATGCTCATTAAGCATCACGGCCAATCACGGCCAATCACGGCCTCTTTCGTTACATCGTGCACATTGGACGGTCACAACGAGTTTTCATTGTTCCAACGAAAATATCAACGTCTCATGCAGTGTCTGACGAGGGGGCGGGCTAGCATGCTGCGGGGAGAGAAAGAACGAAATAACGAAATAACAAAATAACAAAATAACGATCGATGAAAACCCACATCGATATGTACCATCGGCAATTGCGGAATAATATGATTTTTCCTGAACGAGGAATCGATCGAGGAGAGAGAGAGAGAGAGAGAGAGAGAGAGAGAGAGAGAGAGAGAGAGAGAGAGAAGACGCCCCGATAACACGACCGAGGGGTGAAAAAAACGTGAAAAAAACAACGTTTCATTTGGAGAAAGAAAGGGAGAGGGGAAACGTGCTGCGACGCGCGTGTGTGGGTGGGTGTGTCCCGTTTGGCGGCTCTGACCTTGAAGCGGGCTTTCTTCGCAACGTCCACGCAGTCCTTCATCAAGAGGTTCGCGAGACCCTTGCCGCGGAATTCCTCGTCGATGCTCAATATGCGACATTCGAAAATCTCGTCGACTCCGTACTCGGCGAAGAGATCGATTTTTTCGTTGAGTTTGTACAGGAGGCCGAATATTATCTTGAATTTCACGTCGTCGACTTCCGCAAGTCGGCGCTCGCATTCTTCGCGTTCGCACTTGCTCGATACGCCGTTCAGCGCGAGACCGGCTATCTAATTGCGAATAATCATTCATTAATACATTACTTCCCGGGGGACGAAGAACGCCCTCGCCGACACTTTTGGATTTCACCACCCACTGCTTATTATATGGCATTGAAACGCGGCATATACAAGTGCGGTGAATACCGCGCCTCTTTGCCGCGCGAAACAATTCCATCGACGAGTTTCGTCTCGCCTTTGCAATCGTATTTATCATTTTTATCACGCTTGGGACGCGGGCTTTCGTCGTTGAAAAAGGTGTTCGCGAAAGAGGAAGAAAACGGACGATGATGAGAAGGGGTACGCGGAGGAAGCGAGTACAGAGTACAAAGGGCTCCGAGGCAACGCTCGACGAAATAGTTATTACCGTTCCATCCGCTGTGACGAGCATTCTGCAGTAACCCTGCCGGAGCGTGGCGAGGCAATGTTTCTCAAGTTCCTCATGGGGTTCGCCCTTGCGACAAAGACCAACGCCATTGTTGAGCGGCTCATCGGCGAAAAAGTTCCACCTCAGATGTTCGATAACCTCGTTAAAACGTACTTCCGGTATAGCTTCAACGGTCATTCCAAGCGGAGAGGACATTTCGTTGGTTCGTTTCCTCTTTTGTTATTCTTATTCTCTCTTATCGCATTGATGACGTTTTGCTTTTGAGGACAAACGTTGTCGGGATGAATCCCGTGCGACGATTTTCACTCGACTCCCGCCCTTGTGGGTTTGCTGCTCCGCGGGGGTCGTCTGCGTGTATATCGCTCGGCGTGATCTCTCGCCACACTGCCGAGAGAAGACCCCACCGTGGGCGAGAAAATTTCACGCGCACGTTCCGCACAGCCGCGAAAGGAAGCGCCTTTTTTCTTCGTCACAACGTCACAACGGGAGCGTCCGCGCTGCTTTGCGCTCCTTTGCGCTCCTTTGCGCTGCTGTGCGCTACTCCGCGAGGATGAACAAGGAAGGAGAAAATAAACACATGACGCGAGAGAAAATCCGCTCTCCGTCACTCTCCTTCGCTCTCCTTCACTCTCCTTCACTCTCCTTTTGTATATTGATTGACCCACTTTGTGCAATTCGTAGGACACATTCGATAATCACCGTATACGCCCCATCGATCCTAATACCTTTTACTCTCTTTCCCGCACTTTACCGGATCAGAGATCAGAGTGTCATCGAAATTTCAAGCCTCCTTTCAACGAATATGTATTCCATCTTTGTGCGTCATGGCTATGCGCGGAAATCTCACAAAGGGCGAATCAACGATCAATTTCCATCGATCGTACATTTCGTTTCAACAAAACGATCGTCATTTCTTCGTTTATTCGCTATGCTTGCTGATAATGATGCGTCACTGACGATACGCGACGTTTCTTCCTTGCATCGTGAAACGGCGAAATGGCGCAATGGAAATTGGAAATGGAACGTTATGCAATTTTTCGGATACATTCGGATAATTTATTGTTTCTGGGAACATCTTCAAACATATCTTACAAGACCTCGGTTTCGAACTACAATTACATGTATTGTACAGTATTACACAAGTGTGTGTGCGCGTGTGCGTGTATGCACACGTATTATGTGGCTACATGAATATTGATAAGATGTATTTATATAAATAAACGTGTGTGTGGGTGTGTGTATATATATATACACACACACACACACACACATATTTATACAATATGGGCAAGTCAGTGGAGCGGTACGCGAGATGACTTGTTTTTCTATTTGTTTTTTTTTCATACCGGCATCCGCGATCGAGCCACAGGAGCACTGGAAACGCGTTGGTTGAATCTTCGAATTCGATTGTATGCGGAAAACGCGAATGCTCGCTTTTTTCCTTTGTGAATGAGTAAAATTTCGCGTTGAGATCGCGTTATCGATCGATCGAATCTACGAAAGGCTCATAATCGAAGGTTGAATACACAACGAGGCTAACAAGACGGGCGTATCCAAGAATCCGAGAAAATGAAAGACAGGAAGATTGGCTGTACAAAATGTAACGCGAGTCCATGACGAAGGGGGCACGGGAATCTCTTTGCTTTCTCGATGGGAGATCACTCGAGACCACTTTCCCCACTTTTCTCCCGCGTTTTTCCATCGGAATTTCAATGATCGACAACGTAAATGGCTTTTTTTCTCTTCCAATCGTCGATACTTTTGTGAAAACGCGCGACGTTTTCGCTCGCCGAAACATCGTGGGTGCGCGAGGACGATAGTCATCCTCGACCTCGACGAGATTCGAACGTCCTAGAAGAGAAGATCGTCATCCCCCTCGTCCAGCATACTCGCGGGATTCACGTCTGTACCAGCTGCGATCATCTCTTGACGGCGCGCTTCGGCCTGAATACAATGTAAACCAAAGTCAAAAGGACAAACGATCGAGACAAATGGCAGTGTTTCGGGTTGTCGCAAAACATTTGCCGTTACAACTATAAATTACAACTACGAGTGTCGAGAACGAACAACGAACAACGAACAACGAACAACGAACAACGAACTGACGTGATAATTCAACGAGGAAAAAAGGAGAGGCGATTCTCGTGAAAATCCGTGCCTTTTGTAGGAATAAAACGACAAGTTTCGAAGAATGAATATTTCCGGTGGCTCCGGGACAACGAGCGAGCCAGTGACGTACGTACCTTGGCCTTGACCGCTTTCTTCTTATCTTGAATTTTCTTCAAACGATAAAATTCTTCCCGCTCGAGCTCGTCGAGCTCGGATATGATGTAAGCGAGAGTTTTCTCGATGCGCGGGATGATGACGTGCTCGATGGCGTTAACACGGCGATTCGTGATTTTAATGACCTCGTCGAGAGTAACGAAACTCGTTTGCAGAGACGCGAGTACGACGAGCAATTTAACGCCGCTCTGGTAATTCTTCTTCAGTTTCGCCAATTGTTGCCCGCCTCTCGCCAATCCGGCCAATTCGTAAGTGTCCGTGCCGTCCTGGTAAGACTCGAACACCGGCAAATTAACGCCGGCGACGTTGTCCTTTTTCGAACGAATTTTTATTTGCGCCTTTGTCACGTTCTGCAGGACGACTTGGTTGAAATCGCCGGTGGCGAATTTCGCTTCCGCGAGAGAAAACGCCGCTTCCTTCATCACTTCTCCCATGAGAGTTTTTGTCTGCCATTCATTTTCAATCGATGCGATTAATTCATTCAAATGTACTCTTTGCGTTTGCGTTTGTTCGCCGTGTAGAAAAATTTACAAATTTCGTCAAACAGCGTTATTAAAATTTTAAATTTATTCACCTCTATGATCTTTCCGAGGATCATCCTGAAACGCATCTGCAGGGCGTCCGCTTTCTTCTTGAGCAATCCATGGCCTTTGGTGGCTCCTTGAAGCCTGGATTTCATCAACATTTGCGCGCTGCCGCAAACAGCGAGATTAGCGTCATTTCATTCATTTCATTCGAGAGCGATACCGCGAGTTTTTAGTCAAAGACTTTTTGCTTTCGGTCCGAGAAATCCGTCGAGTAGAAATCAAGCGGAAACAAGAAGCAACACCGATACTAGCATCCAACATTTTTACAGTTTACTCTCCCTTTGGCAATTTTCGAGATGTTACAACACGTTCGAGTTTTTGTCGTCGTCAGAGTTTTTGGAGCGACAAGGAATAGGGCGCGCGCGCGAACAAACGCCAACGAAGGGTACGATAGAAATGAGCCTGCGAGTGACAATTGTTTAGTTGCTTTTTTTTAACCGACGCGGATGACATTTTGCCAATGAAAAATTTCACGTGCCGTTGGGTTACACCCATTTTTTTTCAATGCCATCGATATCAGCGTCGCCTCGTGACACATAGAGCCATACGATTATCGTCGAAAAGTTGATAAATCTCTAAACGAGAAAGATGAAGAATTTGAGGGTAAAACGTGATTTACTTACCCCCGAGAGGGAAAAATTGGAAGCCTGTCTTTACCCGACATACTCGCTGACACGAACAACAACGGCTGGAGGGAGAGATGGGAGTGACGACGACGGATCAGCTGACTAGATCCGCGAGTTTAATAGTTGTCCAAGTCGACGCGGCGGCGGCGGCGGCGCTGCGGCCGCTCTCGACCTCGCGGTTCGATTGAACTTGAAGTTGAGAAAAAAATTCTTCGCAATTCACCGCGCGTTTACATCTATCTGTCTCTCGTACTGTCGGAGGAAACTTTTTTTTTCGAAATTGTCGATAAATCGTAGTACGCTTTTATCAAAATGAATGTGTGCGCAGTGAATGAACGGATGAAAATTCAAAAGATTCGAAACATCGACGAGGACAGCAGCGCTATATACTATATTTATTATCCAAATCACACACGTTTGCACACATTTAATAATTGACTGACAAAAAATAACCGAATTTTACAAATTACGGAACACGAACGCAAACATAAAAATTTTCGGCAGCTAAAATTCAAATTTTTGGAAGAAAAAAAGAAAAAAACATTTCGACGAATCGTAACGACCCGGTAACGAGGAAAATTGTCCAAGTGCGCGCGATGAACCGACCTACGCGGAAGAATTTACTCGACGGTAGAGACAAAATTGCGAAAATTTTGACGTTTATAAATCCGGTTTCGGACACAAACGACGTTGACTTTGAGAAAATCAATGAAATCAGTGGCAATTGGAAACCCGGAATAATACGAAGCGCTTGCGATGAAATTCTCGCGCGAATGAATGTCTCGTCGAGAACGAGAAAAATTGACGTGAACAAAAGGTTCTTCGTGGAATCGTTGAACCTGCCTGCATCTTTTTCCTGAAAAATATGCGTTTAAACGAGTGCCAACGTGGCTTGTTTTTTCAGCTCCTTAACATCCGTGTAACCAGTCGGATGATTCCCGAGGAATATGGAATAATCACTCGGCGAAACGGTCATTGATCGTAAGAAGGCATCATTTTTATAACAACATGTACAGAGAGTCGTCGCCGAGGAGAGCAACATTCCTACAATGTTTCTCTTCACCCGAACCACTCGTGACTTTAGTATCTTTCGAGAGCAACGTTCGTTACTATTGATGATTTTTCTCCACCGGAAGTCTCGTCTGGCCGTTTTTCAAGACTTGCCGGACCGTAATGTTGATTCTAGCTCGCGAAACAAACGCTCTGGCTCTCCGCCAATCGTCCGAGCTGCACGATTCGTCGTCTCTGTCGTACGACTCCCACGGCAAATTTTCAGCCGGCAGGATCTTTGGTATTCCGTGGTATCCGAGTCGCGATTCGCCCGACATGACAACGACGTCGCCGCTGCGCAACAAAATGGCGCTCGCCGGGTCTTCCAGGGAAGACCCGCCGATGAGATAAAGCGCGGATTGGCCAAAACTTATGGAAAAAAGAGGAGCGCCGTGATCGAGCTCCGAGCGATCCGTGTGACCCGCCAAAGTGGAGTTCATACGATAATAATTTATTATGGCCGCCTCGGCCTTGAATTCACGAAAATTCAATACGCGGGCAATGGTCGCGGTTAACTCGCATAATTCCGCAGGTACGTCGTCCCTGGAATCTTCGCAATACAATTTGGTGTTCCAGTTGTGATGATAGCCCAGCGTCGCCCATCTCAGCTTGGACGCGAGGTGTTTGCCTCTTTCGTCGTCGCTGTAACGATTCAAACTGAGGGTTAGAGAGAAAAAGGGCGGCTCGGGTGCCATCTCCACGCTGCGATTACAAAAATGATGCCTCACTCGGTACAAATATCCCACCAGTTTTCTCCCTCTCCCAGCAAATGATGAACATCGAGATTGAGCCTGTACGGTTTTCGCGTATAATCGCGCAAACACTTTGTCATCCAATAACGTTGCCCCTTATTGGTGAAAGGATTTTTGATAAATACGAGCCCGGGAATATCGGGAAATTGGAATATTTCCCAACACTTTGGCCATCTTAAGCCCAAACTCTCGTCCGATGTGAATTCCTCGTCGATGCTTACCGTTGAACGTTTAACCTGAAAAACGATCGATCGCGTCACTCGAGAAACGATGTTGAACAATTTATTTTCATAAAAATATTCTTCTCACTTTGTTCGAGTCATGATTCTCTACGTCTATGACGCGACTTGGATCCGGTGGTGATTCGCGGCTCTTGTAATATTTGAAACTCTCTCTGAACATTGCGTGTGTGTGTCCGTGTCAGCCGTGTTGGTCCGTGTTGGTCCGTGTTGGTCCGTGTCCCTTGACGCTTGACGAGCAATGCTGGTAGCTGGGATCAGCTGGGATCAGCTGGGATTGCTGGGGGCGCTGGGCGCCACATTCATCTCTGTAGTCTGTACATCGTTTTCAACGATGCGCCGCGGCAGCGCCACCGTAAAATTTCGCGCTTTATTTCCAAATTGCATCACCGAACCGAAAACGAAAGAACAAACATCCAATCGCACTGATTCGCACTCGTTAAAGAGGTAAATACATATTGCATCGTTATTCAATCTTTGGAGAATTTTACCAATTCGTTTCGATGGAGATCGTGCATTTCGATAAAATTGAATGCGACGCAGGGGCGGGAGTGTGTGAAAATAAGCGGGAGAGAGAGATGGCACGCGCGAAAATCCTCCGCTCCCTCTCTTTTCATATTCGCTCTCGTATTATACGAGCTGCTCTCCGCCATGACGCAATCGCGCACTGCGATCCAATCGCTTTTTCATCGAGCGCGCGCAATTCCCATAGTTGTGGCGACGACCGGGACATCTCGATTGTATACGAAAGAAGAATAACGTACTGTGTTCAACTGTGTTCACCCGTGAGCGAAATTTAGGCTTATACGCCGCGCGGATGGGGCCGTCGAAGAGCACGGCGCGTAGATCCTTATTTTTAACTGTGCGCATGGGCAGTTATTTCAATCGCCCTCAAATAGATGTCCTCTTTTGCCTTCGCATAGAAGCGCATAAAATAGTACAGGCATGATGACCTACGGAGCATATCGATCATAAATCTCACTTCCATTGTTTCATTTCCATCGTGCATAAACGCATATCGCACGCGATCGAATGCCCGTTGGAAAGAAGAAGAAAAAGTATCGTTGATTTTTCAACGATTGCTTTTCTGTATTCCTCAGCCCATCCCACGCGTTTAAAATCACACTATAGTATATGCCTACGCGCTGATTCAAGGCTTTTTGAAAGCTCCAGCGGAATGGGAATCGAGGTGTTCCGTTCTCAGCGGCACAGAATCGACACACACATACGCAAGAGAGAGGGAGAGAGAGAGAGAGAGAGAGTGAGTGAGTGTGTGAGAAATATAACACACCGCACGAGGGGCATATGAGTGGGGGGTATACCCAGCCGCAGATTTTTTCTCAAGACTGAATGTCTCGTTTGATCATCACCCAGCACCAGCAGAGAGGTCGTTTTTCACGTTTTATAGTACGAGGAGACCGTACGCTATCGGGGTATGTGCCAAAAACGAAGAGCAGAATGCGTTTGATGTTGTTCCTCGCGACGAGATCCGACGTTTTTTTTCTTTTTTTCCACCGAGACTTTTCAATTAATATGATTCACCAAACGAGACAGAATCGAATTTACTTGCGCCTCGAGGGGAAGCGGGGGTTCCCAGAGACGCGAGCGTTCGTGTCGCCGGATAGCGGAATAAACGCGCCGACTGCCGTTGCATGTAGAGTGTGCACTATATGCCTGTATGCTCTCCGCGCATAGCGTATGTCTGGTGTTTACATACGCCAGCCAGCATGTAAACGAATGCACACGCACGCATGCACGCGTAACCTTGCGCGTTACCTCATCGCAAATGCGCAACGCCCACGTTCCCGTATACATGGATCTACGATACATGTAACGTGTGTCATAGCGGACGATGGAGATGAAAAATTGCAAGGAATAACACGAGAAGAAATATAACATGTATGAATCGTGTATATACACACATTTTCGAGAGAGCGAGAGAGAGAGAGCGGCGTCGAGCGCGCACAAGAGCGGGTAGGGATAAATGCTGCGCGACGCGCTGCCGCGGTGGCGAGCGAGACTAGACGCGTATCGCGCGCACTTGTGGCAAAAAATGACACGGAAAAAACAGCAGTCTCGCGTACTATATCGAGAGAGTCGTGAACATGAGGCGGAAAAGCCTTTCGCCTTTTTTTTTAAATAATGTTGTTGTTTGTTTTATAAAAAATCCAATTATTCAACCATCATTAATTTTTGTACCAAACAATAACACCGCCAAGTTTCCATTTTGCAATTGCAATACCGAAAACTTGCCTCTCCGATTGATCTCGAAAAGCTTAAGAAACCCGAACATGTCGCATTTATAGTTGGAAGGACAAAAGGAATAACGAAAAATTCGCTGAAAATTTCGATCCTTCTGGAGCGAGGAAAAATCGGTAAACATTGCGTTTCGATTCGCGGTTACGCGGAATGACCGCGGGAAGAGTTTCATTACGCACGTGGAGAGCAGAGCCGCGAGAATGAAACGAAAACTGCCTATAAGAAGGAAGAATAACGTTTTTGGAAAAAGCATGTGTTATTCGTGGGCATCCGAGGTTTAAAACTCGAAAGTACATGACCGTTTGCCGCGTCGAAACTTTCCAAGGTATATAGATAGATGAATGCCTACATGTGGGTAGAGAAACAAAAAGATGCCGGTAGGCGGCGGGGGCCGGTAAGAACCCTATCGGAATTCAAAGTTTTAATACACCGTGCGTATGTGATCCGACGCGAACTGATACGCAATACAGACGCGTCAGTGCGCAATACTAATAATAATAATAATAATAATAATAATAACAACAACACGTGACCGTGTATGCTTCACGAGAGCTAGTAATTATTTCGATGAAGAGCAGCAGGTTATGTCGAACGAAATGCTGATGGTATGGTAGCTTTTGGACAAACTTGTACAAAGAGGATAGTGTCTCTGGAATTGAAATATTCTTGTATCGATCCGAAGTCTCTTCTTCGATCCGAGAAGATGAAAAATGTGATTTACGAGTCGGTCTCCCGCGGTGCAAGTTCCGCATTATCGCATTATCGCATTATCGACGCGATACAACTCGATGATAACGATGACGACGAACAAGAGGACGATCGTGATGCGACAATGATACATAATCACCTGTATTTTTTAGCCGATCATCGATGCCACAGCCACAGCGATGTTGGGCATGGCTGTCATTTTCCGCATTACGAAAGAAGCGACTTTAGCGAAGAACGGATATTTGGCAAACACGAGCTGTATATACTCTTCTTACTCGTGTGCCAAAAGTGTTGAATTACCGGCGCTTCACGAGTCGTTCTCGAAATATAAATAATGATTTACAATGGAATTCTCGGTGCACATTTTTTATTATGCACATTCACTCTCGTGCAATTTATCGAAAATTTACGCAATTTTCAACATTTTCCTCTGAAATATTGAAAAGTCTCGATCTTCGTGATGGCAAAAGCGCGCTTTTTCCTTCCTCGTCGTCGCTCGGCTGCGCGGTCTCCGGGTGCTTACCATGCTTACTGGTTGACTGGTGCTTGCTTACCGGTGCTTACGACAACTTACGACTGGTACGGAGCGAGAGAGCACGCGGGCGATGAGTCAAGGACAAAAAACAGTGTCCCTTCCCCTCGTGGTATATTTCTACCTGACAGTTTCGTGTCAACAAATGTTTGAAGAGAATCAAGGGACAAACTGCTCACACGAGTCACAGCAGCGTCAGGCAGCGTGCGCGCAACATCTTGCCTTGTTCCTTCGTTCTCTCTCCTACCGCTGCTGGCGCTCCTCCGTGTTTATATGAGTCGTGTCGCCATCGCGAGACCGAGACGCACCCACCAATTTGCGCGTAGTATCGTAGCATGTACATTTGTTACATTCATCACTCGGTACGTACGAGCGAGTACACTTGTGGTCGGGTCGGGCAAACACGAGGGGACGAATGTGGACGAATGTACACGGACGGCGTGTCAAAAAGAAGGAGGGAAGACGGCGAGAATCGGGCGCGCGCGCGCGCGAGCGATTCGATGCTCGTTTGTGCCTCGTATACTCGCGCCTCTGGACCAATCAACATAGCCGATAACGTCACAATCGGCCAATGGGCGGACGACGCAGTGACGACAATCGCTAAAAATAACTCTCGCGTATCTAGGCCGGTGGCGGAGCAACGAAATGTTGTCGACAGTCGACAGTCGACAGTCGCGCGCCGGCAGCCGATGGTGCTGGAAGTGAGCGATCGGTAACGCGTCGCAGTCAGTCGCAGTGTTGTTCTCGTTACTGGGTTTATTCAATTGTTTGTCGACGCGCGTCAAAGGACCGTCCATGTTTTTCAGTTTCTCGGCAAATCTCGTCTTTTCCACCAAGGTAGGATGAATTACGAAAGACCAAGTTTTTCAAAGTGAGAAAAGTTGCCTCGTGCGCCGGTGGTGAACGGCTCTTACGTTAACGGCAGACAGACAGACCTCTCGTTTGGGCAAACGGACGACGGCATTCGCTCGCCGGTGTGTTTCGATATTACCGCGCGCGTATACCGCAGTTTTTCGAAAATACCAAATGTCACGTTCGCGCGTTCGTCCAAGATGCACTTTGGAGCGGAGTTGATTCCGAGCGGATCGAACGTTCATTTCGACACCGTTTTCTTTCGATGATTTTTTCGTTTCGAATACCGGATGGCAATGCCAAGAAGCGTATCGTCGCCCCGTGAGTAGGTATACTTGTACGTATCCAGGCTCGATCGTATTCCGGCGGTAAATGTCTCTCTGTTTGGTCTTGTCGCGCGGTACACACGTAACACGTGACGACGTACAGAGCTCCGATTGTTTGACGCTCTCGTGAATAAAGTGTCACGCCGCGGAGTAAGTTATTATTACTTGACTGTTACTGTACCAGCGTAGACTCGCACGTGCTCGCGATGCGCCCGCTCCCTCTCACTCTCTCTCTCTCTCTCTCTCGCTTTCTCGACATTCTTTGTCCAGTTATCGCCCAGAGAACATTGACGATGCAATGTAATAAAAAGAATTCTACCGAAACAGGAAAATGACTTTGAAACGTGTGAACCATTGATGGAACCATCGTACCTCCATGATGTTTTTCATACGTTTCATACGAAATTTCTTTTACGTTACGTTTACGTTGTCATTTGCCGGTTGACGAAAATTATTCAAAGTTGGATTTTTTTAACGCGAACAACGCACATGCCGAGGGTCGCACGTGTAACAGCGTATTCCACGCATTTTGTGTAAAAGCGTATACGCATTTTTTTCTCTTTATTCGTTTCTTCATCCATCATCCGTATTTACTACACGTCGCCCGTGTATTATACGTACACGCGCATATGCGTATTATTTATCCGGTATTATCGTTATTTCTGAATGATTTTTCGCCGCGACAGAAGACTACAAGGGCCGACTTATCGGCAGAAAAATGATGGCGAAAAATGAAAGATTTTTTAGCGAAAAATTCGTCAATTCGTCGGATGCGTCTCGTAGCAAATGTACTTTCAGCGGCCTGTTTTCGCAGTTCGAGATGCCAAGCGCGCCCAATTTTCGTTGGGAATGCCGCGTCGAGGTCGCGTCGCGAATTACCCGCGTAACTGGCGAAATTCTCGCGGACGCCGAGTCGCTCGGAAGGGGGGGAATTGAGGGACGAACCATCAAATTGGCTTTTAATGAATGATTCAATTGAAAAAATGATTTTCCGAGGTGCGAGATGTTGGCGTAATGTAAATGACGGCAGGTCGAAGCGAGAACGTATCGAGATTGATAATCGATGAATTTGATGCATTGTTTTTTCATAAAAGGCGACTATTTGGCACAGCGGTACATACGAAGGTCCTTTCGAGTGAAAAATACAAGGCACTGTGGGCGTGGAACTCGGGGAACTCGGGGAACTCGCGGAACTCGCGGCTGCTTACGTACCGTATAGCACATGTTTTTTATTTCCCATGAAATGTTTGCTCGTGCCGTCTCTTCCTGGCCTTTCTCCAGCACGACCCTGACCTTACAGCGAATATATTACATGTATTAAGTATATTTTCCATCGCGCAAGTATCTGCTCTCTTTGAACACGATAACACGAATTTCGGGTTATCCGCGATGCGCGCACGCGTTTGCTTTCTCTCTCGAAACTCGTTAATGAAAAGCTCGTTTGGTCATCGCGGTGAAACAACCACAGCTTTGTTGTCGTATAAACGCGAAAAAATAACGGGAGAAGAAAAAAGTGCGGAGAGCCGCGGAGACGATCGCGCGACGTTTGGCGATCTCGCCGCGTGGCGGCGCACCGCGCACCGTCTCACCGACTCGCCGCTCATGCGCTCCTCGCTCCTCACGGCAGGAGAAAACTCGTCTCGAACGACAGTCGTCTTCCGTCGTCTTCCTCCTCATTCTCCGCATCTTTTTCACGTCGTCCGCGTCTCTGTGCGCGGTACACGTCGTGAATGAAAATACAAACTGCCTCATTAATGCAAATGAAGTTTGAGAGCGGGCATCTCGCGTTCAATGTTATTGCGAATATTTCCGTATATTTGTCCGTTCGCACTGTCTCGAACAGTCTCGAACGCTTGTTCCAAACTCTCGAGTGGTGCATACACCGGAGTTTTTCTTTGAAATTTTTCTTTTTTCGACTATTTTTCCTGGCGATTCTCACGAGAGAAATTTCCTTTTTCGGGTCAATGAAGCATGTTTCGATTCACTCGACTCGTCTATAGACAAGTTTATCGTGGTTTATTCGTTTGATTAATTTATCGATTTGCTCTTTGAGTCGAGTTGTTGCAGCCCCCACATTTTTCCAGAGATTAGTTTATTCTCTCTTTCTTTTTCATTTCGCTCCTTACCTCTGCTCTCGTCGCGAGACGACTCGTGATTTCGCGGTGAGGAGAAAGATGATGTACTCTCTCTCTCTCTCATTGGCAGAGTCCGTACTCGGGCGGACCAATTCGAAAAGTACTCGTTCGCACTCTGATGAGACGAATAATACAAGAGTCTCGCGAAACTTGCGAAACCGCACGAAATGTATAGCGACGATATCCGTTGTATCCACAGCAGAGCATCTCGCGTCTCCCACGTACAGACGTACAGCACGCGCAACGACGATGCGGCATACGAGGATATACGCGAGCCGCTCTCCTCGCGGTAGCATCAATCTCCATCAATTTTCGTCGTTTCCCTCGAATTTCAAAGGTCCCGCGGCACACATCTCGTCCCATATGCCCATCCCGCATAAATCTACAAGTACACACGAATGGTGTATATGCGGGCGTGGTGCTGCAACAACAGGCGGCATGCTGTTTCGTCTCGGTTGTTTCGGCCAACGTTAACGCGAAATAACAGCACGAGAGGCGGAGGAGAGGCGTGCGTTTGTCGCGGCTGAAAAAATATATTTCACGCTCGAGCGGCAGTTGAACGAGCTACCGCCGTCGATTGCCGTCGATTGCCGTCGATCGACTGATCCAACATTTTCAGCGACAACAAAACCGCCAAACTGACGATAACTCGTCGGACGAGTTTCTTCGTGTATCGGCACTCGCGGTACTCGGCCGTGTATCCCAACCTACACCTTGCGGAATGGAAACAACATCCCGATTAATCACATGGCCGTGTGCGGTATCGCTGCCGCACTAAAATCAGCTATAGAGTATACGCGTGTGCGCCGCGGGCACGCAGGAAGCGTTCATTTCCGTGCCAAACGCGGAAACGAGCGAGCCGCAAAAGGCAACGGACACGCGCCCTCCTCCCTTGCAGCGCTCGTTGCGATAAATAAAATACGAGAATAACGCAGAATAACGCAGAGGCTGTGTGGTTTATCGCGGTTCTCTCGTCGCGTTTCTCGCGGAGTAATACTCGACATGGAAATTGACGATTTGCCCATCCTTCGTCTCATTCGCTTTTCCTCATCGCATCTCCTCGTTTCGCTGATTTTTACAATCGGTGCTCCATCGCGTTCTCTACTGCTGCTACCGCTGGTTTCATAGTTTTCAAGCCGCTGGATACCGCTGGATACCGCTGGGATACCGCGCGAGTCCATACGCCAAAATCAAATGATTTTCTATTTATAGGCCGAAGGGCTCTGCGCGCGGAAGCGAGTGGCGATGGGCGATGGGCGACGCGCGAGAGCAAACTCGCCGGTTTTTCATTCTCGAAGCACACGACCAACGTACAATGTGCAACGAGCGCGCAATTATTTAACTCGCACTTTCTTGTTGCAAGATTCAACGATTCAACGCGTCAACATCGACAGGTCGAGATTCACCGTCGAGAATCTCCGAGATTCTCACCAAGACCGTTCGAGAAATTTCATGCTCCGCAAAAATCATCTTCCCTCTCCGGCGCGTGTCACCGATAACCATCAACGTTCGATATTTACGGAAAATTTCATTGCTCTTGAATGCCGCGTTGAAACATTTCGATCGGGTTTAAATATCGCGGTGCATGTTGTTAAAAAGGACGAATTCTCGTACGCGTTTGTTGCACCGTATGTGGCGGCGGCGGCGGCGGCGGCGGCGGCGGCGGCGGCGGCGGCATTCAACGGAGCTTCCCAACGAGATGCGACGCTCCGTCCAATCCAGTCCAATCCAGTCCAATCCAGTCCAATCCAGTCCAATCCATCTTACCGCTGCAATCTCCACCCGTGTCGGGCTTCGGGAGTCGCTGAATAACAGCATTCGTATTATTTCCTTCGCCCAGCATAGCCAACTTTTGTACAACCTGTCTCAAATTAACGAGTCTTTTCTTCCATCAAGTAAAATCCAACAAACAAGTCGTATCGGGGAAAGGGCCGAGAGGACCCGCTGTCGATGGCGACGCGAGGTAAAGCCTGGTAAAGCCGCGATGCCGGCGGGGACGATAAAACTTGCGACGGATTCTCGGCTCCCTTTCCGCGCTCGCGACCGAAGCAAAACAGTGAGAAATCTTTGATACTCCGTGCGAAACCCGATGCTCGTTTTCTTCGGATTTTTCCTCTCTTTACGACGACGAGAACGATGAGCGATAATGCGCGCTCGTGCGAATAATTTCTCGAGAGTGAGAGACTCGATGCTCCGAGAGCGAGGCGTTTTTCGTTTGTTTTTTTTTTTCATTTTTGTTTTGAGAAAAAAAAGGCTTCTCTACGTGTCTTTACACGGGAATTTCGCGGTGCCGTTCGCAAATTCGTCAACGAATTTCGACGTTGCGTCTCGACAAGCACGTCGAAATCCCGGCGGCGGCGGCGGCGGCGGCGGCGGCGGCGGCGCGGCTTTTTCGACAGCGTCATTTCGCCGCGCGATCGATTGATTTTCACGATCGCGATCATGACCGCCACCATACCGATCGTCCGTTTCTTTATATTCGCAGATTAAATGATCAGCGTTGATAATGTACAACCTGAACGTGAACGTGAATCCTAGCCCGATGGCTGCTGCCGCGGGTCTTCTCGGCGTCGCGGCGGCGGCGGAGGTCACACCGAGGACACCGGAAATCGTAAATTCCCTAATGGCAATGACGAATCCCTTCGACGGTTACTCGAACGAGAGGAGTCGCGATAGGACCGATTCAACGAGCAGCGGCGGCGGGGAGGCTAGTCCACCGAGTGTTCAACACACTTGCAGTCGACTCATCAAAGAAGGTAAGTCACACGCGCGCATACTTTGCCTTCGATCCTTATTTTCCTCGTTAAAATATGACAGTCGCTAATCTCGCGTGTACGTTTGATTCGTCGATTCGAAAGGCCTCAAGCTGACGCTGCAGACGAAGAGGCGAGTAAACGGCGGCGGCGGCGGCGGCGGCGGCAGCGGCGACGAGGCGTCCAAGAGATCCAGGAAAGACGACAATAGCGCCGACGACGAGGAGGAAGACGGTGATTCGAGCAACAACAACAGCAGCGGCAACAACAACAACAACAATCACGCCGGTGTAAGACGCGAGTCGTAATTATGATTTTTACTCCTCGATGGCCTCGACGATGGCCTCGGCGATGGCCTCGGCGATGGTCCCCGATGTTCCCCCAAAGTTAAATCCACCGACGAACCGACGAACCGACGAGTCGTGTCGAACGAAATTGAATTTCATGATTTTCACACCTTGCGTGATTATTTATTTATCTTGTTGCGCGTCTGTCGCGCGTCTCATTCGCAGCTGACGCCCGAGGACGAGGAGCGTCGACGTCGGAGACGGGAGCGTAACAAAATCGCCGCGACAAAGTGCCGCCTGAAGAAGCGCGAAAAGACGGTGATACTCGTGCAAGAGTCGGAAGTACTCGAGACGCAGAACCACGATCTCAAGTCGGAGATTAAAAAATTGGAAACGCAGCGGCGCAGGCTCGTCGACATGCTGAGTCTTCACGGTCCGAGCTGCATGAAACACGGTGGAACGAACGAGGACGCTCGTCACCCGCGTCGCTACGCCGCCGAGCCGCTGCCCAGTTACGAGGAGAATTTCGGTAGCGCGACGTCGCAACCGTCCCAACCGTCCCAACCGTCCCAACCGCAGCCGCCACCGGCGCTCAATCAGCCGCAGAGTTGCGCGACCGACTATCATTCGGTCAAGCTCGAGGCTTACGAGTCCCCGACGAGTCGAGATTTTTTTCGTCAGGACAACAACGATCCTTACCTGCCCGCGTCGGACCCTGGTGGTTGTACGGTTTAGCTCTTTTTCTCGTCCCGCACCGGCGGAACGGGACGAGGAAGAGAGAAAAAGAGAAAAAGAGAAAAGGAGAAAAAGACACCTTTCCGTCGCGGACTATCGTCGCCATTATCACCCGACGAACGCGTCGAAAAACGTCGCTTTTGTTTTCTCACCCTCGTACGGGAGGGGACAATCTTCTTTCATCCATTTTCAATACCGGAAGAGGAAGAGAAGACAACGAGGACTCTGGGTGAGATACGCCCGAGGTTTTTTCGTTTTCATTTGCAAAGCAAAGGAACGATTTTGTTCTTCCAACCGTCTTGGAAAAACTGATTTTATCGTCGTCGAGGCTTCGTCGAGGCTTCGTCGAGAGACCGCGAGAAATTCTCGACGCGGTCGAGATTTTTTATTTTCCTCCCGCGCGCCGTACCTCGACTCCGTGAGAGAAACATTTTCTCGTCCCCCCCCCCCCCCGTTACCGCCGCTCATCATCATCGTTCATTAACGCGCACGATATACACGCAAATATATTTTTTTACGATAATCGCCCAATGTCGCGACCGTCTGAACATGTATTCAATGTACCTCGCGACGTCGGCGAAATACGCGCGATTGCCGGTAGTTTTGGGCCAAAATGGGGCAGAACGGGGCAGAACGGGGCAGAACGGGGCAGAACGGGGCAGAACGGGGCAAAATCGGCCATTCGGAGAAAAAACATCATTTTCACACACGCTGTCGGTTATGGACGGTCGGTGGCGAAAAAGAACGACATCCGACACGGTCATTTTGCCCCGTATTTTCTTTCCTCTCGCGCGTTTCAGCCGCCGTCGTATCGCTCTCGTGTCCTCGTCGCTCGTGCCTCGAGGGACAATGCGGCAATACGCAAAACATCCATGACGGACGGAGAAAGGATTGGAAAACGATAAGCAAACGTATACAAACGAGCGTTTCGCCGATGGGCGAAACGTCATCGTTGCCGAGGCTCGCTATCGGCTCG
Source organism: Heteropelma amictum (assembly GCA_959613375.1). NCBI lineage: Eukaryota > Metazoa > Arthropoda > Insecta > Hymenoptera > Ichneumonidae > Heteropelma > Heteropelma amictum. Next base: position 16,869,644 of record OY390724.1, read on the forward strand.
TGCGTTCCCCCGCAAAGTTCCCCCGCAAACGAGAGATCATTACGAGATACGATCGAATCGAGCAATAGACGATCGTCGCGCGAAATCTAGAAAATCTAATCGTTTCCCTCGTAGCGGGAACAACGCACTCGTTTCACGGGGGAAGATGAAAAAAAAAGAAACAACAACAAACAAACAAAACAAAAGCAATGAAAAATGGAAACAACTCGCAAGAATGAGACGTTGACGAATGTCGATCGAGTACATCCATTTTTTCTCAATGCTACTATACCGTGAACAATCCCCGCGATGCGCGCGGTTAATTGCTCTCCTCGATCGTTCGTCCCGTTTGTCCGTCTACTCGCGGCCAGTTTTTTTCCTCAAAAAAGAGCAGTGGCGATTTCTTTCTCTCTCTCTCTCTCTCTCTCTCGCTCTCTCTTCGCTCGTTAAAATGTTTAAACAAAAAAAAGTGAGGAAAATACGAGAGAAAAAAAAAGTGACAAGCGTCGTGTCTTTAACTCGTAAATGACCAACGAAAGCGCTCGAGAGAGAACAAGCCGGAGACATTCCGTTCGCAAATAACTCTTCTGTGACATTCTTCGATAAGGCCTTGGAGCATTAATGTTATTAATCGATAAATCAAAAGTGTGCTAGAAAAAAACGAGCTTTTCTTATTCGAAAAATCTTGTTTTTTTTTGTTTTTTGTTTTCTTTACCGAGTGAGTGCCGGACATTGTTACTCTGGTTTCCATTTTTTTTTACTCTATAGCTATTTGGCGACTGGAGCCCCACTCCCACCAACGTCCCGGTGTAATGCGCCAATATTTCCCGTTGATACATTATTATTATTATCGCGTTTCTCGAACAAGAGAGCAATCGGACGATACTTGTCAAAACTCACAAGTATATATTAATGTTTAATATTATTATTATTGTTATCATTATTGCCACTATTGCTACTACTACTACTACTACTACTATTATTATCACGTGCGTGAGCATAATTTTACATCGACGCGCGTACAAACCCCAACGCGTATGGATCCAACGGTTAACGTTACGATGTTATGCAAGAGTCATTATTATTGTTATTTAATAACGAAAAGTACCATTTTTGTCCGGAGAAAAAGAAGGAAAAGTAGCCCCCAACGATATACCTCAGTGCAACTGTATAGCGTATACATACATAGTGGGTATAGTTAGCGGCCCCCGCGTTTATGACGCGTTGACGACCGATTGCGCCCTCTCTTTCATTCCCGCCTTCCCGCCGCAACCTCTTTATTTTTACGCGCTGCTTTTACCCGCTACTGCTCATTCAAACTGATTCAAACGTTCCCGGAGAGAACGCCCGAAAGCGCCTCGTTCGGTCGGTGCTGCCAAATCTCCCGAGGCGAACCTCGCTCGTCACGAAATTCTTCTCCCTTTTTCCCTATTTTTTGTCATTTTTTTTTTATTTGCCCCTCGTTGTCATACGTACGCGTACGCGTATGATAACGCGTACATTATTTCAATCGCGCCGGTCGTTAACGCGCGCGAATGAGTCAAACAAAAACGGCCTTGGAACGACGAAAACAAAGTATTTTCCAAAGCAGAAATGATGGAGCTTTTGGGATTTCATTGCGCGTAGAGTGTTAAATAATTTATCTAATTATCACGAACGAGCAGACGATACGCTCGTGAAAGCGTCCAAGGCAAATGTGTACATGTCTCTCTTAAGTTATCATGTCGGAAATTGTCGGTGAAAAAATGTATTTTCTATTCTACGAGAATATTTTCTCGCAATGTTAAATCGTACGTTTACCATTATTCGAATGCTGCTTATTTTCTTCTTTTTTTTTTTCATCACCACTCGAAATACCGCCTCTCCGTGATTAATCGTGCACGTTAATTCGTCAACGGAGATGGCGCGATTCGACGAGTAACGAAAGAAAAGCAACCGCTTCGACCTTATTGACTCACTCGGTAACACGTGTCAGTAAGGAGAAGAGACTTTTCGTTCGGTTCATCGAAGCTCACGCGTCTCGATCGAAAAATTATCGACCACGTTTTTTGGTACTCATCTCGACTTGCTTTCAACGCTTGTGCATTTCGACTTGATATTTCGATGTCGAAAAGAATAATGTGTTCATCTCGAAACTGCCGCTGCCGACTTTCCGCGAAGCAATCATTTCCGTGTGATTCTCCGATTCGGCATTTCTTTTACTTCTTTATTCATTTGTTTTTTTCAAAAACACCACGCCTAGCTGATGAAAGTGGCGATGCCACACGTATGTACCAACGATGCGTACAATTTTTCTTTCTCCATACGGCGGTATACCACATCCCTGATAAAATTCTTTGTCACGCGCGACAAACAATATAACCGACAAAAATGTTCTATGCGTAAACGTTTCGCAGGAAAAAACCTGTCCCCGGTATAAATTTTTACACTGTAATGCCAAAAAATATGGCACAGCAAAGCGATTCCTCGGAATAAAAGTGCCTTGAATATGCGAAAACGATCCGAGATTTATTGTCCGCTAAATTCCATCGACGTCGAGCGTCATTGTCATTAATGGTAAACCAATGGCGGTCATTTTTTACACGCTCTGTGAAAAAAAAGCAATCACGGCGCCACGAGCGCTCGTAGGACGGAAGGAACAAAGGAACAAAACTGCGACAAAGTCGATGGAAATTTGAATAATTAGCTATTTTATTACAAAAGTCATTTTGCACGAGTCTCGTCCGCGTCGGCATTAATCGCGACGCAAAACCACGATATACGTACCGCTCTGTTTTTTATAAATAAATCTTGGTATTCAGGGGGGTTCGGGTTCGGAACTCGTCGAGGCTGGCAAGGGGGGAGGGGGAGGAAGTCGCCGTTCTCAGAGTCCGTTTGAAGAAATATGGGCAACGCCGGTCGACGCCATTTTACGAACCCCTGTGAGGAAAACAAACTTAAAACAAAGCGAGAGATACGCGCGATTAAATTCCATGGTACAATGGAGATACTTACACGATGATGTTGTTGATGGGGATGTGAATTAATTTCACAAAGAATCCAATAAATCCCATTATGCAAAAGCCAATGGCGGTGGCGATGGCGATTTTTTGAAATTCTGTACAAAGAATATTGGCCGTTGTATTATTCGTGTCGATTTTAACCAATGAATGCACGCGCATAAAATATATGCGTTTGAAGATGCTCAATACTTTTGGCGACGAAGATCGACGATGATCGACGACATGACCTACCGAGTATGTATATTCCACGATTTGATCAATAATACAAGTATTTACCTTTACGGTCGGGCTTGGTGCATCTTTTTACGAGCCGTATGCTGTCCTTGGCAAACTGGCGGCTAGGTTCCGTCACTCTCTTGATTTGATCCATGATTACTCGTCTTTATTCGTCTTTTCTTCGATCTGTGAACGCGTGAAAATAAAACGGAACGCGTGAGAAAAATTCACGAAATTATCGTCCTCGGACAATCGCCCTTCCTGCGGCATAGAGAACATTTTGTTTAAATATTCGGGTGACGCCGCGAATGGCAAAGTGAGAAAAAATGACAGCACGGACGCGCGTCAACGTTGGAGAGTCGTGACAAGCTCCGAACGAATGACGAGAGAAACATTTGTATTTCGCGTCAACATCATTGATCCAGTAAAGACGTTTGAATCGCGGTTATAAACTTGTACTTACGCAGCGCGTTCCCGTTGCTCACACTTTGCCGAGTCTTTTTTCTCGTTTGACGGCTGACAATGTTACCCTCGACGTATTCGTTCACGCGCATTTACGTCGCGCGAGCTACGTGGAGAATGGTTGTCGCTAGCGTCACTTCCGTTTAATCGACGTTGTTGGAGGTTGGACAGGTTGGAGCAGTAGCAATAGCTGTAGCTGTATATGGCTGTTAGCTGTAGCTGTAGCAGCAGTATCAGCAGCAGCAGCGCAGCAATGTTGGAGCTTCTGCCGACCACCGCTGTCGTCGTGGTTGCCACCGGCGCCACCGCTGCCACGCGTCATCCACTCAACTACGTGATCCACAACCGCACACAGACACACTGCTGTGTGTGACGCGTTTGAATTTTACCATTCAGTCGCGGGCGGGAATTTCAATCAAACGACACACCATATCAATTCGTTTCGATATAATGCCATTACTACGTTATATGTATGCTGCATTATTCATTCGCTTTGTATTTATGCGCCTCGTCGAGAGGTAGGTCTCATGGAGATGATAAAGTTTTGCGATAACATATGCGTTGACCAATCTAATCGGACTTGCCGGTGTCGTGTTATTACGCGTTATCATATTCGCGATGACCGTGTTCGCGATATTTACGTCACGTGACGGCACTCACGCCGAGACCATTGTCCGATATACAGCCGCGCGGTCGCGCGCCTATCGTACGAGGTACGGTCCTTCTCAACAAAGAGAGCTCCGTCACAATACGTCCGGGACGTCGAGCTGGAAACATGTTTCGAATCTGTGTACTCTCGTTCTGCGCCGCTTACCTTCTGCAGGCCGAAGCTAAGTTCATCAATTGCGGTAAGTTGATTTTTCGGCGGATCTTCAGCATCGGTATTGAAAAATCCATCGAGAGAGTGATTTACTTTTTTTTCGCGCCCTAATGACAATCCAACGAGCTTTACCGCGGCATTCGGGGATAATACTCAATGGCATTGTAAAATTACGAACAAAGACTGCGCGCGATCAACTTTTCTTCTCCGTCATCGCGCGTCGTGCGTATCATTCGATTTGTTTTATAATAATTATTTATTTTTCGAGAGCATGTCCAAAATTTGTTATTTTTCGGGGGTAAATTTGCCTCGTACAAAGTAGCCAAGAGACTATTTCACATACATACGCGTTGGGTATCGCGTGGAAAAAACGCGCTTTTCTACGGTGGAAGCGAAAACGAGCTTTCATCGCACACGCGCGGTTTCTCTTCATTTCGCGATTTATCATTTACGCATTCGTTTCATCTCGTTAAAAATGTCTGTGACTGCGTGTGTGCGTGTGCGTTTTAACAAACGTGCGATTAAACGACGAGAAATGATTAAAAAAACAGACCCAACGGTCGGTATTCCGTCAATCAGATTGCAACTTGCAATTTGCCACGAAACTTTGATTATAAGACGTTGGTAGCCGACTTCCGGACGAATTATTGCGCAACATACGATATGACACGGACGAATATCATACACGTACGAGGATTTCTTGGATATGGTCTATTCAACCAATGGCAAAGAACAAAAAGTAGCGAAAATTAAGGGGGAAACATAATTGTTATTGTTTTTCGTACATAACGATCGAGGTGCTATTTGTATATCGACGGGCGGGGGGTTGGGTTAGGGGGGGGGGGGGGGGGGGCACCAGAACTCATCTTGTTTTGTTCCTTTTCTTCGATCGGCCTTATATTTTAAAAAATACGGACAATCGAGTCCGTCTGCCGTGTTACCCGTATCTCGCCGTGCGTGTATTCTCCCCCGAAAAGGCCACAAGTTCAACAACAAAAGTTGATTCTACATTTTGCAGGCTCAAAAGCAGGCCATTACTCGAACGTCACTGTCACGGAATGTGACGAGGCGGAAGCTGAATGCCCACTGATACGAGAACACGACGTGACAATCACAATTGTATTTAACGTTGGTCAGTATAATTGCCTTATTTATCAACACATCGCCATCTGTAGATGGCCCTTGAACATGACGTTTTGTTTGCATAACGAAAGTCTGAGCATTTATTTTGATCGCGTGTGTCTGAGACACGCGATCTCATACTTTGGCACTTTGAGACGTGACATTGAAGAAAACAAAGGAAAAATCGAGTTAAAATGCGGTAACGAGTAAAGATAATTTTTGCGAGCTGCCGCATCGGCGATCCTCGAATCGTCGATCGACAATTGACGAGAATTGGCAAGAATCAATGGGAGCGTCGTTGCTGATTAAAGTGACAAAAGAAAATCATCATCGTGTTGATGTAACGTAGTTATCGAGGTGATGGTGGTGGTTGTTTGCAGCAGCAGGTGCTCGATGACCGATCCTCACGACGACGACGAGATATAACGCGAGAAGATGAGTTAACGTTTTCGGTGAATTATTTTGCAGACACGGTGGCGAAACGCGTGAGATCCGAAGTGCACGGTGTAATCGCCGGTGTACCGATACCCTTTCCGATCTCGCAACCGGACGCTTGCGAAAAATCGGGTCTCGCGTGCCCGCTCGAAAAGGACAAAGGCCCATTCACTTACGCGAACACGCTGCACGTCCAACGGATGTATCCGACGGTCAGTGATTAAATGACAATCCTGCGACTTTTGTTTCGTATATGCGCGAGACACCGCGAATCTACTCGAGATGAGAGAAATAAGTAAATCCGCGGCGGCAGAGCGAACGACTTTTTTCTCCTCGTGCAATGGTAACCGATATTTCGTTGCATCTGTATCATCTTCGATACACGATACACCGAGCAGAGTATCCGTTTGTATCCGTTCCGTAACGTACCGTGTTTATACTACCTCTCCCCTCTCTCCCCTCATTCGTGACTGTCCGTGACTCGTTGATCGGATGGCGCTGCGATCGCATGCCACGAATTTTAAACGCAACCGCCTCATTATTTATTCGTTATTCGCCCATCATGTACTACATGCGTTTGCAGATGGCGCTTAAAGTGAAATGGGAGCTCAAGGACGAAGAAGGTAACGACATCGTTTGCGTCGAAATTCCATCGAGGATTCAGTGAACGGGTCAGAGGCGACATCAAGCGGGCGCGCGTAAACTTTAGCATCTCAGCAGCACGGGGACTGGATAAGCCGTATATTTTTCAATAATCACTGTTCGCTAAAGACCCGAACCGATTTCGATACTCGGAATTGCCATGTACGTTGTGGTCAATAGATATTTGGGAAAAGGATCGACTTGAAAATATTCCATGTATTTATCATTTGTTTTTTCACAATTGCGCAACAACAGTTCGAAACTCAGATGCTGCTTAATAAATAAAAAATAGATAACGCGGGGCGCGTCTTCCATTTCTTTTTCTTTTTTTTCTTTATTTTCGGCGTATTGCGGGGGCGGATTTCCGGGCATTGCGGGCATTGCGGGCCACGGTCGGGGTTATTCCTAGTCGGATTTGAATAAATTCATGTACATATGTGTGTCTTGTACAGCGATAAAGCGCCAATCGCGCGTACTATATCGGCCGATTTCGGCAACGTCCTGATCCGCGGGTCAAGTTGACCGCGCTTGCGTGAAAAACCTCAATTCGAGCGTCAAGCTGTACACTTACAGGAAGTATCAAATTCATTCAACCCTAGAGCGAATAATCGTCGAGATGGATCGTTTTTTGAAAACTATGGAAACTATGGAAAGACAACGGGAACAGGAACAAACGATTTTTCGACGGTGGAAAGTTTCGTCGATTGTGTCAAAAAATGTTTCACTCTTTCCTCCTCTTTCTCCTCTGCCTCCTCGTCATACAAAAACATCGATTTATCGATAGGACAGACTTGGATTGCCAATGAAAAAAAACAACAACAAAGCCGACGAGTCGTTCGGCGCGAAATGTCCAGTCCGCCGCGATTCGTCGCCGGGTAAACCCTCTTTCGTTTATTACTCACAGAGGCTCTTTTTATTCTCATGATTATCCCGCGGAAGTATACGCTCCGGATCGGTCTGCCCGGTCGAAAAAAAGTCGCGAGGAGCATCGTTCGTCGGAATATCATTTAAAGGCTCTCGGCACTCGGCCAAAGACTCGATTTCTCAGATCAAAGAATGCCTCGTTTGCCCAACAAAGAAGAGAAAAAGAAGCCCAAGAAGACGCTCGTCGGGACATGCTCGGGATTGCGAATATCGTCTGCGATCGTCAACCGACGTTTCGGACCATCGTGAAGAATTTTTCAATGAAATTGCCATGAGACGTTGAACGACGTCAATGATATTCGGCGATCGGAAAGCCCATTTTCTACCGTTTTCGTTTTTTCGTTTTTTCTTTTTTTTCTTTTTCTATTTGTTTTATCCTGTTTCTGGCGCTGGTGTTACGCGTCTATGTTACGTTTCGTTAATTACTTGGCTCTTTTTCGTCCGTTTTTTCGTATGCGTGAAATACTCGGTCACTCGGTCACTCGGTCACTCGAGTTACTCAGTCTTCCGGTAACTTTGATCAATCCCCCGTTATCCCCCGTAACCGTCATCAACTGTCCATGGGATCGCACCTGTCGTCGTTACGTTCGGTGTCCATCTGGTGTATCGTTCTTTTGCTGCGTTGCCTCGACGAGCTGTGCTGGCCGTTTCTCAATGTTTTTTGCGCTTGATATATCGGCTCGTACTCCCTCAGCTGGGCCATAAAACCCTCGTTGGGATTGATGCAGAATCTCCTCTGCGAGACGATCGAGTAAGCTCGCCTGAACGAGAGAAAAAGCAAGCGGAACACGGAACACGAACGCGTTAGAAGGAAAAGCCAAAACAACAATGACCGATGTTTCTGGTCATTTGGATTTTGAGCTCGTTAACGGAAGTAAAGAGAACTTGCGTCTGCGAGAGTCCGTAAGTTTCCATGACGTAAGCGAGGACCAGGGCGGCCGATCGTGAAATTCCAGCGTTACCGTGGACCAAAACTTGACCCCCCGAGTTGAGGCCATCGTCTATGAAAGCTTTGACTCTTTGAAAATGTTGAATGATGTTTTCGGTTGCCGAATCCGCTATGTCCAGCACGAGGTACCTGGAGAAAATTATGAAAATCATGACCGTTGTAACCGAGTCGTTAAACGAGCAACGACCGACGCTCGCTTTTGTTAAATCGCTAAAACGTCTAACGGAGGAATCGTCAATCGGCCAAACCGACACGGGAAACGACGATATTCGTCGGAAAAGTTGATTTTCCACCGTGCTAAGAAAAATCCTTCGTTTTGTTGACTCACTTGAATTTATCGGGAAAATTTGGCCTTATAAAGTGCGCTTCTATGTCTTGCCTGACGCACACAATGTGAGTAATACCACGCTCCAAGAGAGATTCGAATTTTGATCTGCTCGCCGAGCTGTACGGTCCGAGATACAAGCCGGGTACGACTTCCTGCCGATCAAACAGAAATGTTGCATAAACGTACGCGGATTATACGCGTACACGTGGAAAATCCTTTTCCTTCCTCGTTAGGGCGTCGCTCGACCCGCTTACTTGCATGCTCCTTCTCATCGTGTACGTCCATTCCTTGGGGCCGTCCAGCGAAGATAACGGTATCCTGGGATAATCCTCGGACCCGTCGTCGCTCGCGCGTTCCTTAAACAATATTTGCAAACGATTTTTAACGCACGAGCGAATTTTATCCTCGCATTGTGCTCAAGTTGGTCCAAACTATGAAGTAATATATGTATGGCGGAGCTACGATGCGACGCTTGTGACATTTGTTTCGCTCCATTTTTTGACCATTTTCGCTCAAATGTCCTCAGATAGAATGTCAATGTTATTTCGCGGGTATCGCCACCCCCCTCAAGTTGACGGACTTTTCGCGCAATAATCAACTGGTAAAGGCTAAAGTCAATTTGTCCCGATCGTAGCGAGACCGACTGTCTCAATCGATATGTCATTTTGTCGTAATCGCGATGTGAGGCCACGTCAATTTGTCGATCGTATGAAACGAATGTGCAGGCCGCACGTGCAGGGGAAACGTGTACACGTATACAAGAGGGACAGGCTGTTGTGCAGACCGAAATGAAAACATAAATAAAGGGGCCACGACCGTAACCTCAAAAATTTACGACAATCAGCAATGAGATGACGTTTGGAAACAATGTTGCGTATACATCGTACTCACGTCGTCCCGAAGAGTTATGCTGCTATCTACGTACAACATGACGGCAATTTTTGTACACCAACGTATTACGAAAGTATCGCGTTCCGAGAATATCCACGAAAATATCAAAAGTTTTGACGGTAGCTATGCTGCTGTCTCGCAGCGTAGCGGCCATTTGCAGTTTTCCCACCTTTCTCACTGTTTCGTTTCCCAGCCCAGCACATTCCCAACACATTCCCACTCCTCGCCGCCGCACACGCGCGTGCGCTCAACTCAACACGGAAAGAGCGAGCATCGCCCCGCCTGATAACGCCGCGCTGCGGCGCTGCTCGCGCTCACAAACACGTACACAGCGGTACACACAGTAGTACGACCAAGGAACCAAGTACAACCAGACAAACGCGCGCGATCGCTGCAATTCGTCGCGCGCGCCAGATCAGTTGGTGTTTTTTCGCGTGCGTGGGGTCTGTGTCTATAGAACATTCGCTTACCACATATACAGTTATATTCATGACAAGTGTGGTGCGAGAGGAATAATATTTTGGCTTTCGGTGGGCTAAAATTCATTCAAAATGGTAAGTTTTTATCGTGTCTCGCGACATTTATCGTGTTCCTACAATTGTGCTAAAAAGAAACGTGACAAAATTGCTCGTATTTTCCTTTGGAAAAGCCTCTCGTTGTACTCGTTGAGGTTCTCCTTTTCTTTTGACATTCGCGCGAGAGTTAACCTATATCACAAACACACCTCTATATTTTTACCATTTAACGCCCGAATTTGTCTCATTGACGCGCCAGCGGCTCAAATCGTGGCTCCTTTGGGAGAACTGTCCGATGGGCGAAGGGGGAAAGACGTTGAAACATGTATCGTAATTAGTTGGAATTTCGCGCGAATCACGAAATTCGTTGTTTTTAACGAACAAACTTGACGCGTCATCGTGACAACGACAGACCCTTTTTCTCTTTTCTTTTTTTCTTCCACAGACAATGCGCACATTTGACGTTTGTATAATTTAACATTTTTTCATTGCTTTTTTTTTAGCATAAATTGAAATATTCTCAAAGAGATAAAGTCAAAAAATTCATAACATTAACGCAAACTGGTGAACAAACGGCGATATATTGCTTGACGCAGAACGATTGGAAGCTCGATCTGGCCAGCGACAACTACTTTCAAAATCCGGACGCTTATTACAAAGAACCCAAAAATTCAACGGACAAGGAAAAATTGAAATTACTCTTTAATCGTTATCAAGGTGAATGATCCTTCCGAATATCAGCGCCCAAGGTCCATGCTCGTTGTTGTTGTTTATCTTTTGTTTATATTTGCGATAAATGCGCATTCGTCCGCGAGGTAAGCGACGGCGTCTTTGGTAATAATCTATCGCAATTCCCAGATCCCGGCGAACCGGATAAAATAACGGCCGACGGTATAATGAAATTTTTGGACGACCTCGGACTCAGCCCCGAGAGCAAATTAGTTTTAATAATAGCGTGGAAATTTCGTGCCAAAACTCAGTGCGAATTTACCAAAAAAGAATTCATCACCGGCATGACGGATTTGGGGTGCGTAAACTCGTCTATTTTTTTCTTTCCCTACCGATTCTCGGCTATTGGACTATTCGGCCGTTCCCTCTTGTTTTTCTCTCTTATCGTCGTCATTGCGGTTATTGTACACAAGTACTACCAGTGCCGCTATTATTTTCAGTGTCGACAGCGTCGACAAGCTGAAGGCTAGATTGAATTGTTTGGAAAGCGAACTCAGAGATACGCAAAAATTCAAGGACTTTTATCACTTTACGTTCAATTATGCCAAGAACACCGGACAGAAAGGCTTGGATCTCGACATGGCGATAGCTTACTGGAACATTGTTCTGGATGACAAATTCAAATTTTTACAATTGTGGTGTCAATTCTTGCAGGTAAGGTGCAACATGCTCCCCGTACGAAATCGGAACTGATCGGAACCACTCTGGCCGATGAGCTTGTTTTTTTCGACGCGACTTGCCGTTTCGTCGAAAAACTCGTTTGTCGCTGCAAAGAACTATTTTGATCAATGGATAAAATGATTTCAGGAACATCACAAGCGCTCGATTCCAAAAGATACGTGGAACTTGCTTCTCGATTTCGCGCTCATGATCAATCCGGACATGACGAATTACGACGAGGAAGGCGCATGGCCGGTTTTAATCGACGATTTCGTCGAGTGGGCGAAACCTCGGGTTCTCCAGCCTCTGTAACATCCTCCTCGCGAGCCTCGATCATTCTCGTTTGATCGACCATTCACCAACGTACTCGTGTGTATTTCCCTCCGCTCTTTTTATTTATCCTCTATTTATTTGCTCCGCATCGATATTGAGATCGCGCTGTATTCTCCAACGGGACGTTGTGCGATCGCGCGCGTACCTCCCGACCGGTACGGAGAGTCGCAAATAACATCGGACTGCAAACCGGAGCAAATGCGCCTCCCGTCTCCGAATTCGGTGCAGAAGCAACAAGGTGGACGCGAGAGAATGCGCAAACTCACGCGCGTACTACGGGGATTCTCAAACGATATTCCAAACTTTTGCCACCGTTTTTATTCCTTTTCGTTCTCCGAAATATTTCCGGGAATACGGGATACGTTACTCTCGAAATATTTCAAAATCGGAGAGCCTCGCTGATCCAGCCTCGAGGCGCGCGACTCGCGTCGCGATTTCGTTGTTTCTCATTGAACGACTGTTGACACAATTGATGGAGAGAAAAAAAACGGCCGAGCCGCGCAAACTTTTTTTTCATCCTCTACAAAACAACCCGGCCAAAACGGCTTAGATAGTTGTATGTTATTGCCGTTGACGACGTTGTCATGGAGAAAAACGAGGAAAGAAAAAATAATGATGACTAAAGTAATCATCGCAACATGGATGGTAATGATCCTCGAATAGCCACGAGATTAACCGTCGCGTAATATCACTTTCTCATTGATTTTTCCAACTTTTGTTCATCTCCGAGCTGCGAAATTTATCGCGACTCTCCTCGCGCCCGCGCTTGGAGAGAAAAAGAAACGCGGCAACGCCGATTATCGTTGTTACTATATTTCCTTTGCATTTACATGCGCGATATTTCCGCAATTTCTTTACCCAGCCATCACAGAAATATGCAATTTTCATTTGTCCCGATATTCGTTGGATTTTCTTCGAGAGAAGAGAAAAAAAAACCATGAAACTGCCGGGACGCTCACTTATATTACGAGCGGCGGTGGCGGCGGTGGCGGCGGCGGCGGCGGCGGCGGCGGCGGCATTTTGTCCATAATTGTAAATTATGAAGAATATGTACATTAATGGTTATACGCGTGCGTGTATCAACAATGTATGTGCGTGCGTGTAAAGAGATGACAAATGTTTATAGCGATAAGGAATGGATTGTTCGGACTCTGACTCGGGATAATCAACTGGCGTTGATCGCTCGGCCCTCGGACATTTTATTTCAGAATACTATGACTATGATTATCATCATCATTATTATCGTCAGCGCGATTCGACTAATCTAACGCAAAAAAGACTATTTCCATCGAGTCTCCCTCGAGCGTCAAGTTTTTTCAAAATTGCACCAACGTAAAGAGAATTCGCTCGCAAAGAGGCGCTGAGCAGCCCTAGGGCATAGCGAAACGAGAGTCTCGCGTATTCGGCGATGCCATGAAAATTCGAAGAATGACGATCGATCGTAATGACAAGTCGTTGAAAATACAACGAAATTCCAGTTTCCACTTTCGGAAAACCCACGTTGTTCTCGCGTCAACGTAACGCCCTTTGGGAAATGGGGCAAGCAAATGAGGCAAATTACGAACAATACGCTATTCTTGATTAATCCACGAGGGTATTCATCTTCATTTTCGAAATTTTCATTGCACCGCCCCCCGGTCTACACCATCCACGAGGTTCATTCTCGTAGTATACTCGGTTGACACATCGCGTCGTTGACGCGCTCACCCCCTCTGTACAGCGCGTGAAATGAGAAAAACGGCACGATAGAGCACCATCTACTGATATAATCAGCCTCGACTAATGAGACATTTACAACGGCCGTACATGTTGTAACGAATGAGAAGAGAGAAAACGAAAAACAAATCGGCAATCTGTCGATGAGGAGACCGGATGTTGCATTTACCGCGAGTTTGCGATAAAAGCGTCTTAATGAAACGCGAGCGAGAATGAAGAGGCGAGTGAAAATAACAATGCCAGACAGACAGAGAGCGGAGGAGGCGGTGAGGAGGGAGGAAGACGAAATTTTCACCATAACGCCGAGATTTTTCAGAGACGAGCGGAAATGAAAGTTTGTATATAATGTAAATAAATATGTCATAATTTAAAAAGTCTCGGCGATGTTATTTGTTTCTCGCATCTGTCGATGCGAGAATCTATAGAAAATATCGACGGTTACTTTTCAATGAAAAATCGTGGTTGGTCGTGTGCGCAACTGGGCAAGCTTTTCAATTGCCTAGATTCGCAGTTTTGTTTTTTCCTCTTTCTTCGGTTCGTATTTTACGTTTATTTATCGGATTTTTGTTGGAAAATTTCAGACACGCACACGCGCGCGGATACGCGCGTCATTGTTATTTCTTCTTCTTATTTTCAATGGAAAAAAAGGGGGAAAAAACAACCACCACCACCACCGACTAACGGTCGAGGCAGCCACAATCGCAGGAATGATTTTTCTTACAGCAGGACGCTTGATTCTTTTCGTGCAAAAATGCAAGCTCGTATTGATCGGCTCGAGCGTTGAAACATTTGCACAAAACAGCCTCGATATACCAGTCGCAAAGATGCCGCAATCTCTCCATCGTCGTCTGCATTTAAACGACGAAATCAATCTCGGTAAAGGATGATGTTTCATGGCGATGAAATAAAGAAGAAGAAGAAAGACATAAACAGGAGGAAAAACAATTGATTTCATCGAATTGCCGAATTGGGTGAATATCAATAATTATATATCGTTGGCAATTATTCGCTCAATACACGATTAAATTGTAAGCGAAAAATGTCATGTCGAATCATGTCGAGGAAATAGAAATATGAATGTTGTACCTGCGCAACGACCAATCCGCGATTAGTATTTCCGGATGTACCGTGGCCATGAGAATCGAACAGGGTAACCTGAAATAATCGCGCGACGAAACAAATCAAATGCAACGTTCGAAATGGGACGAGGTCCGATAATTGTTTTTTTGCTAAACGCGGCGCGCATTTGTGCTAAAACTCACCTTGTACGTTTGCTCTTGAAATATAAAGAGGACGGTGCGCCCGCACGTTATCAGCAACATAAATAGCGTTTCAGCTTGAGGTCTTTCGTACCATTCGCGCAGGAAGCTTTCAATGTTGTTGCACAAAGCTTTTTCTATGCTCTCCCGATAAACGCGAAATTTCTGTTTTCATGGAATGTTTCATGGATTGGTATCAAATGGCGCAGCATGAATCTTCCAAAGACGCAAGCGCGTCGCAAGCACAAATACGTCGACGTGCTTTTCATGAATTTTTCAATATTGGAGAATTTCTTTGAAAATACGACGAAAATGTCAATGCTGACCATTTCCATTTCCATTTGGTTCATTGAAAAATCCATGCTTTTTCTACCATGTTTTTTCAAATTCAACCGTTTGAACGATGAGCGATAAAAAACATGATGATGCAACACAAGTTTGCCCCAATCGCATGTTATCCGAATGGGAAAATCATTTGGTAAAAAGTATACATTTGGGGGGCAAGGGTTTGTGTTGGTGTGTTGTGTCGTTTCGCGCGTATATACCCATTCTTTCAGCGCGCTGAGACTCGTCCCGCCAAACCTCAGAGCTTCGTCCGTATTGAGATAAGGATGCGGTATGAGACGATTTTTCACGATCCACGCGTGCTTTGTATTACCTTCGACGATGGAATCGGCCATCAAAACATTCAATTTCGGACAATGCTCGATGCTCCAGATGTACAGTCCCGTCTGGCATATCCGTTGGGCGAGCAGAAGACATATCAGGGTGCACGCTTCGCTGACTAATTAATCATGTACGTGTACGAATATTATCGTGTGGGTTGCAGACACAACCCGCGAATTAATCAACGGAGAAAAATAATGAAAAAGATGACGAATTAATGTTTGGCTAAACTAGAAAGTTTTTCGCGTCTCGCATCGGATATCTCTTTTCTCTTTATTCTTTTTTCTTTTTTCTTTTTTTTCATTTCCTTCCTTCACTCTCGTGTACTAAATCTATCGGCGAATACCTCTATTGTGCATTGGACAAGTGTGGGAGATTGTAATGAATCGTCAAACGGTGAATAATTACGATCTTGTCCAGGGGGATAACGACTTTGCGTGAAATCATCTTGATACCAGTAAACTTGGACGAGATTCTCAAGGGGATCACGCACGGATGTCGGGAAACCGTTGTTACCGAATAACGGCGGCAGTGTCATTGTGTCTTTTTCCAACGTGCGAATTACTCGATCATACGAGTAATTCGCGCGAAATGTCCTCCGATGTGCTTGAAATTTTCATTCCGACCGAGTGATCCATGTTTTGTTGCAATGTGCTTGTTTTTCTTTCCTTCCCCATGTGTGCTCACACATTTTCTTCATACGACGGGAAATTTTGACGAGACATTTTTCTCGCGACGCGCGATCCTCGAAACAAACGAAAAGGAGGATGACGACGATTGCGCTTGTTTCTTTCGAGCTCGATCTTTCTTCTAGATTTTTTAACATTGCCTCGTCCCTCGTCTTCGTCGTTGCTGGTTGTTGCCTGCAATCTACAATGGCCCCATCGTTGTTATTTCTCTCAGTATCCGCTTTTGCGCCCAGCACTACCAGCAGTTGCGCCTCACACTCACCAGTCACCAGCACCAGAGCTCCAGAGCGCCAGAGCCAGAGCAGAGAGGGAGAAAGGAGAAAAGGCTCGCAAAGATGGTGGCTGCGATGAAAATTGGTCCGCACATCAAGGAATTGAGAATTTTATTGTGCCAATCGTCAAAATCGAGTCAGGGTGCTAGGTAATGAAATAAACTTGATGAATCGTAAGCATAAATAATATATATCTGGAATTGCGCGTCTGGAAATTTGAAAAGAACAAAAGAAGAAAGAGAGCCGTGTTTTCAGGTTATATTGTACTTGGTTGGAGCATGAAAAAACATTCCAAAGTGTCTCGAACTGTCGTGCTTTTATTTTTCAGAGATTTCATCGAGAAACAGTACGTACCTTTGAAATTAAACAATCCAAAATTACCAGTCCTCATAAGGGAGTGTTCGTTCATCGAACCAAAACTTTACGCACGCTATGGTACGTCGGGTATATAATTACCTACATAAGTGTGTGTGTGCGTGTGTCTGTGTTCTTACGTAGATTGCACGAAGAGCGCGAGTCTATGACTTTTTTTCTTTTTCTCTTTTTGTTTTCGTACAATTTCGAAAATTTTAACGGGAGAAAAGACAATCGATATCTCCGATGTTTTTCACTCTCCCTTGTTGATCAATACAGAGTACCACTCCGAGTCATTTACACTGTTATTGAGAAATTCACAACTTTTGTTGTTTCACTCGCTAGAGAAACGAAAAATAAAGAGGTACGGCTTTGCAACTGGAAAAATGAAGAAAAATTAACTTGATTTATTTTCAAGTTAAAATTGAGTTATTAATTTATTACTTTTGTCATGACTGTGAGGAGCGTCCATTTGATTATTTCAGAATTCGGCAAAGAAACGTGCGTGCCTCTTGGCAACTTGAGGTCCGAGGACATTCTAGGAAAAATTCAACAGCTCGCCGCATCAAAATCATAGGACTCGAAGGAAAGCAACTCACGGATATGTGCGATAAACGCGAGCCACCCGGCCGTTCTCGCGCTTCGTTATGAAATTAGTCTTTGAATTAACAATATAAACCATATACGTCGAGTAGAGCGCGCGTGTGCTTTTGTCCCTGCTTTTACCATCGAGACATCTCGTTTCCCATTGATTCGGTCATTGGGGTTTGACGGAACGAGCGCGGGAGCATCATTTTGGGAAGCGCGCAAGCCGAAAAAAGTAACGACCAGTACGATATATATTCGTATGTTTATCTCTCTCAAGCTCGTGTCCGCGACGAGGCTTCGAACGTGGTGAATGCCGCTCGCGGCATTATCCGTCCCTCCGTTCGATCGTCACAACGAACGCGTGTCATTCGTTTTATTTGACAGTTTTTTTTTAAATTACAATACAACTGCAGTGTCATCGCTAATTTTTGAACGGCGGTAGGCCAAATTTCTCCGGTTCAAAGTCCTCGAGGCTCTTCAAAACTAGCGTCGCTCTTTCCGTCAAATTTTTCGGCAAATTCTCATCCGGCACCATCACCACCTGCATTCCCGCGTTGACGGCAGCCTCCACACCGTTGGGAGCGTCCTCGAAGACGAGACACTGCGACAAGGAACGAATTAAATTAAAAGCTCACTTTCTTTCTCAAACGGGCTTTCCCTCCGTTCCTTTGTTATTTCGATACCGCAACATCCTCGTGTCTATCGAGTTTTCCCGATCCAACGAAATTCAATGAAAATTTAACGCTCTCAGTGACGGCAGTGCCGTCCCGGTTCAATACCGAGAGAACATTTCGAAAGTTGATCGTTTTTTTTCATATAATTTAAATTCGTTCTCTTCTTAAATTTTTCACGTCTCCGGGATATTATTATTGTCAACCGTTTGTTTTTTCTCGACTATCGCGACGTTGGGGAATAACTGGAGAACCGACAGCG
Source organism: Heteropelma amictum (assembly GCA_959613375.1). Classification (NCBI taxonomy): domain Eukaryota; kingdom Metazoa; phylum Arthropoda; class Insecta; order Hymenoptera; family Ichneumonidae; genus Heteropelma; species Heteropelma amictum. The sequence continues at coordinate 16,888,128 of OY390724.1, forward strand.
GACAGAATAATGGCGTGTAAAACAAATTCCGACCAACCATCGAGGCATCTGGATTGTCGGGGAAACGTTTTGCAGCGACGAGGAAAATATCGGGACTGGGCTTTCCCGCTTTCACTTCCGGGTCCGAACCGCCGAGAACTCGATGATGAAAGAGAGAAAACATTTCCTTGGAATTTTGCGTTTTCAATTCGTAACTCTTTTCCGTCGAGCTTGTGGCCAATGCAATCGGCACGTTATTCTCCTTCAGATGTCGTAAAATCCGTTCAGCGCCTGTTGAAACAAACATCCACCGCTCAATCGGCAATCTCGAATGCATTCTCGTTACACATGTACACTGCGATCTATCGACATTTGGTCTTTGTTTTTTTCTTTTCTTTTTCTTTTTTCCTTTCTCTCTCACAATCGATAAACACTAGCATCGATGATTACGAGTGCTATAGCATCGACGATGAAATGATGATGGTGATGATGATGATGATGACGACGACGACATCTTTTGTGCACAAATTATTCTTGCGACGAAATCAAACACGCAAGTACGGAACGCAGTCGTGCGCTTTTTGTGCCAACGATAAACATGGGCGGGAAAACTAAAGGAAACCAAAAATCGGATCGAGACTCGACGAGACATCCGGATAACCGTCAATTACATTTCCAATGGCACGGATTCTACTTTTAATCGAGATTGCCAGTTTCGCTTCACTCCAACATTGAAAGTATAACGTTACAATTGTCGCTAGATACGTAATTAAAGTGACGATCTGTCCTCGACAATTGCATCCGTGAGAATATGCCGCTTTCGATCGTGAAAAAAATCAATCGGAGCTTCACGTTCCATTGTTGGAATCAGCCGTCAGCCGTCGGCCGTCGGCCGTCGGCCGTCAGGGACATCATTTTTATCGATCTACCGTGTATCGTCGTGCGCTACGCCAAGCTGCAATACGTACATTCTCTCGACGGGGGCTCGTCAGGCTCGTCGAAATAATGATGAATTTATCGTTTCATGTTTCGCGCTTTATGGATTTTCAAAGATAAATAGGGAAAAATAAGGCAATCTTTGCGTTCTTTCACAAGAGCCGAATCGGAACTTGACGAGTCATGGCGAACGAGGCAACGTCGGACGCTCGATAAATCCTCATTAGTATTTAGCGAAAACTTTGACTATGGAACATTCGACATTCCCGACAGCCGGCTGCGGGCCGATGTGCCGTCGACCGATGTGCGCGGCAGAAACGTGAGAGTGCCGAAAATTCTACGCGATATTTCGAGTCTTCTCTCCGACCCGATGAGAGCTTCTCGAGAAAGTGACAAAAAATCAAGAAACGAAAACGATGAAAAAATGATGAACCCAATACGGGCGTGTGTATAAATTTTTGCACGTTGAGCGGTAATATGCTATTGAAACAAATTGATAAAGCCAAAAAGGTAACGCATAAACAAATAATCATTTGGTTTTGTTTCCGGTTAGTTATTCTTGACCTGGCATGTGTTTAACGTCAGTGAACAAATCGTGCTGCATTTGATGGTATCGCTCCTGAAACTCTTCTACGGACATTGGTAGCTTATAGTGATTTATAACAAGTTGGGCGCCCACAAGCTCAGGACGTCCTAGAACTTGATGAGCCAAATCTCCGCCGTACGCGTGCCCGTACGTCGATACTATATTACGATAGATTCTTTTGTAAACGCTCTCCGTATCTGTTGGCAAAACAAAGAGAAAAACCAACGTTTTAATGCAAAACATTCAACGATTTTTCATGTACCTGGGAGAGGACCGCTTCGAGGGAACAATTCGTCGTATATCGGTAATAGTTGTTCCGTCAATTCCTGCGGTTGTATCGGCAGATTGAGATCTTTTACAATGGCGCTGGCGCTTTCGCGCCACTGCAGACCCATAGTTTTGCCCTTCATCTCCCAAGTGAATCTCTCGCCGTATTTACTCAAGACGCGATTGTAAGCCTCCGTGTAAAGACGTTCCGTATCTGTCGACAGCGCTCATCTATGATTGCGTTACTTCTATGCGCTCAATCTCTCCGGGAAAAGCGTTATTCCTCCGTGTGCAGAGTTTAATCTTCGTTTTGTAAACTCGTCCGCGCGACAAACGACAGTAATGGCAAAAAGGCAAATAACGAATGAAAAAAATCACTCTCTCTCTCGGGAAATATAAATGTCGAGCGGGTGATGGTGAAAATCTCGTTTAATTATAAATGCTTGTTTTTCGCTGAAATCCGAATAAACGACAACTCGACTCAACGGGCTTTGTTAGAATGTCACGCGCCATATGACAGAAATAAAGCTTTATTCTGTGCCTTCTTGCAAAGCGGACGTTTTACGGATGTTTGTCGTCCGCTATAAATAAATTCATTAATTAATCGAAAGTCCCCAGGTTCGCGTCAAAGCGTTATCAAACCGTTGTTAATTGACTGACAAAATGACGACGCGATATTACACCATCATACAGGAGTTATTCAAACGTATAGTAGAGGTATACGTCAAACGTTCAAACGGTCACTCGCGGAGGCCGAAAATTACCTGTGGAAAATGGGCAAAATATCCCGAATATTCGAGTGTGGTAGTTTAATTTCGTTCATCTTACCGAGCAGCAAACCGTCCATGTCGAAAATACAGTGTGTGACTTTTTTATAAGTTACATTAGACATGTTTAAGAACCGGTTAACTCTTGGAGGTTATGGGAAACGGTAAGGACAGATAAAAGAAAGAGATGAATTTGTCGTCGTGAGCGAAGCAGCCAGCAGAAGCAGCCAGAAACAGCGACGACGCGCGCACATACACGACTGTACACGACGCAGCCAGACACAGCTGACTGCAGCCAACTGCAGCTGACTAGTGAACTAGTGACTGGGCGCTGTGGCTGGTGGGTGTAGCTGTGAGGACGAGAGAGAGAGAGACAATTGTAGCGGGCATTTACGACAATGAGCGTTATATACGATGATTCTTTCGAAATCTGGCTAAAAATTTGGTCGGATTGATATTTTATGAAATATCGTTTCACGTGTAATAACGCGTATGGTTTCATCATTCGCCATTGACGGACGTTTAACCAAAGATTAACGCGCTGCGGGCCGATGATACAATCGATCGTTGACGTTGTTTTATGGTCAATTGGAGAAAGAATTGGATAGGCATGAAGCAGCTTGTCTTCATAATCGACAACGGAGCTCATACGGCAAAGGCTGGATTTTCCGTCAGCGAACCCAAGTACGCCAACTGTCGTTAGTTATATCATCATTAATTTCGACTCAATATTATCAATATTATCGATACTCGTGCGGTACTCGTTCAATGACAATAACGATAGCTTGAGAAAAAAAATGTTACTTTACAGAATAATATTGAACTGCATTACGAAAGCAAAGAGCGAGCGTCGAAGGCCGTTCATCGGAAACCAAATTGAGGAATGTCGCGATGCTTCCGGCTTGTATTACATGCTGGCGTTTCAAAAGGGATACCTCGTCAATTGGGACGTCGAAAAGAGCGTCTGGGATTATATATTCTCCAAGGAATGTTGCAACGCGATATTGAACGACGCCGCTGTCGTCATAAGCGAGCCCCTGTTCAATTTTGCGGCGATTCAAGAGGCCACAGCCGAAATATTTTTCGAGGAATACGAGTGCGGCAGCCTCCTGGGGATAAACGCCACCAGCTTATCCTGCTACAATTACAGAGCCGAGAACGCTCGCGCCAAAGCTTGCATCGTCGTCGACAGCGGTTACAGCTTTTCCCACGTCGTCCCTTACGTCAACGGGACGAAAATCAAAGAGGGCATTCGCCGTATCGACGTCGGCGGTAAATTACTGACCAATCACCTCAAGGAGATAATATCTTATCGTCAACTTCACGTGATGGACGAGACGTACGTCGTTAATCAGGTCAAGGAGGATTCTTGCTTCGTCTCGTTGGATTTCGCGGGAGACATGCAACGCGCGAAAAACGCCAATGACAATCGCATAGCCAAGGATTACGTGTTGCCCGATTACACGACGCTCAAGAGGGGCTTTCTCAGAGAACCCGAGGCTTCCGGCGAGCATCAAACGCTCAGATTGAGCAACGAAAGATTCGCCATACCCGAGATTCTCTTTCATCCGTCGGACGTTGGCGTCGGACAAATGGGCATTCCGGAAGCTATCGTAGACTCATTGAGAGCCTGTGAGCCCGACGTTTGGCCCCATCTTTTGTCCAATATCGTACTAACCGGTGGAAATACCAAGTTCCCGGGCTTTCGAGACAGAGTCTATCGGGACGTGCGCAGTTTAGCGCCTTCCGAGTTTCCGGTCAACGTCACTCTGGCCCCAAAGTGAGTGTGTCCCAGTGTGTCTTTCGCGGGCAACTATCCGACGGGCGCGCACGCGACCCCCTCCCACGGCCCGTTGAATTTCAATTTTCTCTTTGTCCCATTCGTTTCGACGACGATAACGAGCTTTTCCCCTGCCATTTTGTCCAGCCCCACGCCATTTTGTCGTCGGTGTTCGCAATCATCGCAATTACTAGTTTTGACCATTTTTTTTTCCTTTTTCTTTCGTCCGCAGCCCCGACACGTACGCTTGGGAAGGTGGAAAATTGTTGTCCGAAGATGCTGCCTTTCCGAGCTTGGTCGTAACGAGAAACGATTACGAAGAGGAAGGCCCAGCTTTGTGCAGTCAAAGATTCGATCGATGATCGCGCGTACGGTGCACCTTGATATTTTCATAATAAACTCGAATTCAAGCGGAAAAAAACGCGCCGATATGACAATGCCAATGGCGACCAGTTGCACCAGTTGCGACGTTCCCGATCGCTCCACGTATCGACTCTCGCTCATAGTTATTTAATCCATGACTCGCGCGGTGGAACCAACTTTCCACGGTTTTGTTTATTTCGCGTTATCGTGACATTGGTAGAAACAACCGACGAGACTAACGTCATCAATGACATTCTCGCGATGGCATTACCGTTGCGTCATTTCGGTGAGATTCGCAGTCAGCAACGTCGTCAAAGGTGATTATTGATTCGTGACTGATTCGCGTCGGATGCATACTTGACGCGCGTCGGAAAAATTCACGTCGTTTTTCGAAACCATCGCCGATGGAAATTAATTTACGCGTTGCGCGTATGAAAGTCACAAATGCCCCAAAATAACTGTGTATCGACGGGAAAATTGACAATGTAAAAACGAGTAAAGTTCACATTGACAATTTTCATGACATTTACCGTGGTACCGTGGTACCGTGGTTCCGTGGTTCCGTGGTAAGCAATGAAAAAAAAACACGAAAGTCCATGAAACAGGTTTCATCTTGAATATATTCAACGTTTCATTTTTCCATCGGTACGATCTCGCTTCACCATTAAATTCGCGAAACAATCACATACGATCGTGTTATTTTTTTTTTGTAATACAGTAAATTCTTCTGCCTACCGTACTGTCAAGGGCAAAGCGAAGGGGATTATTAATATACTCTCATCATTTCCCATTCTTTCTCTTTTACGCGCGCACACACATACACACACACACACACACACACACACGCACATGCGTAACGTACCCAGCAGACGATAGACAGACGGGAGTGCAGAGGCATTCTTGTCGAGAGAGGATCGCGCCGCCCTACAACAACGCGTGAAAACCGCATGGGAAAATTCCTTTCTTCCTCCATTGTCGTCGTATTAACATTGATATTAAATTATGCTTTTGTTTTTTGTCATTTCCGCAAAATAGCAATCTCCTCTTTGAGAATCGAACCTGCCGCTGCCGCCGCCGCCGCCGCCGCCGTCGCCGCCTTGTCGTACCTATACGTTTTTCGCTCGCTAGGTACTGTAAAATTCGGCGTTGATCGAAACTCGATATGAAAACAAAGTAGACCGTGACTTTCGAGTACGCGGCGATGAAGATAGAAAAATTGAAATAAACCGTAATAAACAGGGCCAAATGTTTGAATCAAGGAACCGTTTGAAGAGAAAGAAATTGTCAATGTTTCATGGATTTTTCATGAATTTTCTTCTTCCTTCGTGCATAGAGAAGTAGCTCCGAAAAGGATGAAGAAATTCGTAGTAATGACACCGACACCGTCATTACCAACCTCGATTCAACGTGCTCGCTGTGATACCTCGGCTGATTTGTTTTCATGCTTTTACACGTTCCATGTGGTTCCATGACCGAGTGAGCGCGCGGTTGAGCTGACATTTCGGTTATGCCGATAATGCACCTTCGGCGGCATCTCCTCGATGAAACAACGGCACGATACTCGATGAAATGCGAAGAAATCGAGAAGAAAAAGCCCATCAACTCGGGCGCTCGTTATCAATAAGGCTCTATTTACCGGCTCTCGTCATCTCGGAAAGATATTCCAACTAAACACAACGTTATTCGTCTCTGATTTCATCCATAAATATGTTAAATTGATTGATTTTTTAATCGATATATAATATTCGTTCATCGTCCAACGGCGAGACACAGTCACGATGTTGAAAAAAATTGTTGCAACCGCAATACAGTTCTGCGATCGAGCGCGCACAGGTCAAAGTCAAATGTCTTTTTCGTTATTTCATACTGGCCCGTCTCGGCGATAACCTGTACGACCCTTTGCAATTCTTGATTATCCTGCAACGTCATTATTTTTTGCTGCAGTTCCTTCAATTGCGAGACATAATCCTCGGAAAAGACCCGAGCGCCTTCGCTCTCCGGCTCGATGAGGGCGTTGTTCGTCGAATCCGGCGCTACTTGCTCGCTCTCGGCTATCATATCGCTCGCTGCGGCATTCGTCGATGGCGCAGCGGCCTCTTTGAAGCTGAACGTCGAGGCAATGTCGATTGAGATCGGCGATTGGCTCGAGGATACAGGTTCGACCGAGGGCGATGCCGAATTATCCCGGTCTTTCGTCGATCGTTTTACCGCCTGTTGATCCTGCCCGCCTTCGAGTCTGCGTTTTCTCTTGCGACAATCTCGCTCTTCTCCCCCCCTCTCTTTGCCTCGCGGCTTTTCTCTCTTGCTGCTGTTGCTGTTGCTGTTGCTGCCACCGCCTCTTCCCTCATCAATCTCATTTTTACCCTCGTGCGTTGCTCTCGGTGAGGCGGGCCTCGCGATATCGTCGCACGGAGCTGCTTTCAAGACCGTCTCCGGATCGCTCCTCGGCGTTAAGAATGTCTTGGTCGGCGGAATTGAATCCTCGTCGACGGAATGCGTCGAATCGCTGCTATCTCTCTCGGGCACTTCAGCGAGCAGCGTCGAGAGCGAATTTACCGACGACGGCAGAAGGGGCGGCGGCGGCGGTGGCGGCGGCGGCGGCGGCGGCGATGACGACGACGACGACGCAGTAGCAGCAGCAGCAGCAGCAGCAGCAGCAGCAGCAGAGTACAAAGACTTCTTCTCGTTCGATGTTTTAGCCCTCTCCGCGGAATCATCGGGCCTATCTCTCTTATCCTTTCTTCTGTGTTTGTGCTTCTGCTGCTGCTGCTGCTGCTGTTGCTGCTGTTGCTGTTGCTGTTGCTGCTGTTGCGTTTGCTGCTGTTGCTGTTGTTGCTGCTGCTGCTGCCTATCTCGCTCCGAACGAGAATCCTTCGTCTTTTCCGTCGCGTCGTTTCTCTCGCTCTTGTCGCAGCGAGCTTTCTCCCCCTTGTCCCTCTGATGCTTCGGAGACTTTTTATCTTCCCTGGGTACTTTGCTCTCCGCGGCCTTCTCCCCTTTCTCCGTCTTGTCGTGTTTTTCCGGCTTTGCCGCTTTCCTCTCGTCCCTCTTGGAGCTATCCTTTGTCTTTTCGTGCTCCTTGTCCCTGTCTCTTTCCCTCTCTTTGCGCTCCTTATTCCTCTCGTCCTTGTGCTTCTTCCTCCTGCGATCCAAGTTTCGTTCCTCGACCGGCATCTTGAAATCCTCCCTGATTCTGTCCTTTTCTTTATCGGCGTGCACTCTCTTGTGCTCCTTCTCCTTCAGCTTCGGCGATAGAGACTTTTGAACGGCGGCGGCGGCGGCGGCGGCCGACGAAGGAGGAGGCGGTGCCAACGACGACGGCGGCGGCAGCGGCGGCGGCGGCGGCAATGGCGCCGGCGGTGGCTTCTTCGTCGGCGATGGCGACGTTGCCTTTCTCACCGATCCGCACGAAAATTCCTCCTTGCTCGCCGCCGGACTCGGGGCTCTCTTGGATTTCTCCCTGGTGCGCTCCTTCTCCTTTGTCAAAAATTTGTCCCTCCTCTCCCTCTTGTCGTCGGCGCTCTTGTCCTTTTTCTTGTCCTTGTGCGGACTGTGCTTCGATTTCGCCGGCTTGTCCGTTGTCTTGTCCGTTTTATCGGCTATCGCCTTTGCCAGAACGGCCTTTTCCGACTGCGATCGTTTGTTCTCCGGCGATACTTTTGCCGGAAGCGTCATGGGATTCCCGAATAAATCGGCAAACGAATTCGACGTTCGCAATTCCGTCATGCGATGCTTCTTCACATCCGTTCCGCTCAATTTCGGCTTGCTGACCATCGGGGTCACCATTTTGCAATCACCCTTTTCCGCTGGATCTTCGCTGTTTGATACGACGATCTGAAACGACGCGACACATACACGTCCGATTAATTTCACCCATCAACATCTCCGAGGCTCTCGTTTATAAGCGCGCGCTCTACTTCTCTATGAATCGATACCGCGTCGACGAGGTGATTTACGCGCGCAATCTCGATGTATCGATCGTTATCTCGTATTCGAGTAAATTTTCGCAAAGCCGCGCCAAACAGTTTTTGGTAAAAAAGAAACTTACGCCGCCTCCTTTGAGCAATTTTTTCCGAAATTCTTCAGACAGATTGACGAATACTTGATGATGAAGGATAACATTATTGAAGGCCGGCCCGCTCGGTAGTAGGATCAGATCGTACGATATTTGTATTTTTTTTGGTTCCTCTTTGTTTTTCAGATAAACATCAATGGGAATAACAAAACCGGCGTATCCCGATTCCTTGACCACGTACGGAGGTTCCTTCAGTATCCTCTTTGGCTTTGGAAAAGTCTCGTGCAAGTGAAAAACAACTGAAAAGGAGAGACGGTTGAAAAAACAGATGAAAGATCCTGCCCCGAGGACAGGGGGAGCGGCTTCTTTGATATCGCTCTTTGACAATAACTGTCGATTACAGCGCCGACTAAGGGGCTGGGGATCAACGACAAGACGATAAACACCTTTGTCCACGTATTGGCTTATATCCGCATTGTCGACTCCTCGTACAAATACTTCCCAGTCGTGCGTATAACCCTGCGGCGTTTTGTGCACACGTAACATCGATGCATGGCCACACTCGAAAGTCACTCGAATGGCCATCCTCCCTGTCGGAGGTAGAAACCAATGACAAATTCGCTATGAAAAGACGTACAACCTCGACGGTCATTGTCGATATGTTTCGACGAGCGTGAAAAATACGTACGAAATAATGTTGCCGATGATGATCCTCAATGACGTACTTCATGGGATTGACGCATTCGGCACTTTGACGGAAATTGGACGCGATGCGATCAAACGCAAACGAAATGCCAGCGTGTATTCCTTGCCGTCGAATAACACTGGAGCGTCTTTGTCACTTTTATCGGAATATCAAAACCCATAATGCAACCAACATAACCAGCATGTATACATAAAAAATATATGTATATATATATATATATATATATTTCACGTTTCAATAATACGTATAAACGAATTTTCGATGCGAGATACTCGCATCACCGTTTATATCGCTGCCGGAGGAAAATCCTTCATTTCCATCTTTCATACGCGACGAGGCGTATACGCTGTATCAACGCCGTTGTTTGTATCTTGTTCTTTTTTTCACGTCAATGACGATACACGGGCCGTTGAGGCTCGGTCAGCAGCGTTATCCGCCCGTCACGAATATTCAATTTTAATAGGTTAAACAGACGTGCGCTTTTCCATCACGGGTTTTTCACTCATTTTCATCATCAGTCCATCGTATTGTTTAGTATTTGGGGAATTATGAATCCCCGTTTCCCCGTTGGTCGCGGGTGGGGCGGATCGCGTCCAATCCAGCCACTTCAATGCCAATTGTCCATTTTTATCTTTCACACACGCGCGCCCGCGCTCGCAAACACACGACACGCACACACACACAAACACATATATATTTATAGCAGCTGCTGCCTGCTGCCGCTGCTGTTGCGGTCGTGCTGCGTGTTGCGGTGTGTGCTGGCCGTGCTGGCGTAGAAAAGTAGAAAGTACGCGCGCAACGAGATGGCGGTACACTTCGGTAAACATGTGCCGCCCGTCCGCACGCGCACGCACGTACGCACGCTTGCTCACTCGCAGCAATCTTACCGGCCAATCACATCGCGTAGTGAAATAAATCACACACATACACGCACTCGCTACTCGAGAAAGAGTGGGAGAGCCCACTCGGCGTTGGTCGCCCGTTAATTTTATCCGGCATTCATGTGGTAATTATTCTAATGATGCCTATATGTTGTATTCAACGATTAACGCGCGTTTAAACAACGGTCCCCGTAAGTATACATATAGTGTACATATATATATGTATGTATAATGCAATGAGGATTTCAATGGTCGTCGTGTTGATTCGACAATTTCGACAAACGCGACTCGGGCGGATAAGTCGTTTTCAATAATTGTTTACCGTAAAAATATTCATAATTTTTCTCCCTTTCTCGCTTTTTAACATACTCGCGCGAGTCTCTCTGTACGATTATCACCTGGCCAGGAAATTATTGGGTTTGCCTTTGCTGATTGATTTGTTAAAATTTATCTGGCGATTAGGGCTATCGAGAACGAAAAGCAGTGTTTTGAATTTCACAACAACAATCTCTTTGGTTTTTCTCAAGAGATTTATTCCTATGGCGCGACTGGGCGCAACTCGCTGTGACCAGCTGTGACTGGCTGAATTTACGCAGCTAAGCGGTGGAAATAACCAATCATTCGCTTTGAAACTCATTACAGCTCGTCTCCCCGTAGTATCTCTTCTCTCCCAGAGAGAGCGCTGCGTCTTTGAGCGCGTACGCAGCGCGCGCGCCGCGATAGAAAAGGTATCTACTGTCGGTATATGTTATTTTCGTCGTCAGAGAGAGAGAGAGAGTGAGTGAGAGCGCGAGCGGCGGCGGCGCGCATACACAGGGGGGCAGCACCAGACAGCACCACCTTGTACGCTTGTACCAAGCATCGCAGGAGCGCACACACACACACACACACACACACACACACGCAGCGACAGCGACAGCCGGGAGATAAGGGATAGAGAAGGAGAGATGTTTTCTCTCCTCTCTCCACACACGGAAAAAACAAGAAAATAATAACGCTGTAGCGCGAGAGCCGGGACCCAACGGACGTAACTGGACGTAACCCCTCGCACTTGCTCGCGCTCAGCACCGTTCGGAGTACGTTCACGCACGACGCAAACGTCGTCAAGCGAGTCGCATTTTGACGAGCAACAAAAAAAAAAGGATTTTTGATTGATCCCGGCTCACGTTCTCTCAAATCTCATTGTGTTTAAGGCAGTTGCATCGCTCGGGGCATAACCCGCGAATAGGGGAGATAAATAAGAAAAAGTATACAAGCACAGCGTTGTTCGTCGCCGAGGGGGGAGCAAGTAGCAGCGAGCGGCAGCGAGGAGGAGCAAGACTCGATTGACCGATTGGGACGACAACGACGACGACGACGACGACGACGCGTGAGTAACATGAAATAACGTGTAAACTTTTGTGCGGTACCAAAGTCGGCATAACCCACGGTGTGCTATAGCGCCATGGTGCTCAACGGTGATATGTCGGTGCTAAAAATAACAACGAGTTTCATACAGCAAACCTGATATACGTATGTCCGGATTGTCAACTTATCAGAGTCGCGTGCTCGCGTGCCGTTCCTCTTCTCTCATTCGGTCCAGTCACCCGTCTACCCTGTTGCGTGTCATTGTTTTACCATTTTATTGTATGGCATTTATCGCGGTGGTCACGGTCCGGCGTAATATTCTCATGAACTTTACGATTATCCTTTTGACACAGTGGCGACAGATTTGTCATTCATCGTCATGGAAATTGGACGACAATAATTCCCACTAGGCAGACGGCGTCGTGCTCTTGTTTTGTGTCTTGGTTTTCTCGAGTATTTATCGCATTAGCATCCACGAAGCCGCGCCGATCCGCTCCGTGATAATTCATCGATAAAGAATATTGACTTTCGCGCTGTTTAACGCTTCACAGACAGAATGGAGGGAGGAGGTGTATTAACGGCGGAACGCAGCCCGGCTCGCGCCAATCTCCATGTGGCATTTACGGAAAAGGGAGAAGTCAAGGAGCGCCGCGAAAAGTTCCTCACCGCCAAGTACGGATCGCATCAAATGTCGCTCATTCGCAAAAGACTAGCCGTCGAAATGTGGCTCTTTGACGAATTGCAAAAGCTGTACGAGACAGTCGTAAGTTTGACAACCGAGGGCCGAGCCGTCGAGCGTAAAAGTAAATCGCGCCGATACGACGCAGTCATACCCCGACTGGCTTTGACGGGTCTTTAGATGCACTCTCGATTCGCGCGAATGCCAATTACACGGCCGTCGGACGAGTCCGGGGTATCGCTGCATCGGCGAACAACGACGACGCGAGCTCTCTTATTATTCACTGCGTATCTCATTATTTCAAGAACGACAATGGAAAGAGCCGGGAGGTAGAGGTCGATATCGATGAATTGCTCGACATGGACAGCGACGACCACAGAACGAGTTATCTGCAGGTACGAGCAAGCAGGGATATTTTCAAATGATTCGTTCAAATTAGCCATGTTATTACGAGGCAACCGACGAAAGAATGTACCGCGTCGATAGCCCGCCGCCGGTCATACGTTCCGCGTCGAGTCACGCGGGCACAACGTTGTTTCATCTTTTTTTTTCTTATTTTTTCTAGAACTTACTGGTCGACGCCAAGAAGCCGCACGATGTTAAGGTAAGCCGTATAATCGCCTTAATCGCCCGGCCGGGAGCCAATGTTTTTTCATAATTCATCTTTGCTGAGGTAATGTGGGCAATGAGAACAACGAGCGTATCAATGATGGCACGTCGTTAACAATTTTGCAGAAATTTATCAACGATTTGCTCGAGAAGGCCAAGACACTCTGAAGATTCCGCAACTGCCGAGTGACCGCTCCAGTCACTATTCGTACTTGGGATCGCGAAATTTGCTCACTACACGCAACTCCATAGATACATATATACGCGCGTATATATACATTAATTGATGCGCGTATGTATACGAATGGACGTCGTACGCGTCCGAAGGCCGGGGAAGCTGCTGCTGCTGTGACTGCTGCTGCTGCTGCTGCTGCTGCTGCTGCTGCGACTGCCGATAGATCGACGGATCGAGTGAGATTAGTGGGAAAACAGGCGTCGATCGACGATAGGGATATATGTTTCGCACAATTTGCCGACGATAAATAATAACTGTAACGAAAATGTTTTTAATCACCGTTGCAGCATTGTCGCGTCGTCGTTACTTTTCAATGCAATTACGAGCACGGCCGCCAATCGCGTCGGTTCAATTTCCATTCAAGTTCTTCCCGAAAAGTTTACGCCTTTGAATTTCCAATTATTTCCGCGTACGTTCATTTATCTCTCTCTCTCTCTTTCTCTCTTCCCCCCCCCCCCCTCTCTCCCTTACTGATCCGCCGAGGGAGTGCGCGCGAGATTAGTCGCGTACGTACAAGTGCCAAATGAATATAGCGCGCGACAAGGGCGGAACAACATTGAAGAATGCCGCTGCGATCCAAACTCACAAAAGACACGATAAGGCGTCCGGATGCGCGCATCGCGTTACCGGTGCAATTGACTCTTCCATTTTCACTGATCGAATGACAAGAATGTCACCTCTCAAACGATAATCCATACGCGAGAATAAAGAGAAGGGGAGGGGAAAGTACGACGAGGAGGGTTGCGTGCGATATTTTTATGTTCTTTTAACTTTATTTTCTTTATCTCCATGTGGCTATTCAACGAGCTTTTTCACGCACTCGACCGCGTTCCATGTATTATCATAATCATTATCATAATTATCCGAGCGAGACCGAGGGTTGCTCCGGAAATGCCGATCGGAAAGTTTGTTTCGCAGAGATCATGCGTCACTCGCTATTTGCCGCGCATTCTTCAAGAAAGAGAGAGAAAGAGAGAGAAACACGTGTTTCCGCGGATACAGCGCCTAATATCGCTTTGTAGATAGATAACATATCTCGTAGCTATATCGCAATGCATATCTCATTTAGAAAATAGCCGGTACCGGTGATGCGGTTTCAACGTGTGTTTGCGACATTTTTTTCGGTTTACGTTACGCTCGCTGTGTCGGCATTTTTTCGTTTTTAACAGAGATGGAAGAGCGGAACGGCGCGTAAGGGCGCCAGGACGCGCGTTTACCGACAAACTCACCAGCCCATTTGACGAGCTTGCGCCCACAGGATGCCCGGTTACTACGGTATCCGAAAATTGTCCCAACTTTGTAATCACGGCATTATCTTCGTTTTTCGCATATACCGCACGACACCATCAACGGAATCGGCCGAGATGAACGTAAGAAGGGCCAAAAACGAAAAAAAAACGTTGCGCTAATCGGCACTAAGGTGCGCGCGTGTTTGAGTGTGTGTGTGTGTGTGTGCGCGCGTGCGCGCGCGCCATAAGCCAAGCTAATGTCGTTGCGACAATGTGAGCCCACTTGCGATTAAGCGGTGAAAATAAATTCCGTACGTTTTTAAAAGCATCGGTTGAATGGACGAACGATTCATCAAGCTCTATTTTCCAGTAGCCAGTTGTCTCGATTAAAGTTGCATCCAGATTTTTTGCGCATATCTCGCCGGGCTCTAGAGAAAAAAAAACTAACGAAAAACCGTGAGAAAGTGGTGTTGACCGGCAAATGCTCGAATTTACAATGATTATTTCATCCAACTGCTCGAAAATAATCGTAAACAAGTTTAAATTCTCGATGAGAAAATGATGAAATTCCCCGTTCGGCGCGATTTTACGCGCGAGTCCGCTAGTTTGCGCGCGCGCGTGCGTGTGTGTGTACGTGCGTGTGGAATGATTTTTTTGTTATTATTCAATCATGTTCTTTCATACTATTCCATCGTACTCGTCGTCGAGGACCATGTATATTTTCCATCGTTCGTTCCGCGTTTATTGACTTTGTACACGGTTTTTGTATTATTCGTCGAAACTACACGAGTGCTATGAGAGGCCCCATTGAATTTGACGAATCGTACCGGCGGATGAAAAAGTATGAGTAAACGTGGCGACGATTATTTTGTAAACGGGGCCGCGGGTGCGTTATTCCTAGATTAGGCTATTTATCCATTGTGTATTTTATAATTAAAGAATCGGAGCGACCAAACGACTTTCGGCTTGGTCATTGAAATGTTTTTTAATCAGCGGTCGGCGGAGCGTAAAGCGCGAAACGACAATGCGAGAGTGAAGAATGCGACATTTGGTGTGTTTCCGACTAGCCGTCCCGATGGTTGGCTCCGGCAAAAGCCAAAACGTTCGCCGCTCCGAGATCCGTTGGTGTCTTCAGTGTTTGGATTTTGATATGGAAGTCCTGGGGGAAGAAAAATAATAAATACAGAGGACTGGCTAATTGATAATTGATAATTGGCTGGAAACTGTACACGGAAAAGAAAGAAAGAAAGGAAAGTTCGATAAAACTCGTCGCTCATCGGAATGAGGAAAACTAACGTTTGCATGTGCTTGCTACCGCTGAGAACGATGTAAGGCGACTGAGTCTCTTTCTGCTTGGCCTGGAGCAAATTGAGGGTACCCAGAGGCGTGTCGGTCGATGACATGCGTTTCATCAAAACTTCCTGCTCAGCCTTTTTCATTCTCTTCTCAACTTTGTTCTTGCCGGGACCTTTGCCGTGAAATTTGTGCGAGAGATATCGAAAAGCTTCTTTGGCGCATAGAACATGCCCATCGTCATCGATGTACTCGAGTTTGACATTCGGCTTGAAAGCATCTTTCTCCTTGAATTCGGATGTAGGTCCGTTGAATCGGTCGCGTCGTCCGAATTTATCGTCGTCTCTGTAAGATGATGATGGACGATTTTCTTATCGGGGCTTTTGGGATAAAGACGAAATTTAACATGTTCCCATCGGGAGAATATCGAGAGAAACGGAGAAAATTTCACTCGGCCCCGCCGCCCCGTAAGTAACAGTTACCCATAAGTTTTATCCTCGATGGAGTAATTTTGAGCCTGCAAGTGAGCGAAGCGAGATGCCGATGGCCGATTAGTGTCCTCCTTTTGCAGGTAACCTTTGCTCATGGCGAGTCGCAGAGCACCGCCTACTCCTTGCCCGAGGGAGGGCTCTGCGTCCAAAATCGCAGCTTCCATCGCGGCGATCGGCTCGTTGGTTGTTTTCTCTGAAAATCATTGCTCCGTTTTGTGTTTGGCCGTGTTGCGTTGCGCAAACGCTAACGAGGACGATGGACGAGCCCGAATAAAAGCTTACCCATTTGTTGAACCGTGTTCCACGCTCCGCGACCATCGCCCTCTTCGTCATCGATCGAAGCCGCTGCATCCACCTCCTCATCGTTCTCCATTGCCGCTGTCGCTACCGCCGCTATCGCCATTGCCGGTGTCGCCGCCGCCGCCGCCCCCGCCTCCGCTGCCGCCGCTCCATTCGCCTCAAAGTCCTGACGACAATACGGTCGTAAGCTCGTTTCATTAGTAATTTATTCAATTCTCATTTACCCCCGTCTTCCACTTGATTATGCGACAATAATGAGAGATTGCTACCATTATTTCTTGATCGTTCTCCTCTCGATTCCCCGCAAGGCCATAAGTCGGAATATCACCGAGTGTACGGCAAAATTCAGCGGTTGCATTTAGAGTGATATTACCGGGCTGATTGTCGTCCCCGGCCTCGGCGTCGTCAGCGACGTTCTCCTCATTGCCGATTCTCTCGTTTTCCCGCTTAATCATCGCCGCGACCCGGTCGATGCTCAATGCTGCTCTCGGTTGTTTCAAACGCTGAGCCTTTCTCATCGCAATCTCCAGTTCCAGTTCCCTGTCGTCGTTCGCGATGACGAGACTGTCGACGCGTCCCGATGCTGCTGCTACTGGCGCACCGTATCAACGCAGACAGCAGCACAGCAGATACAGAGTAGCGTGTATCAACGAATGCAAAGAGTATCTTGATCATCGAAATGGAACGAAGGAACGAACGAACAAAGATGCTAAACGGCGGAGGCACTTACCGTCGTAATCGTCATCCCCGTCCAGCTGCATCGCTTTTTCATCGGGTTCATCCTTAATGTTGGTCCCCGGCGGGCTCTTGCGACTCCGCCTGCTACCGAGATCCCGCAGATAATCCGTACGATTCGCCGTCCCCGTTATGTCCTCGGGTTTCAGCATTACCTTTTGTCGTCTCATCTTTCGCAGCAGTCTCTTTCTCTTTGGCTTTCGGAACTTGACCAATTCCTCCTCGTTGTAATACTCGCTGGCGAGCTTTGGCTCGGCCAATTTCAACGTTTCGAGCTTTCTATTGGCCAAACGTTGCTTGATCAGTAGAGACCGATTCCGACGCATCTCATTGGCGTCATCGATTCCGAGGGAGAAGCTCGTCTTCTTCTCGCCGTCGATCTCCTCGTCGTACTTGTCCAAAATTCGCTCGCCCTTCACTGGCAATCCATACTCGTCAAAGTGATCCTCGGCGTACGCGTCGTATCCGGGCTTTCTCCTCTTGTCGATGACACTACGCTCGTATCGTTCGTCGTCCTTCATGTTGACGTTGACGAGGACGTCCTTGTCGTTGTCCAACACGGCCTTGTCCTTGAGAGTGAGAATGAGCATCTGACCCTCTTTGAAGCTCTCCTGGACGCGGCAAAAGAACGATCGAAACGATGAATAAATAAAAGCCATTGGCACTTTGCGCAGTGTGTATATCGCGCGCTTACGATATCGTGCTCGACCGTCAATCCTCGCAAATCTTTGGTCGTGTAGGCGCTCCCACGTTCCATCTCTTCCTCCTCTTTGACGAGACTCCCAATGCCGAATTCCTCGTCCAGCTGGTCCAACATCTTGGCCTGTGTGGTGCAATGCGAAAATCATGCGGTAATAACGCGGCAAAAATTCATCGGGATAGACGAGACAAGTACATGCAGCGCGGCGTTACCCTCTCGTCGGCCTTTCGCTTTTCGTCGTGCAGGCGCCTGCTCCTCTCGACCCAAGCCCCGGCGTCGTCCTCGGAGTCGTCATCTCCGTCCTGTACACCTTCTCCCAGTGATTTGACGCGCGACAAACTCGATTCTATCCGCCTCTTTTGCTTCTCCTCGCGAAGCTTCTCTCTGATCCTTCGGCTCTTGGCGATGTCCGCGACGTTGCTCGCCGGCTTGTGATAAAACTCCCCAAGATCGTCTTTTATTTTGTCCGGGTCGTCGTTGGACGTCGTAGCCACCGCTTGGAGGGGCTTCAGACCGAGTTTGGCTCTGAGCTTGTTGCTCTCCTGAACGGAAAGAGAGTCTTGGGAGGAAGCGCCCGCTCTCGCCGGAGGCGAATCGTCTCTGCGAATAACGGATATTTCGGGCGGAGAGGGCGTCGACAGATGCAAACTCCTGGATATTTTGGGCGGAGGTGGCGCGCTCACTATTTCAACTTGGCAAACGGAAAAAATCATCGCGCGATCGGTTATTCGGAATTGTCGAAATACACGAAAGGCGCTCGCGTTACAAATTTTCATTCGTATTTTCGGCCGAAAAGCATGCGCAACGAAAGAGAGAAGCGATAACGCTCTTATGATGCTTACCGTCGCTGTCGTAATCCTTGCGTTCCTTCCTCTTGTGCTTCTTGTGATGTCTGCTATGTTTGTCACTTTTTTCCCGCTCCGCCGGAGAATTCGATCGCGATCCGCTACGATGCTGCCGCTTATTCTTCTTCGTATCTCCCCGTGTTTTATCAGTTTTGTGCCGTTTATTCGAACCCATGTCGTTGAACAGGTGCGCTCTGTACAGTCGCGACGACGATTCGCGTACAGCGTTCGCTCGCCTCTGTTACAATATATACCCAAACCCTTTTGTGTATCGAGTTGAGCGCGTTGCGAGCACTACGTGTCAACACACCGCTGCAAACCTGCATACACCACCGCCGCCACGTCCCGCTAACGACGAACAAATAACCCGATTAAAAATATTTAACGAGGTTATGTTTTTGAGAGATGATGATATCCCACTACAGTAAGCAGAGAAGTTGGTTCGCGTTGGTTATTGCTGGGCTGATGCTGCCAACTGTCTGCTGCCTGGAATCTGCAATGGTCAATGGTGTTATAAATGACGCGCGCGTGTGCTGCATACACGCGATACGCGGACTGTCTCGTGCAAAAATCATCGGTGATTAAAGCGCTACTGGCGACTGATGTGCGAACTATTAATGTATTTACGCACAACGAGGGAAGGGTGTCAGAGAATAGGAATACCATTTAAACGAAAATGACGTCACTTCCGGCTAGCATTTATTAGTTGTACCGACGTCAGGCGGCAGAAATGTCGAAATCCCAACCGAACGAACTTTGTCAGATGTTGACCTTGAATAATAAATTAAATACATAATACATGCAGATCTAACCCCCGAAATGGGCTAAAACCATATAGCTTTATACAATGTATAATACATTTTTAATATGCAAACATACAAAAATACGATCTCCAACTTATTCCATCCCATAAACATTCATGGAATATTGAAAATTCAAAAAAAAAATTGATCCCAAATTCAGCGTATTTTCCTCGTGAACTCATTATTTCAGCTGGAAAACGCAAAAAACGATTTTTAACGAAAATCTCTGTTTTCTCCTTGAAATAATTAGTTTTCGGGATTAAAACCATGTGATTCGTGTTCAGCGGGAGATTTCCTATGCAATAAACACAGGAGGAATATGAATTATTCATTTTTATCGAAAATCACTGTTTTCTCCTTAAAGTAATTAAGGAGAAATAATTGAAATAATTAGTTTTCGGGATTAAAACCATGCGATTCGTTATCAGCGGGAGATTTCCCATCCATAAAGCACACGAGGGATAATAATTACTCAGAAATCAAAATTGATCCCAAAATAAGCGTATTTTCCGCGTAAACTCATTATTTTGGCCGGAAAACGCAAAAAACGATTTTTAACGAAAATCTTTGTTTTCTCCTTGAAATAATTAGTTTTCCGGATTAAAACCATGCGATTCGTGTTCAGCGGGAGATTTCCTATCCATTAAGCACACGAGGAATAATAATTACTCAGAAATCAAAATTGATCCCAAAATAAGCGTATTTTCCGCGTAAACGCATTATTTTGGCCGGAAAACGCAAAAAACGATTTTTAACGAAAATCTTAGTTTTCTCCTTGAAATAATTAGTTTTCGGGATTAAAACCATGCGATTCGTGTTCAGCGGGAGATTTCCTATGCACCAAACACAGGCGGAATATGAATTATCCATTTTTATAGAAAATCACTGTTTTCTCCTTAAAATAATTAAGGAGAAATAATTGAAATAATTAGTTTTCGGGATTAAAACCATGCGATTCGTTATCAGCGGGAGATTTCCCATCCATAAAGGACACGAGGGATAATAATTACTCAGAAATCAAAATTGATCCCAAAATAAGCGTATTTTCCGCGTAAACTCATTATATTTGCCGGAAAAGGCAAAAAACGATTTTTAACGAAAATCTTTGTTTTATCCTTGAAATAATTAGTTTACCGGATTAAAACCATGCGATTCGTGTTCAGCGGGAGATTTCCTATCCATTAAGCACACGAGGAATAATAATTACTCAGAAATCAAAATTGATCCCAAAATAAGCGTATTTTCCGCGTAAACGCATTATTTTGGCCGGAAAACGCAAAAAACGACTTTTAACGAAAATCTTAGTTTTCTCCTTGAAATAATTAGTTTTCGGGATTAAAACCATGCGATTCGTGATCAGCGGGAGATTTTCCATCCAATAAACACAGGAGGAATATTAATCATTCACAAATAAAAATTGATCCTAATATCAGCGAAATATCCACAGGCGAAAAACGGATGACGTTGCAGTGGGGCAGGTGCTATGTATTGAGACTCTTCTGTCGCCCCTACTACTCTCTCGTTGCGCGGGCACGCGCTCTCCCCCCGCTGGGACTTGCTGTTCGCTCCGCGCGCGCACGTGCGGCAGTAGCATTTCGGCGGCCGGCGAAGTAGCACGTATCCGAGAGAGAAAGCGTAAGGGTGAGTGTCAGAGAACCGAAATACCATTTAACTGAAAATGACGTCACTTTCAGCTAGCAATTCTTTTCTGTACTAATTAGTTAGTTAATTAAAAATAATTAGTTTTCGGGTAAAAAACCATGTGATTCGTGTTCAGCGGGAGATTTCCTATGCAATAAACACAGGAGGAATATGAATTATACATTTTCATCGAAAATCACTGTTTTCTCCTTGAAATAATTAGTTTTCGGGATTAAAACGATGCTATTTGTTATCAGCGGGAGATTTCCTATGCATTAAGCACAGGAGGAATAATAATTACTCGGATATCAAAATTGATCCCAAAATAAGCGTATTTTCCGCGTAAACTCATTATTTAAGCCGGAAAACGCAAAAAACGATTTTTATCGAAAATCCCTGGTTTCTCCTTGAAATAATTAGTTGTCGGGTAAAAAACCATGCGATTCGTTATCAGCGGGCGATTTCCTATCAAATATACACACGAGGAATATAAATTAATAAACAATTAAAATTGATCCCAAAATAAACGTATTTTCCGCGTAAACTCATTATTTCGGCCGGAAAACGCAAAAAACGATTTTTAACGAAAATTTCTGTTTTCTCCTTGAAATAATTAGTTTTTGGTATTAAAACCATGTGATTCGTGTTCAGCGGGAGATTTCCCATGCAATAAACACAGGAGGAATATTAATTATTCATTTTTATCGAAAATCACTGCTTTCTCCTTGAAATAATTAGTTTTCGGGTAATAAACCATGTGATTCGTGTTCAGCGGGAGATTTCCCATGCAATAAACACAGGAGGAATATTAATTATTCATTTTTATAGAAAATCACTGTTTTCTCGAAATAATTAGTTTTCGGGTAAAAAACCATGCGATTCGTTATCAGCGGGAGATTTCCTATCAAATATACACACGAGGAATATTTATTATTCATTTTTATAGAAAATCACTGTTTTCTCCTTGAAATAATTAGTTTTCGGGTAAAAAACCATGCGATTCGTTATCAGCGGGAGATTTCCTATCAAATATACACACGAGGAATATAAATTATTAAACAATTAAAATTGATCCCAAAATAAGCTTAGTTTCCGCGTAAACTCATTATTTAAGCCGGAAAACGCAAAAAACGATTTTTAACGAAAATCTCTGTTTTCTCCTTGAAATAATTAGTTTTCGGGATTAAAACCATGCGATTCGTGTTCAGCGGGAGATTTCTTATGCAATAAACACAGGAGGAATATGAATTATTGATTTTTATAGAAAATATATAGAAAATCTCAGTTTTCTCCTAGAAATAATTAGTTTTCGGGATTAAAACCATGCGATTCGTGTTCAGCGGGAGATTTCCTATGCAACAAACACAGGAGGAATATGAATTATTCATTTTTATAGAAAACTAGGGATTAGAAACGCGCGCTCACGCGCGCGACCGGCTGCATTTTCGCGCTGCAGCGCTCCATCTTGAATTAAGTATAGACCCCTACAAAACACATTATAATTCGGCATAAGTAGCAAATGGTGAAAAGACATTTTTAGATTCAAAAATGGAGTACAAACAATAATGATGAATAAATCATAAACAATCGTCATAAAATGCATTGCCCAAAATACTCAAAATCTTGTTTCAATAAGCCATGTTTGTATCACAAATATGTAGTTAAATAAACAATTGCAATTTTACATTAAAAAATGTTTTATATAAAAAATTTACTTTGAAGGAAAACGCTTCTCTCGAGATCGTCTCATCGAAGAGTCATTTCTTGTAACTTTTTTTAAACACTTTGAAAAAATTTTCCGAAAACAAACCATGAAGCAACTTGTTTGGAGTTTTTCTCTCTATTCGTGGTTTATTTTTAATGCAGTTGTGGGTTGTTCTTTTCATCTAGCACCACATTAAAGTAAAACTCTTTCCGCGAGATTGTGTGATCGAAGAGTCATTACTTGTAAATTCTATACAAAAAACTGAACAAAAATTTCCGAAAACGGGAAATGAAGCAACTTGCTTGGAGTCACTTCCTCTGCGCGTAGTTAAATCTTCATGGAGTTGTCGATCGTACTTTGCGTTTCTTGTAAATTTTAGAAAGGAATTGAAAACAATTTTCCGGAAACCGGACTTGAAGCAACTTCTTCGGAGTTGCATCCTCTATGCGTGGTTAAATTTTGATGGAGTTGTCGATCGTACTTTTCGTTTTTTGTAAATTTTAGAAAGAAACTGAAAACAATTTTCCGGAAACCGGACATGAAGCAACGTCTTTGGAGTTGCATCCTCTATGCGTGGTTAAATTTTGATGGAGTTGTCGATCGTAGTTTTCGTTTCTTGTAAATTTTAGAAAGAAACTAAAAACAAATTTCCCGAAACCGGACATGAAGCAACTTGTTTAGAATTGTTTCCTCTATGCGTGCTGAAATTTTGATGGAGTTGTCGATCGTTCTCTTCATCTGCCACTACTTTGAAGGAAAACGCTTCTCGGGAGATCGTCTGATCGCACAGTAATTTATGGTAAATTCTATAAAACTTTAATGTGCAAGGGAGAAAGGAAGAAAGAAGGGAGAAAAATTTTTGCGTGAATAAAGTGCAAGAAAAGCTAGTTCAGTTTATTCATTCTTATTGTCCCGGATTATCTCTCATTTTATCTCAATATAATATAAATGCGACTGTGAAATATAGCACTCTTACTTACTCGATGTGGATGATTTCTTTTTCACAGAATGAATGATCATACAACTATATAACCTTTGCTAACCGCGATTGATGTCACAAGCCGTAAACTGTCAAAATCAGCATGAAAAACCGCGGGAATACAGTCTCGCATGGATTTGGCGGCTACGCTCATCACCGACCAATCACGAAACGAATAAAACGACAACAAAGCATGGGATATTTCGATATTTCGATCTATATCTCACCATCAACTTTTTATTAGAAGGATCACTGTTTTCTCCTTGAAATAATTAGTTTTCGGGATTATAACTATGCGATTCGTTATCAGCGGGAGATTTCCTATGCAATAAACACAGGACGAATAAAAATCATCATTTTCATTGAAAACTGTGTTTGTGTTTGGGTTGTGTTTGGGTTGTGTTTGGGTTGTGTTTGGGTTGCGTTTGGGTTGTGTTTGGGTTGTGTTTGGGTTTGGGTTTGGGTTGTGTTTGGGTTGTGTTTGGGTTGTGTTTGGGTTGTGTTTGGGTTGTGTTTGGGTTGTGTTTGGGTTGTGTTTGGGTTGTGTTTGGGTTGTGTTTGGGTTGTGTTTGGGTTGTGTTTGGGTTGTGTTTGGGTTGTGTTTGGGTTGTGTTTGGGTTGTGTTTGGGTTGTGTTTGGGTTGTGTTTGGGTTTGGGTTGTGTTTGGGTTGTGTTTGGGTTGTGTTTGGGTTGTGTTTGGGTTGTGTTTGGGTTGTGTTTGGGTTGTGTTTGGGTTGTGTTTGGGTTGTGTTTGGGTTTGGGTTTGGGTTGTGTTTGGGTTGTGTTTGGGTTGTGTTTGGGTTGTGTTTGGGTTGTGTTTGGGTTGTGTTTGGGTTGTGTTTGGGTTGTGTTTGGGTTGTGTTTGGGTTGTGTTTTGGGTTTGGGTTGTGTTTGGGTTGTGTTTGGGTTGTGTTTGGGTTGCTTGGGTTGTGTTTGGGTTGTGTTTGGGTTGTGTTTGGGTTGTGTTTGGGTTGTGTTTGGGTTGTGTTTGGGTTGTGTTTGGGTTGTGTTTGGGTTGTGTTTGGGTTGTGTTTGGGTTTGGGTTGTGTTTGGGTTGTGTTTGGGTTGTGTTTGGGTTGTGTTTGGGTTGTGTTTGGGTTGTGTTTGGGTTGTGTTTGGGTTGTGTTTGGGTTGTGTTTGGGTTGTGTTTGGGTTGTGTTTGGGTTGTGTTTGGGTTGTGTTTTGGGTTGTGTTTGGGTTGTGTTTGGGTTGTGTTTGGGTTGTGTTTGGGTTGTGTTTGGGTTGTGTTTGGGTTGTGTTTGGGTTGTGTTTGGGTTGTGTTTGGGTTGTGTTTGGGTTGTGTTTGGGTTGTGTTTGGGTTGTGTTTGGGTTGTGTTTGGGTTGTGTTTGGGTTGTGTTTGGGTTGTGTTTGGGTTGTGTTTGGGTTGTGTTTGGGTTGTGTTTGGGTTGTGTTTGGGTTGTGTTTGGGTTGTGTTTGGGTTGTGTTTGGGTTGTGTTTGGGTTGTGTTTGGGTTGTGTTTGGGTTGTGTTTGGGTTGTGTTTGGGTTGTGTTTGGGTTGTGTTTGGGTTGTGTTTGGGTTGTGTTTGGGTTGTGTTTGGGTTGTGTTTGGGTTGTGTTTGGGTTGTGTTTGGGTTGTGTTTGGGTTGTGTTTGGGTTGTGTTTGGGTTGTGTTTGGGTTGTGTTTGGGTTGTGTTTGGGTTGTGTTTGGGTTGTGTTTGGGTTGTGTTTGGGTTGTGTTTGGGTTGTGTTTGGGTTGTGTTTGGGTTGTGTTTGGGTTGTGTTTGGGTTGTGTTTGGGTTGTGTTTGGGTTGTGTTTGGGTTGTGTTTGGGTTGTGTTTGGGTTGTGTTTGGGTTGTGTTTGGGTTGTGTTTGGGTTGTGTTTGGGTTGTGTTTGGGTTGTGTTTGGGTTGTGTTTGGGTTGTGTTTGGGTTGTGTTTGGGTTGTGTTTGGGTTGTGTTTGGGTTGTGTTTGGGTTGTG
>OY390725.1:0-190303 GCA_959613375.1 Heteropelma amictum
AAGGAAACTAACGACGGGAGGAGTGAGCCAAAGGCACACGAGTCGGTCAACGGGCCGAATATGGGAGACAATACAGCCGATGTTTCGGAGATCAGGCCAACGTCCGAATCACATCCACCAATAACGGAAACAACGAACGAACAAGGTACCACAAAACATCTTGAAGTGGAACCGAACTTCCGCTCACCGGCGACGTCAGGCGACAAGGCGACCGAACCAAATTTCCGTTCGCCGCCACGACTCAACGAGGGTCGAACAACTCATGACTCGACTCGCGAGATATCGGAGGAATCGCGAGAGCAGTCAACAGGCCAGTATCAAACCAACAACGATACGCTGAAACCACCGATCCGACCACCAGAATCGACCGACGAAGACAGCACGTCATCAGCAAAAAAACGACGACCTGGCCGACCAAAATCGAACAAAAATGACACGACAACGGACAAGCTCTCTCCAGCAGTAACGAACGATTACGGCAATCTCGCAGCCGAAATACACCAAAGCGAATCCGATGCAGATCCACCTTACGAGCCATCGCAGTACCACAGAAAACGCCCGGCATTACCAAAGGCAGCACCAAAAACAAGGCACATGACTCAAACTGAAGATGCCGAACGCCAATCGTTCACCGAAGACTCAGAAACATCAGACGAAAACAACGTAACAACCTCGGAATGGGAAGAACAATCCGAAGATCCGGAAACAAACCAGAGACACATGACATCGAACAACAACGTCATAATTAGCCGGAAAAGTATTCTCACGCGGAAGGATAACATCGCTCATTTTCTCGCAGCGGATTGTATCACGAACACAACAATATCGCGAATCCTCGTAGAGAAAAACGTAATCAACCACGAAGACCTTTGCAAGGAGAAACCGAGAGCTGGACACATATTCATAACACGCCGCGGAACCAAACGCATCTTCACCATGATATGTAAAGGAAAATGCACAGATAACACCGACTGGCATATGGTCCAGAAATGCATCGAGACAGTCATCAAAATCTTGACAAGGGACAAACTCGAATCATGCACACTAGCCAAAGATCCTGAGATCATCGATCAATTTCTCTGGGACAACATCAAAACTTACATCCAGCAAATCACGGTTGAGCGAAAAATACGAATAACGCTGTGCGAAGGAATTATCACGGTACCGCCGAAACTACACCAACAGTCCATAATAAAGGAAGCACACGAATCGACAATCGGAGGACATGAAGGCATCTCGAAAACTCACAAACGCATATGTGCTCGATACTATTGGAAAAACATGAAAGCAGACGTCAAGGAATTCATTAAAACCTGCCAAAAATGCCAGAAGAACAAACTCGTTCGCGTAAAAAACAGAGCACCTATGATAATAACAGACACTCCAACCCAGCCTTTCGAGAAAATCGCAATAGATATCGTCGGACCTCTTCCAAAAACAAAGGACGGCCACGAATACATCCTCACGATCATCGATCTATTCAGCAGATTCAGCGTCATGGTTCCACTTAAACAAACAACAGCTCGCGATGTATCTAAAGCACTAGCAACAAGCTTTATAACGACATTCGGTGCACCTCGTGCGATACTTTCCGACCAGGGTACGAACTTCATGTCAGACCTATTCGCATCTTTCGCAGAACTGTTCAAAATCAAACAGTACCGAACGACAACTTACCACCCACAGTCCAACGGAGCGTTAGAGCGAAGCCATCACAGTCTCATCGAATACCTCAAACATTACTTCGATATGGACAAAAACTGGCACGAACTAATCCCATTCGCGGCACTTTCTCACAACACGAGTGTCCACGAAAGCACAGGGTACACACCATACGAGTTAGTCTTCGGAAAACCAGCCTCACTACCATCCGAATTCCCACCTCCTGAAAAACTAGCGACATACGACGACTATCTGCTAACACTACACAGAAATTTAAAAGAAATCCGACAATCGACACGCGAAAAGCAGTTAGCGGCAAAGGAACGCACAAAACGGTATTATGACAGGAAGACAAAATCTCAAAATTTCAAAACCGGACAACGAGTATTTTTATTAAAAGAACCTCGGAAGGGAAAATTAGATCCCAATTACATCGGGCCATACACCATTTTGGAAATACTCAGCAATAATAACATTAGACTTCAAATCGACAACAACAAAACAAAAGTAGTACACGTAGACAAAATCAAAATGGCACATGTTGCAGATATCACACAGCCGCTACGAACAATGGCATTCTAGTGGAAAACTCACCATTCCCACGTAACCCCATTTAAATTGTACGAACACATGCGTCCCAATGCATCAGACCCCGTCAGTTACACATTTCGCATTCATCAGACCGGCATAATCTTTCACAGCGATTGCCGAGAATTTCGAAAATCACTTTAGCTTACATAACTTAGTAAATTGCAAACCGATGAATTCTTTGTATATATGCAAACAAATTAATCCAATACAACGAATAGTTAATGGAGCTGAATGCGAGATACAGCTATTGATTAACCCACATTTTCAAAATCTCGAAATTTGCGACATCAATTTGAAAACAGTAAAACAAACCTATTGGGCGAGAATCTACGATCCCGAAAACCCTAAAAATCCTAAAAGTACCGATCCCACTCCTATGGAAACGACAATATAACGACACTACGCTCGACAATGCATTAGCGCAATTGTTGACATTACTGGACACACAATCAGACAGGACACTACGAGACATACAAGAAACAGTAACACGAATAATAGACGACAAACTGACGAAACACGAGACAAAAAATATCAATAAGACAAACTCCGACGGAGTATGAATGCGGTATGAATGTAAATTAAAGACCTAGGTTAAACATTTACAATTATCTATTATTCCTACGATTTTTACTAATTATCATATAACACTTTATTACATTATTATATTTCCCTATGACATTCATTTTTTTTTCTTTTCTCTTCTCTACACATTAAAATTATATCAATCACATCAAACAACATATCGATCAACCAGACACGCACAGTCACATCCAACCACATCACAATAACGTCCACACTCCACTAACACGAAACTAATCAGAACTTAGACTGTTACAGAGAAACTTAAGGAACAATAATAAAGTCATGGAATAAAAAGGAACAACAATAACAAATAAAAGGAAACAATGACAGACTATAACAATCCCAAACTGGCAAATTAGCGACATGGAAAAAGGAAAACAATAAGCAATAATCCCGACGACTCACAGACAATTCGGAACACGGAAAAACAAAACAAATGAGACAATCAACGCTTCACTTTCACTACTATCACAACCAAACCCATCACGATTAACAGACCTCATCCCACTAACACAATACGTAATCAATTACAGTTAGTTTCAGAATCATCAGCTGCTGAATTAAAACCAACGGAAACATCCAGACGACAAGACATCAACAAGTAGCATGGAGACACCAATAGGATAACATTTTCCAGCCCCAGTACCGTGACCGAATACATACACCAAGGTTCACACCTCAATCAACAGCAGGAAGAAGAACAAGGAAAATACACAAAAACAATTCAATAGATTATATCGAGTCATTTAAATAACTGAAATCAATGTAAAAATATTCGTATTATATAGAGTCAATAACAAAAATTTCTTGTTCAAAAAATTGTAAACGATGGAGACCATCGTCCTCAAAGAGGGGGAGTGTAACGGCCCTATCCTATAACCATCCCTTTCCCACACAACACCTTACACCTACAGCAACCCTGTTATCACTTCGTTCCCATACACATCAGCACCTCCAATTTCGCCACACAGCATCCCTGGGCCACGGTCCCACGGTCCAGAACAATGCAACTTGACCATCCCCTCCACTTCACACTTCCTCCACTTCATTAGCGCTAGTCCTAATCCTTAGTTCATCTCCACCCGTTCAACGGTAAAGACCAATCAATAAACGCTCAACTCTTACTCTCATTTCCGATTATCACTCATTTATTCATTCCGCATTCGACCATCACACATGTATATTTGACAAGATAAATAATTATATATTGGAAAATTTCGAGAACACTATCCTGGAAAAAGCATCGCAAAAACCATCCACCTGGTTCAGATACGTGGACGACACCTTCGTCATCTGGAACCACGGAAGAGAATCCTTGAATGCTTTCCTGACCTTCTTAAACTCCCAACATCCTCGCATCAAATTCACCATGGAAATAGAAAATAATCGCCAAATTCCCTTTCTGGATGTTATGGTAAAACGGAACGAGGACGGCTCCCTGGGCCACCAAGTATACCGGAAACCAACACACACTGATAGATATCCTACACGCAAATTCCCATCATCATCCTTCACAAAAATCATCGGTCATAAACTCCCTAGTATACAGAGCCTTAACCATATCTCAGGAAAACTCAGTGGAGACCGAACTAGAACACCTAAACAAGGTCTTACAGATGAATGGCTATAAAGAAAAGGACATATTGCAAACCGTCCAATATCATAAAAATAACAAAACCAACGACAAGGAAACCGAAAAAAACCGTATCAACAATTCTGCTCCCGTATCTACGGGGAACAATCGACCACATAGGCAGAATCCTAAGAAAAAACAATATCAGGGTGATGTTCAAGCCACCCAAGAAGATCGCACAGGTACTCCCAAACCCAAAAGACAGTAGACCACCACTAAGTACACCAGGAGTATACAGGATTCCCTGTTCTTGCGGCAAAGTGTACATAGGAGAAACCGGGAGGAAGATCAGTACACGGATCAAGGAACACCAACGGTGTATAAAATACGGCCACATTTCTCAATCTGCCTTGGCGGAACACCGGATGGACACTGGACATTCCATACACTTCGACCAAGCCGACAGGCTAGCCACTTCGGACAGCTATTTCTCACGAAAACACCGAGAAGGTTTAGAAATCTTGAAAAACCGCAACAATTTCAACAGAGACAGCGGTGATCAAGTGAACCAAATATGGGGCACACCGTCCTCCCGGTTTTTGAATTGATCAGCTGACCAATTAAAATTCGGGTCGCTCATTGGCCGGGTCAGTCATCCGGAACGGATCACAGATCCGGAACGGAGAACTACCGGTATAAAAGGACCATCTGAACCAGGAAAGCTTCAGAATCGGAGCTCCCAGCCCTGAAGATGCAGACTGCCACGTTTGCGAAACGTCGGCAAAAAGCTGATACTAAACGCGGCATCCATCCGGAAGCCAACCATTTTCAGAATAGAATTCTTTTGGCACAAGGTTTGAGAAAGATTATATCGACAACATCTTTCGATGAAAATTCTTTCTGTGGAAACAAGTTGAAGAAAAAATCACTCTACCGACAAGATTTTGTGATAAAAGTTCCATCGACATTAAGTTTTGGAGACATTTTTTTTTTAAAAGCGAATACGGCTCATTCAGATAGCCACCATTTTAAATCCGCCATTTTGAGTTTGAAAATTCTGACATGAAAATCGTGATGAGCGTCTTGGAAAACTGATACAAACGACATTTTATCGTTCAACAAATAAACCAGAACTCGGAAATACAGTAATTCTGAAAGTAAAAAAAAAGATGTCTTTGACGGCCATTTTGGTAGCGCAATCTTGGAAAAACGAATTTTTCGAGTATGATCTTACCGATTCAAAATTCAAACAATTTTCTTTTTGAATGACCTGTCGTCGAGACGTTGCCGCGTCTTTCGATTCGTCAGATAGATTTGGTAATTACTTTTAGAATAGTTTGTAGGGATAGAAATTTCCTTGCCTGTCGAAATGTACAGATAAATAAAAAAAGAATTATGAAAAATCGGCTATTCTTTTCATATCTCTTTGAAAAAACAATGTTATTTGTAGTTTTTCATAAGCTTTGTCATCGCCATTTGATAGAGCGGCCTGGAAAACATATCGAGTATAGAAGGTTCGTGCCCCAAATATCAATTTTTCAAGTTGCAGTCGAGAATCAAAGTTTACGTCAAAAATCAGATAATTTGGGCACTAGTGGGTCGAAAACTCGGTATAATGCTCCAAAGCGTTTGCTGCATCGTTAAAATAAATGTGTTAATGGACCGAGCGTTGTTATTTATTTCCGAGTGAAGGAAATATACATCCTTGTAACAAACAATTACATTTACAATTAAATTATTAAAATACCGCACTCGTGATCTTCTCCCTTGTATAAACCTGAAGATGACTCGTTGTTCCAACGAATCCTGGCAAGCTCCAATTATTCACCCGCCGCGTTTCCATCGTACTCACCAAGATTCGTCCTCTTTCTCTGAAGACATCGACCCCTCGCAATAACGGAAGTCTCGGGGGGGGGGGGGACCTTTGATCTACATTTTGACAACTATTTTTACACATGGGCCCCGTCTCCGACTCCGAAGGAGAACCGCGTCGTCAATAAAGACACCGTTGCGCTACAGAGCTATTGAGATACGCATATTACCGTTCTGATATACGTAATACAGCCTCGAAACGGCTTTACCGAAAACTTGACCCGGCGATTGGAAAACCTCAGGTTCTTAACAAAGACGACTGACTTACCTGATGGTGATGTGTGTTGTGCTCCAGGGCAGAGTTAATCCCGCCTAACAATAACTTTCAACCTTTCGACTTTATTCAATTTGAACTCATTACTTTTATAATATTAGCGAATTTTCATTTGATGTTCGATACTTTTCGTTTCGCTACTGGACATTTGCTCATCAAGAAATAAGAAACAAGAGTCTTCCACATAATCATTATATTATTTTCATGACTTTGAGAAATATAGGTGGAATAATAGAAGGAAAAAAGAAGCCTGTTTACATTGGGAGTAAAGAAAATCATACGTTTATTATCGTCGTCAATTGAAAATGACCGATAAATATTTCTATACAATGTCTACCAAAGTAATATATATGTGTGTGTGTGTGTGTGTTGGCCAGTGTAACAGAAAGGAATACGCGATAATGATCCGTGTGGCTCGCGGGAAATGTGTATGGAAATTAATTGATGTTTTTTTCATGAAAATATACCTGTGATAAATCGTGCGCAGCGAGTCAACATTGTTGTCACCTATTTACAGATATTGAAAGCTGATTATTGTAGCATTCCGAGTGGTGCTATATAAGCATTCATGAATATTTTTCCGCTGCATCAAATAGTTACAGGTACGAACAGTGACGGTAATACCGCACGGAGAAAACTAAACCGAAGCAGTCGCCACGTTAACCGCAATGGTTGCCGCATCAAGAGTGACGGTTGGGGAAAAAAACGAAATCGTCGATAGACAGTAGCGATCCTGGTTTGAGACTGGATAGTTGTTGCATTCACCGTAACCATTTTACTGCGCAGCACGGTAATGCTATTGGTATATCACGCATGCGGCTGTTGTGCAGTGCACTAGTGCAGAGCGTTCACGGCGATAGCAGTAACCTTTACGGTTTACTTTTCTCCGTGTGG
Source organism: Heteropelma amictum (assembly GCA_959613375.1). Taxonomy (NCBI): domain Eukaryota; kingdom Metazoa; phylum Arthropoda; class Insecta; order Hymenoptera; family Ichneumonidae; genus Heteropelma; species Heteropelma amictum. The sequence continues at coordinate 7,449 of OY390725.1, forward strand.
CACAATTACCTACAGTAATCTGACAATTTTACAGTATTACAGTACAGTAATGATAAAAGTAGCGAGTCAATGTTGAATAAATTCGAAAAATAGCAAGTAGCGCGATGTATCGCTCTAAATCTGTAAAGACTTAGCGACGAAAAATGCTTTTCGTAGCTAGCCGCAAATTTCGGACATCTCTGTTGACGAGCTCCGGCGGTTATTCTCGCTTACACACTCGTTTACACACAGGGTAACTGGCCCTTCCTTGCACACCGTTTCTTTTCCGTTTCCGCTCATAAAAGTTCAGTGGTCGTAAGACTCGAGGCAAAAATTGATGAAAACATTGAAAAATAGGTAAGCGCAGGTGTATACAGAGAGTCCTGAAAAGGGAATGTCGCCAACTTCAATAGCAGGTTCAATAATGGGGCATGAAATGCCGAAACTACAAGTTTATAAGCAATGTTTTTATCAGAGGAAGTAGTCGTTTGTCAATATAGTTTGGCCAATCGGACGCACAAAGTAGTGAGTGGGTGTTCCGGGACACCCTGTATAGCGACTTTAGCCGGGTATGAAAAATGTGCAGGGGAAAAATCTCGGCAGCAAGGGATAATCCGTACAAAGTAAGGAGTATTAATATCGCATCCATAAATTTCTCGACGGTACTCTCGTCTCGACATGTGCAGCTGTATATACTTTTTTGAATTTTATCTCATCCTCCATATCCCCCTTTTCGGCGTTTCATATTTCTCATGTTTTTTTCCTCATTATTAACTCATGATGCGATATAATAGGCATTATATATCTCAACGTCGCTGAGCAATAATTGTGTAAACCCTTTCATGAAATATACATTCTCTTAAAAAATCTTGAATACATATCAACGATCAGCGACGGAGCGAACAAACTCGAGCTCAAAGTTTCGTGAGCCGACAATACATAATCAACACTGTTTCAACGTTTATTTTTTCTCTCTTTCGCTAGCAAGTAACCCGATTGGTGGTGACCCTCTTATTTTCGTAACGAACTGTCGTGTAAACGTCTCGGGTATACGGGCCACGGGAGAAGTTATAGTTTCATTTGATGTTGCCTCCGTTCTTACGCCTGCCGTCATCGAGTGTATCACGTTGTATCGAATTGGCCGTTCAATTCGAGCGAGTTGACGATGTTAACGTCGCATATCCGAGCGTGAGTGTGTGTGTATACCCTTATATTCACGTATTTATATATACAATATGATATATTAGTCGATTATCGAAAGGAAGATGATTTACATTTAAAAATAGCACGGCCCACTGCCCAAGTTGCCTCGATAAAATGTTTTTTTAATCTTTCTTTCCCTCATTCTTTCAATGATAAGCAAAGTAATGTCAAATACATGGTAAGCATCAGAAAGCATTAAACGCGAATGTTTTTTCGAAATCGGACCTTTTTCATTTAATTTCCCATTTCCGTTCTGTTTTTCATTTTTAGCAACGGTAATGATTATCAACTTTATCTCCGTAGTGAATATTTCGTGTTTTGTGACGCGACGAGTCGACGACCATAACGCTTCGTATTCTCTCGTAATAACACCATTTAAGTTCAATTGTTAAAGGTATTATTTAATTTTTGTATATGTGTATTAGGTGTCCCATTTTGACTGACTATTTTTTTTTCAAGTCTCGTATGAAAATATGTTTTTTTTTCATCCGATGAGCCCTGCGAAGAGGTTCCCGAGGGGTCACACCATTTTTAGGGGCTGAATCAAGAATTTTGAAAATTATGACAATGAGGCGAATTTGAATTTTTTTTTCTTTTCCAATTTTTATTCCAGCAGCGATTGTTTTCACGCTCAAAAGCAATGATGTACTACAAACTTGAGCTGAAAATAGGAATATTGTAAATTCTTGGCCATCGATTAAAAAATGTTGAATTCCTCAAACCTTTTTGGAGGGCTCATCAAATGCAATAAGTAACATGTTTTCGTACGAGATTCGAAAAATGAAAAAAAAACCGATCACAATGGGTCGATCTAGTGTGTGTGTGTGTGTGTGTGTGTGTGTGTGTGCGCGCGCGCGCGCGCGTGTACACGCGAATAGGTATAATTTAAGTATGCAAACATATACGTATAATTATGTTAACAATATGAGATTCAGCTCTTTTTATGCCTTCTCTGTCTTCTCAGATGCGAAACATTCGTCCGAAAGAGGGTAGATAGTGCAGAGCGTGTGCTACCCCACAGCTTGAAGCGTTTGTTCCGCAAGTACAATTGTGTATTTGTGGATAAGGTTGATAAATTAGGTGATTCCGCACTTGCAACCGGGAGTGGCATTGACCGCGGTGTCTCTCTAATATCCTTCGGTTGTAGCTTGTTGATGTCCCGGTTATTCTGTGACGACTGTTTGGACGTGATTAAGACTGTTCGGTTCGCGACGTTTGGCTGCCTGTGGAGGGGCCTATCGAGCCTGGGACCTGCTGCGGCTGTTGCTGTTGCTTCTGCTGCTGCTGCTGCTGAGGCTGCTGCTGCTGCTGCTGCTGCTGCTGATGCTGCTGCTGCTGCTGCTGCTGCTGCTGCTGATCGTTGTTCAGGACCATCCGTCGCATCTGATGAATAACCGTGGCGGCGTGATATGCTTGCTGCAACCATGAGACAAGAGGGAGACTTTCCTACGGAGCCTGGCGAGCAAACATTACACACCGTCAGCCGCGTTTGCCGATCAAACGTAAAATACTAACCTTCCACCTTGACTTGGCAAAGTTCTTTTTAAGTTGTTCCGATACAGTACCATGGATATTTTTATTGCTGGCAGCGTTGCCGGAAATCCTGAAAAAATTAATTTAGAGAAAAAAACGGTCAGACTCGATGATCAAAGTGATCGAGTACTTATTTTTCTTTCTTGTATGCGGCATGTTCAGCGTTCAAATAATAGTACCCGTGAATTTATCCCTCCTTCTCGATACCAGGGACAGAAAAAACATTGAAGCGGACGAACGAACTTTCGTTTCTCCATGTACAAGATGTTGATGAATTAACATTTCAAGTTTTCTCAACCGCCGTCAACCACAACATGGATTTTTGATTCGTTATGAAGAATTGATTATTCATTGACGAATTTTTCAATACAATCTTTTCAACACACGTGTATTTGGTAAATGTGATTTAGCACATTTCCAACGATAGTTAAATTTATTAGATGGAATAACACGAAACCGACTATCGTGTTAGGGGCTGCAAATATCGCTATTTTTGTTACAACGATGGAAAACACTGAGCACACGGTAATTATGCATGCGACATCGAATAATGAGGAACAGTTATTTTCTCAAACCATCGTCCGATATTGCGTGCCATGATGGATTTTATCTTTTTTTACTTACACAGCGGGACATTTTTTTTTTTTTTCATTTTGTTTTTCGATAATTCAGTTCTCGCGATATCATCGCTACCTGCGGTGGTTAGCGCGGTAGATGCTCGGTAAAAAAAAGTACATGCAGCTTGAATTCGAAAATTGTATCTTCCTTGTAGCTTTTCCAGCTGAATATACCGCTCTGTATCATCTTCCATGTTATTTTCATTTATCGCGAAACATTCAGATACGCTAATGAATTCTCATTTTTCATTGCTTTTTTGGACATAATGTTACCACGTGATTCGAAAAAACGACGTTTGTTTTTTAGTGTCTATTCCATTACAACTATTGTACTAAATATTTTGCAAGGTAACTTTCTTTGGCGAGAATTCGGACAGGTTAAAAAGTAATTTTGTAGCAAGTTTTGAACCCTCTTTGGAAAAAATTGAAAGGTTTTTGTCATTTCATTGAAATATGTTATTTTCGAGGTTGACTCGCGAATTTTTTACAGAAAAGCCCCGTCTTGCCCTTCCTTACACGCGGTTTCATGGTTTCAACATGATTTATTTGTTGCAACATGGCAAAAAAGTCGACTTTTTTCATTTTTTCATATTTTCATCGAATTTTATCCACTTTTTACTGGTAAAATATCGTTTTTTTATTGACTCATTTTTTATGATGTTACTAATTTTGATTTCCATTTTGCTTTGTTAAAATCAATTGTAAGCAGCACTCGGTTACCGCTGGTATTTCGCGTAACTAACATTAATTGTTATTATTATTTCGTCTCAATTATTGCCTTTCGGCTTAGGATTTACATAGGTCTTTCCTCCTTTGTCAAACTCATTCCCACCGATATAGTATGTACAATGTACATCCTTCTCTCTACGCGCCTTTACCAACTGCACACGCTTTCGGCTTGTTCTTATTCTTATTGAAATTCTCATCACGCTGTGTAACCTCAACTCCTCTCCGTTGTTTTTTTTCTATTTCCTCCTCCCTTCGCCTCTCTGCCTCTTTCATTATCTTAGACCCCCTTCCATCTTCATTCGACACTTGTTCTATTCGACTGTCGCCCCTAGACTTTTGACAATATTGCACGCGTCTACACGCGGGCAATATTGTTTCTTTATTATCCTGGCATATTCTACAGTTCGTTTCTGCTTCCGTCTTCTAGTATTAATTTCCTTGTACTTCGGTTCCACATCTTTATCCTTTATCCTTTTTCCCTGATAGTATTTTGGAACCTTTTCCGTCCTTGTGTATTTGTGCTCCTCGTCCTTGTATCTCCCTTCCCTTATTCCCTTATTTTCGCATGCCCGTCCTCCTCTTCCTTTCTCCGGAGCTTCTCCATCATTTCTTCTACTCGCATGATTCCGCTTTCCCTTTTTAATCTTACTTGTCTTTTCAAAAATGTCTCCTTCCCGATCACCGCACCTCCTGCTTGTTCCTTCCTCATGTCCTCCTCCAAATTCATTATACAGCCTGTCCCATAATGGTCAACCGATCGGGTACCACGTACCCACCTAAGCGGTGGGTACGTGGTGAAATTCTGGAGAGAAAAGTGCTCCGTCATTTTTTCCTCCGACCCCCTCCACCCGCTCTGATGAGATATTAATGAATTAAGCCGAGCCAAATATTCGGCACGCGCCGAATAAACGGTCGACACGGCGAGTAAGTGGTGTGCGCGAAGGCGTAGAACGCCTGGAAGCGTGTGTGCCGGTGTGTGCCGGTGTGTGCCGGTGTGTGCCGGTGTGTGCCGGTGTGTGCCGGTGTGTGCCGGTGTGTGCGTGTAAACGCGCGGGTGAAATTGATAGTGTGCGTGCGGTGGGAGAGACGCGAACGTCGCGCGTTCCCGAAACAAATAAAACGAGATATAGCGCTAGTCAAGTAGAAACAATGTAAGGCGGAAACGATTGAAAATTAACACCAAACCTGCCGACAGTTATTTTATACCTATTCCTACCGCCCGAGAACGGTCAATTTGACGATATTATTTTTTTATTTTAGAATTTCCCTTCTTTTCACTTACTCACAACTTACTTTCCGTTATTATCGATTATAACAAGTGTGTGCAATTCGTACAATATAAAGTTTTCAATAAACTCGTGCGTTTTCGTTCTTCAACATCCTGGCGTCTGGACTACTGAATATCAACGTACCTCATGAATATCAACACCCTCCTCCTTTGCTCCTTGTTGTATTCTCGCTGCTTCCAAATTTCCCTAAAATTTCCCTAAAAAATGCGCCGAATCTTCCTTATTTTCCCCTCCTTCGTTCTGCCTTCATTTTCATTGCTTCCTTACACTATTAATCTTTCCTTCATTTCACTCTTACTTTCCTCTCTTACTAATGCTCATCCTTTAATTTGTTATTTGTTATTCCTAGCGCTCCTCCGTTTTCACGCTTCTATACTCATCACACCACCATCTTCGGACTCCCCCAACATCCCTCCTCCCCCCTGCTCCCCAAAGTATTATTATCTTTTCTTATTGTTTTGATTGTATTAATTTACATCGAAATTGCGTCTCAAGTCATTTCTGAATTTATTTCAATGCCGCATTTCAACTTTTCCAATTAAATTGTATTGCACAATAATTCGAATCATCATATTTTTCAAAATAACACCTCGGACTTGCAACAAGCTCACTGTGTAAATGGAGAATTTTCGAACGCACCGGTACTAATACCGTAACTTTGTCAAGTATTATGTTTACTTGCTTCAAGGATGCGTGGCACGTACATTTGCAATAAAAGAAGAAAATGAACATTTCGGATACCCAGCGATACCATGAAAATCTGAAAAAACTGAGCACTCGTATGCTGAGCACAATAATTTTCCAAAATTGCAATACTACCAAAAAGTTGGAAAGACATTGTCGAAAAAGATTGAGATAGTTGTAATTGATAATTACCGCGTTCAGTATCTTACATGACATGTAAATCAGTTTCTTCCCCGACATAAATAAAAAGGCAAAAACTTTGAAATTAAAGAGGTTAAAGAGGAAAAATTCAAAATAATGACAAAATTACTTGTTCGCGTTTCTTTTCAATAATTCTTTGTGAAAAAAGTGTCGTTTCGGAAAATATTCAGTTGAATATTTCCAACATAATGAATAATGAAAAATTCGTTTTTATCGATCACGTCGTAACTATGAAGGTGTAAATTATCAGGAACATTGTTTTTTTACCATTATAAATCGATTGGTTATGAGAAACTCGATAATGACAAAGAATTATCATAATTTCTATCAAGTTGTAAAGAAATACTTTCCCCATTTGTTTCCTCGTCTTTTACGGCTGTTGGTTAAAACTTACCATGGATGCGCCAGCGCCTGCTTGCACGTGTATCGCTCCTCGACATTGACACACATGAGCTTTCGAATGAAATCCTTTGCTGAATCACTTATGTCGTCCCAGTACGGCGAATCGAATTCAAATTCACCTACAACAATCTGGTTAGCTGCTTGCTATAGAGTAGACGATTTCGTTGTGTAATCGAATGAGTTGTCATTATTAAGAAACGAACGAACGAACGAACGAACGAACGAACGAACGAACGAACAAACGAATGCGTCCAACTTTGCAAGTTTGCGTGTAGTAAAGAAAAAAATGGTAAAGATAGACAGTCTTGATGTGTCGTCGTGCGTTATTGAAAAATGACAAAAGTCGCTAGAAATTAATGTGATTAGAAACAAAATGTAAGGACAAAAAAATGTTTGGTGCATCAACGTTCGTGTCTTCGCACAGCACGCCCACAACACGCACTTTGAACAATATTTACTTACTACGCTAGAGCGTGTCATAGCGGCGATTCATAACTTCATAACTAATCTAGTACCTTGAAATCGAAATGAAAATGCTATTACGTATACACAATCTTTCGTCTCGACATTCGTGGTCGGTATTATAGTATAGAAAAAACGTGATGCGGTAGGTGAATAACGCGTGATGTATTTGAGACGATAAATGCGCGGTAATTGTTGGTTCTTTGATATTTTCCAACGATACTTTTTCTCAGCGGACATTTGTCAAGCACCACTGGTGACGAGATTTTTCTCACTTTACCTTTTAAAATTTGTGCAAATAGATTAGCATCGTTGTCATCATAAAACGGTGGATAGCCGCACAAGAGTATGTACGATATGACGCCTATACTCCATACGTCGACGGCTTTACCATAAGGCTTCTGCGCCAGCACCTCGGGGGCTGTAAGAATAAAGACGCGAGAAAGCAATGTGACGGGTATATTATTCCCTTCGCCGTACCCTCGGTACGCACTCGCGACGCTCCAACATACTTGTGCGACTTTCTAACGAGCGGCAGATTTATAATAGCAAAGATGCCACGACACGCGTCGACGTGTTATCGAAACTTTGGTCTTGGATTAATTAAGACCACATAACACGTATCAACGGAAATAGACCGAGTTCGACGTTAAAAGTAAATTTTGTAAAAATTTTTCGTTTCAACCTGTAGGAACATGCCTTCGAGTTTTCGCCAATATCATCATTGTCTTTTAGCAATTAAAAAGTCCATTTTTTTGCGTTACTCCTTTTAGAATGCGCTTTATTGAAAAATGCTTTCTACAAAAGATGCGCGACAAAACGCGCATTCTATAAAATATGTCCTGTACACCAATCAAATCACCAAATCACCCGACATTGTTAGATGAGCAGTTATTTGCGAATGAAAAAAAAAAGATTCATTTTTGCGTCCATGATCAGTCATTTATCACCGAATCATTTCAAAACCCATGCGCATCATCTGGGGAAAACCCTTCTCAAGAGATACGCGCAAGATCTATTGACCTATATTATATAAGTATACTATAAGTAGCGATATCCGATTCACACGGAAATCCGGAGTTTTAACAGATCCCCCATCTCCGAGGAAGGCTCATAGAGTAGAAAAAAATGTAGAAGCTTCGTTTCATCATGTACAGTCTCGATTTAAAAAATCAACATTTCCGTTAAAAACAAACTCCGTTCGACGATTACAAATTTTTGCTTATAGACAAGGACAGAGATAAATAATGATTGCGTTTCCTCAACTTAAATACGGCCATGCCTGTAAATAACATTTCAATGAATGAGGAAGGGTATGATAATAAAATCGCTCTTCGGCCGGAGTTTCATTCATCACGGCAAGTTGATTTTATGAAAAAAAAAAAAATTCCGAATAACAATTACAAGTCATACTCATCATCGCTATATTTACACAATTAAGCCTCCAGCCATGGCAAACTTCTTTTTTTTCAGCCAAAGTAGTCGGTGAAAATTAAAATAGAAGAATTGTTACTCGACATTTTTCTCAAGTACGTAGTGCACTTATTTTGATGAATAAAACTCTGTCCAAAGTGCAATTTAATTATCATACCCTTCCCTATTACTCGGAAAATTATTTATATAATTTAAAGGAAAAATTTAAATAACGGAAAGGCAATAATTATTGCGGTAACTATTGGAAAAAAATGATTTCCAAGAGCATAATTGTATTCACGAGAAAAAAAAATGCAGAATCGAAAAATGTCAGCTTATTGCGGCCGCTCGAGGGGAACTGCGAGGCGGAGTGCGCGGTATACCTCAACCCCGCCTACCGGCACAGCGGTTGACGTTGCTTGCTGATTCGCGCGCGGGCGATCGGAATAAATGATTAACCGCCGAGGCTCGAACGCTTCAAAGGGTTCGTTTATATCGACTCTCATGGCCAAAAGTGTAGAGAAGGCTCGTGAATGTTGAATTTGCAAAAATCTTGATTACAACAATGGGTAAGTTCCAAAGATACACAAACATCCATATCTCGTGATGTACAAGATATTGCGACGTTTTTTTAATTGCTCGTCTTAGAAAAACGCGTCAGAATTTTGAATATTATTTCAAATGTTAACATAACGTGACGAGTTATTTCTATTCGTTTGTGAGCAAATAAGTTTGTTCGTCGAAAAATATTTATTATTTCTTTATCGAGAATGTACATGATGAAACGAAGCTCCGGAATTTTTTTCTACTCTATGAGCCTTCCTCGGGGATCGGTATTTGGGAACTCTGGATTTTCGTAGATCGAAGATTGTTGCTCAACTACATATCTCACATGTATCTCTCAGCGATGGTTTTTCCTGGATGATGTGTGTTTTTAAATGATACGTTGATAAATGACCGAATACGCATAACGCAATGTATCGTGAGGTTGCGTCACGAATCGCCCCGACTCACTCGCGAAACCCCCGCGTACCGTCTTTCCCCCTATTATTCAGTCTCAAGTAGTTTTAAGAACAAGCATTGTAATTAGCCTAGTTACTTTGAGAAATAAGCCAAAACCTCGCCAGAAAATAACTCGTTTCGTTCTCTCGCGTGTTCCATTTTTTTCTATCGTATATTCTCCCTTTTATTATCTATTGTTTATAATCGTTACGAGTTCCGTGTCAAACTCGGCGACCGGCGACCAAAGACATTGTTCCCTTTTTCTTTTTTTTTTCGAAGTAACAATAATAGTCATCAATTTCTTTTTATTCTTTATTCGTGATTTCTTTCCTTCATTTTTCTTTTCCTTCTCCCCGCATTGTTTTCGCCAAAATGAGCATTTTTCAATTCAATTGCCATCAACTGCTCAACTAACAATTGAAAAATCGGCTTTAAAAAATCGACTTTTTGAATTTTAATAATGTTTAATTGCTAAAATATAGTGATGATTTTTACGAAAACTCGAGGGCATATTCCATAGGCTCGAACAAGCTTCAAACAGAATTGACGCCGCTCCTGCGTCTTTGAACATTTTCCGTAATTGTTGGCTGGAAAAAGCCCAGATGCGGGTCTCGTAACCGTTAATTACAATTATTTATCAATTTATAAACGGCACACGGTATATATTCGTAATTCCTCAAGTATGTTTTATCATTGTCAGAACAGAGCAACAAGTGGTCAAGTTGCTAAAGTGGAAGGATAAATACGACAAAAGAGTATTGAAAGAACATACCAACGTATCCAGGAGTCCCACAGGCGGTCGCCATTATTCCCGAATCTTCCATTTTCGATAAACCAAAATCACTTATCATTATTTTACTATCCTCAGCGGGACTGTAATATAGCAGGTTTTCGGGCTTGAGGTCACGATGTACGACACCCTGCTCGTGCATGTAATCCACAGCTTCCAGTACTTGTCTAATTAAACCCGATGCATCCTTTTCCGTGTATGAGCCTTTTTCGACGATACGATCGAACAACTCGCCACCAGTGACGCTAATTTCACCGTTGGTCAATAAAAAAAGCAACAAAAAGATTGAAATAATTATAATAACGGCAAGTGGAAGTGGAACAGATTCTCTACTTGAGGCTAAAATTCGTTTGTTTGTTTTTTACAGACACAAACAATCAGCTTTTAATTGTAATAATTGATATACTAATATACCCCATATTGGACAATGAACCAATTTTCATAAAGAGTACGGACAAAGAAGGTAGTATAGTCTGAGAAGAGATTCAAATTTCGATGATTCGTTTGATATTCATTATATTGTCATATATTTTGTCTTTGTGCCTTTCATGTTTATTATGCGTTATGTTTATTATTTATGCTTGGAGTATTCCTATATTATATTCGTTTTTTCTTTGTTCAAAGAGTACATCCATTCTAACATCTCTTCGCGCTGTTAAAACCCCAGTGATATAAGGTTTGCCACCAAACTGATTGTCCGAAATTTACTTTCCCATAATCCACAAATGCCTCCCTGACTTCCTTATGTAACATAGTATCTCTTATGTACTGTGAAAAATGTTTTTTTTTCTTTAGTACGGCATTGTTTCCGTCTCTCCCGTTTACGGTAGTATTATCCATGGTTGACCAGGTGAACCTTGCCTGGAATTGCCCCCACTCCTGTCATGGACGATCAGCTCCTCCACACTTTTTTTTTTCGGAATCCCTCTTCAGGGTCACATATCGTCTTATGCTTTCAATTATCCTCTTTCCGAACCAATTTCGAACATTCAAAGTTTCGTTCTTCCATCAATCTCCCATTGATCTCAATGAAAATAAACCATTTTTACCAACTTATCGATTCATTACCTCATCGTCTCAACTTTTTTACATTTCATATTGTGTTAAAATCAAGACAATCGTTACTCGTTAGCACTGTGTCTTTCATCCTGAAATATTTGAATCAGTGACACAAAAATTAAATAGGCATGTCGGAGTGTCTCCAGCCTTATTAAATCATCATTCAAAATTCAACCAAACCCAAAGACATTTTTTGGTCCGTCGAGCCGGATGAAATTCAATAACATTCGCGTATAGGGGGTTATCCATCGGGTTATGCTTTTTGGTTTTTCAACAGAGCCGACGACCATCAAATTCGAAGCATGAGACAATCGTTTTTCTTCATTTTTGTATTGCCATGAACTAGAGAAAAGTTCCAATGTACCGGAACATGTGCATTTTCGGTTATTCTTTTTTCCAGTTTGTAGCTATCAAATAATGAAAAAAAAAAAAAAAAGAAAAAAACGGTTGGCCCGTATGCGGCATTTTGTGGACTCTTGACAAATAAAAAAAAGCATTCTCTTTGAATTTAGCCATTACGGTGCAGCACGACCTATCATTTCCCGTGGTAAACGCTGTATTTTTCATCAAAGAGTTTAAGGAATTTCCTTTGAAAAGCACCGGCGACCCGTTCGATTATCGCACTCGTAATGGGTAACCCTGTATAATTTACAAACAAATTTTCTTCGACAAGAAAAACAAGTTTGAGGCTTATTGAAATTTCAAGTGCAGTAGTGAGTGGAGCTGATGACAAAATGACGATGATCGACCAACTCAGGAGTAAGCGAACGACGTTCAACTATACTGTCTCGCAAAAACGAAGCGTTGGTTTGAAAGAGGCGGCGAGCAAGTTCTGTAGGAAAATATGGAGATGAGGCTGTCCCCGTATTGCAGAGGAAATACGACGAATCGAATAAAAGAAATTCCGAATTAATAAGGTTGGGCAACGAGAATTGTTTGCAACCACGAAAGAACAGCTGACGAAATCAAGTGCATCATGTTCGCATTACAAGTATGACCGGGGTTAAAGGTAATGGAAGTTATATATAAATGATGAATCATATGACGAGAGACAATATCAGAAACATCTTCAACACACGATTACCAGAGATATTGCTTTCCAAATCCGACAGAATTATCAAGAACTGGCACATATAGAGACATTAGTTTACAGCACAAATAGGTAACAATCCGAATATTCAGGGAGTGGAAAAATTCCAATACATGTTTTCGCGTCTCATGAGAAAGACGTTAATCGTCATAGGATAATCGTTTCTCTTGAAATTGTCGCTACCGACGAAACTTTCTTCTCTTTATATTACAATCCAACATTAACATTGATAAAACCCATCAAGAGATGGAATTATACTCTAGGACAGCAAACAGTCATGTTATGAAATTCCGGAAACTAACAACTATCAAATGAGTTGAGAATAAAACGTTACAGCCCGTTTCTACGAATGACAGCTAATCGAACACTTGCCCAAAAGACGTCAGCACCTCAGCAATTCAAATGATTATCACTATTATTTTTCAAGTCATAAATTCAATACATTCATTGATTGGAGTAATCGAGTCTCGACGCCACTTGCGCGAACTTCCGACGAGATCACCGAAGAAACCACTGTAACGGTAAAGAATAATTACGATGCCTCCTTGCTAAGGTATCTATTATATTATTATAGTAAATAAAAAATAATACTATTGGTACGAAACTAATATTTATGGATTCCATTGAAGCATATAATGAATCCCGCATCCTTTGATTCATCAAACCCTTTCCTGAGCATTCCAACAAAACGAGATTTCTCGAGATCCTTCGGTGTAGGCGTAGCGTTTACCGCTCGATGCTATCGTTCCAACTCTTCCTTCAATAGTTTGTTTGTTTGTAATAGTATTTGGGATAGTATTTGATTTCATGCTAATTTATGAATAACTGCATCTATTGTATATGCATACGAAGTCTATGGTCGTTTGAGTAAATCATTCCAACTATATAAGCGTGTATCAATAAAATAATAATATAAAAAATGTTAACGCGACACAAATCGGCCACGCAAACAGAGACGCATACGAGAAATTTTCGCAATGCGAGGGTCCCTTAAAAAAATTATAAATAAATTTCGACGGTACAACTGTTGCGAACTCGATTCGTGCGCATTAAAGTTGAGAAATAGTACGATAAGACTTTCGAAATATACAATGAACAAAAAATGAGACTAAGGAATTCGTGTTTTTTTTACTCAATTTTGCAAAACACATAAAAATTTGAATTTTTATGGAATTTCACTTACACCATCGGAAAGAGCGGACTTGAATGTTTTGCAAAAGATACCTTACGAATTTTTTAAATCACATTTTTATAGTGAAGAATCCAATAGAAAAGGGTAGGAGCGAAACATGTTTTCGTGACGTAGAAGTAAAATAAAAGTACGTCACACAAACATTTCTACTGCAATCAACCAAATCATTTTTATGAACCACGATTTTTTCCCCCGATTCTATATGGTTTATCAACGTACCGACCTATGTACCATCCTTGCAGTGGATACATACAACATTTCCAGCCATCGTGCTCGATGCAACTAAACACTTTCTTCAAGCACAAAAATGAAACAAGATCGCTGTCTCTCCGCGACATAACAATGGCACCCCGGAATATTTAAACTTCAAAGTAGCCCATCGAACGGGCGCGTCGATGCTTATCCTTTGCCAAATATCACGAAAATTCTTCACAGCGTCAGTGGAGGGAAATATTTTTCAACTTTCCATGTAGCGAGTGGATTACACTGAATTACGGACACTGCGAATAAGGACGCATTCCATTGAGTTTAAATATGCATCTGCTATATTTCAACGTTTAATGGGCAAAGTACTTCTTGAATTGAAAGATACTTTTCGTATGTCTGGGTGATCGGAATCTTCTTTTTGCAAGTTATTTACAAGAATATCGCGTGAAAGCCTGAAGACTTTTTAATAAACTAATAAAGAATGACCGATCGTAAAACCACAATTAGACCAACTCCCTACGTAATTAACACTGAATCGCAGTAATGATCTGATTCTGCCCAACCCTGCTACCATGTCTGGAAAAGCCTTCCAATCTCCATAACAAAATCGAAATTATACAGGGTGTTTCGGAAGGGTATGTCGTCCTCGTAATGGTAGATCGGGGTTGAAATTCTGAGACGATTGATATAGGCATGTATGGGTCCCCGATGCACGCCAGATTTAATATTCATCTTTTAAGATGACCAATCAGATGCGTGGGCTACGACCGTGAGCACCGCGCTGTAGTAGTGCAGCGAGGGGTGAGGCCCCCACCATGCGAGCGTATACACGGCAATCCGTGTGAGTGATCGCGTGAGGTAGTGGGAGCCTCTTGTCACGAACGATCTTTGCATCTTTACATCTTTGCATCTTTGTATCTATGTATGCGTACGAGGCAACTCGTCGTATCGGTGTGAGCGCTTAAATGTAATAGTGCACGACCATTTTTCAGCATTTCCAGCTGTGTTTCTACCATGTGATTTTGATCATCGATCTGCGAAAATGATTGTTATCCATGACGTCTAATAATTATTGCAAAATAACAATTGAAAAATAATAAGGCTGCAGCATTCTGGCATTTTTTATGTTTTGAAAAAAAAACCATGGCCGTTTCAAAGTGGGCAACTCGCTATTTTTTATTTTTTTCTAACAAAAAGTTGTTCAATTCGACATTAAATGCCGCAAATCTAATATAGCGGGCCAAGCGAAAATATTTGTAAAGTACCTTGTCGACTATTTTCAAGGGTGCAACTCTTTCGAATGGCGCAACTCAAATTTCGATGACATTTTTTTATATATATTATTTATACATTATTTTATATAGATTTTTTTATAAAATATTCGATGGAAATTGCAGCGCAATTCACGGTTCATTAGATACAAAAATCAGAAAAATACAATTTTTTTTTTCCTGTGCTATTCTTATGGGAAATCGAAAAGTGCGATGCGGACAACCTTAATATTAATATTAATGGCTCATATTTTCAGAGGCCTATTTTGGCATCTAAACGAAACTTTTGAGCCTGGTTCCGAGAAAAAAAAATGTTTTTTTTTTAAACGCCCTAGTGAGCATGTGAACAACGGTTGACCGATATTGTAACCAACTGCTTGAGTGACTATTGCATCACGACGACGAACCGTTGAGAACCACCCTAACGATTGTGTAACATCATTAGCGACAATTGTACAACCAACATCATTGTAAAGAGGGAAGGAACCTCCGGATTCGTTTGGCTAATAAATCTATTCAACGTGAGTAACATCTTCTCCATCATAATATGTGTTCAACCCTTCAACATCTTGCGGCCATTGCGCACTAGACGGCTCCAAAGTCATCCCACATTCCCGTATCGTTGACGAGATTTCCGTCTCTGGGTAAAAGACTTGATAGTCTTGACCCGAAAGCGAAGTCAATGCAACCGTGTTACGTTCTCCCTCTCGTATTTTCTCCGCTGATTATCTTCAACTAACTACTGAGGACGTACCAAATTATTAGATGTCAGGCATAACAAAATTTTTTGCAAATTGGTCATCGGAATAACATCGTAACAACCCAGCTGGAATTGCTGGAAAAAAAAATATAGCGCACTAATACATACAGGCGCTAATATCTATACGACGAGTTGCTTCGCTCTCGCGTGAAGATCCGAGCAACATTTTTCGTGGACTTATAGTTTGCTGAAAATCAGTAGAAATTGTCAAAAAATGTCTTGATCCTATAACCCAGTACGTACGAGAAATGCACTATTCTTACTTGATCTTCGACCTGTATTCTCAACGGGAAAAAAAAAAATTATAAAAATTCCAAAACCACCTCTTCTACTGTTTTCGAGGACGCTCTTCCGATTGCCGACGGCAGAGTTGTATTCTGATGACTAATAAACTAGCTATGACAAACTAGCACGGCGCATTTTAACTAAAAAATTATCCAAATTTTGAAATTTTTTTTGCATGATTTTTTTGTGCATCGAAAGAGTGATGAAAATGGTTCAGCACTACGACCAAAGGTACACAAAATAGTTCAACTTTATATGAGTATTTTCAGTTCGGCTCCAAATTAACGTAACCTATTGAAAATTGCGATAAAGTCACAAGAAACGCATAGAATGATAATAATATGGGGGCTGTTTAGAAAAGTTCGTAGTCCCGAGAGCTCCCGCGAGAGGTCAGCCATTCGGCCAGTCGCTCGCTTGAACTCCGCGGTGCTCGAACTTGCTGAACGCTCCCCCCTCTCTTCAGCGGTGGATCGCGATCGATTTCCGCATTCTTCCTTCTTCTCGTTCGGACCTTCGACAAGTCGAGTGATTTGTTCCTTCGGTTCTCGGTTTTTTCGATTTACAGTCAGTTCAGTTTTCACCGATCATAGGAAATAAAGAAGACGAGTGGACCCGTCGGACGTTGTCCCGTACACACGTCTTTATAATTCGAAAATTAATTGAATAAACATTTTGAATTGGACCGAATTGTAAATCTAAACCATTCTCGAATCCCCTTGAACACACACAACAAATTTCATTAAAATCGGTTCAGCCATTTAGGAGGAGTTCAGTGACAAACACACGCACAGAAGAAATATATATATAAAGATAAAGATTTACGCCCGGTTTCATTTCTCGACATCACGGTTAAGTTCGGTGTTTTTCTACGGTAATTAATAACGGCTTCCTTCTCGAACAATTGAACGGTTTATTACTCGGCCTCGGACGAAAAGTGGCCTCAGCCACTTCTCGTTGGAATAACGACCCGTGTCGGTCGACGCCATTGTTCGCGCGCGGCGTCATTATCATTAGACTATTGATTATTAAATAGATCATTTATTCTGGTTTAACTGCAGTGTTTCGAGGTATTTTCTTTCCGGCTGCACTTCCACCCGGTTTTCCTTCCTTCGTGACTTTTCGTTCCCTTTTTACACCAAAACCAGATCTCAAGGTCTGTTCCCAGACAGAGGCTATCGAACGCATATATTTTTCTATGTCAAATTCATAATCAGCGCCCTTACAAACCCCAGTATATAAATTTTTAGGAAATTCTGAGATGTTTTTTCTTGTAAAAAATAAGTCTCGAAAATCAAGAAACGATTATGCATTCCTCGCAAGTAATGGGTTAATTATTGTGCGTGGGTATTATAAAAGAAACGCATACATTCTCATGA
Organism: Heteropelma amictum; assembly: GCA_959613375.1. Lineage (NCBI taxonomy): Eukaryota > Metazoa > Arthropoda > Insecta > Hymenoptera > Ichneumonidae > Heteropelma > Heteropelma amictum. The sequence goes on from OY390725.1 coordinate 24,993, forward strand.
AATATTATTTGACTCACATTTCTGGCTTGATTTTTTTATCCGGTTACTGTTTTGACTTTCAATACGTTATATATTTAGGATGGTATTTAAATGACGGGACGTTCTTTACTGTTTTGAAGTAATTTGTATCGATTCGATATAGTTTTCTTACCATAATTTCTGGACAATTACTTTTTTCTTGGGTAGTCTCACTGAAGTGCCCCGTAACTTGGCATGTCATAATATTTCCCAAATTATAGAATAATCAACGAAAATTCAACCATAGTTGAAACAATGGTCTTCACCGTTAATACAGACTTTTCGAAATATTATTTTCGAATCGAAAAATATAATGTAAAGGAAATTTGACAAATTAAATAATCGACTTACAGTTCCATAACGAGGTAGACCTTGTATTTGGCCTCGAAAGTTTCCAACAGTTGTACTATATTCGGATGCGTTAACCTGAAACAATGCGGACAATGAGTTAAGAACATGTGTTCTTTTATTCAGCATATATTATAATGGTCAACCGCTCGCTTAGAGGTGCGTAGGTAGTGAAATTTTGGGACGAAAACTCGTCTGGCACTTTGATGCCCCCCCGATTACATATTAATCAAGTCCCACCAATAGCTCGCACCGAATAAACGGCCGACACGGCGAGTAAGTAGTGTGCGTGACGACGTGGACAACCTTGGAAGTGTGCTTGCACAAGCGCGAATGAGATTGACAGTGTGCCTGCGGTGTGAGAGTTGAACGTCGAGCGTTCAGAAAACACAAATAAAACAAGAGATTGTTAGTGAAGGTGAAGAAATGTAACGAGGGATCGATAGAATGTCGAAAAATAATGTTTCTTTGACTATCGTCATTGTTAATTAATAATTATAAATTTCCACATTTAAACCATTTACCTCGGATGTAACCTCGAAGTACTACAACGCTCTGAAGCGCAGCATCGGGCATGAGAATCGACAATCCTTATTAACATTAATTGAAAATTTAATAACAATTTTAAGTTGAAAGATAACAACCAATCCGTCTAATAAATTTCAATGAATTTTTACTTCGTATCCGCGTTTGAAATATTTTAATTGAATAAATCTTGATTAATATAATAAATCGCTTTGACGACAGTCTATTCCGTGCGTGCTCTTCGGTGCGTGCATCAAGGGAAGAAATGCCAGAGGACTTTTCACTCCAGAATTTCACCATGAATTTCACCGTCAGCGATCGGTTGAACATTATGGAATAGGCTGTATATGGTGAAGACGGCAATCGAAATTTTAGCTGTTGATATTATTATTCACTGCACTCATCCTTTTTCCATACCAATAACATAGGAAAAACGATGTAAGCATTTTCGAAATCTTATTATTCGATAACAAGTCTCAGAAGGAAAATCATTACATATTTTGATAGGAATTTGACCGCTTTTTTTTACTACAAAAAAGATCCTTTTTCGTAATGTCATAAATCCATAACCATAATGGAGATACGGCTTATCAAAGTTCAATCCATATGATTTTTTTTTTCAGTCATCACAACCAGACAACGACTCATTTAAAAGAATTTATAATAATTCTTTATAATATTTGTATCAAGCAATTGTTATGAAATGGGGCATTTTAAAATCACTTTTTCAGTAATGCACATTCATTGTTTTCTTTAACCTCTTTAAATAATGTAAACAATATTAATCTGACTAAATTTCGAAATTTTCCAAAAAATTCAGGAATTTTTTAAGACACTTTCCAGGAAATGGCAATCGTGAAGCATTATTCAATAGTCAAATTTACGGCTCGCAAAAAACTTTTGGAACTCTTGGGGAATCATGATAAGAATAATGATTCGACTGTAATATTTGAAAAAAACAGCACACCAAAAGACAAGACAATCACATTACATGAAATAACTTTGGTCAGCTATAACTCCATAATGGTTAGTTGTATGAAATTACGACAAAGGACCTTTTTTGTAGAGCGGCAAATTTCCTATAAAATGTGTTATGCGCTTCCTTCTGACACTTGTCGTTTTCGAATAATACATTTTTAGACGTGCTCCATTTATTTTTCATATACTATTCTTACGGAAAATAGAAACGTGCGATGAGCCACCTCTCAACATTCATACAAACATCTAAAATTGAATTGGCATTTTTCTCAATGTTATCGAAACTTTTGAAACTGTTACGTAGGAAAATTTTATAAAAATTATTGGCTTTATCCATACATACATATGTTAAATTATATTTATTAGTAGAGTAACCCATTTTGACCGTGAATTCTTCATGTAATTGCATGATTTTTATTATTCTAATCTTTAAATATGATAAATATAACAGTTTATAATAATATCCATGAATTAGGAATATTTGAAAATGTTTACTTTTTTTATCGAGAATGTAGCCTTCCTCCGAGATGGAAATTAGAAAACTTCGGATTTTCGTAGATCGGACATCGTTGCTTAACTATACAATGCGTTCCAATTAAAGTGGAACACTTTGATTTTCGTCGATCTCCGGCGTAAATCGATCGTTTTGAAAAAACCTAGTTCGAACCCGATCCGGATTAGAATTGGCCGAGCACCAGGAGTCAACGTAAAGTCGTGCGAATCGGACTCCGACGATCAGCTCAAAATTTCGTATTTCCGGGAAGGGCGCTGTGATTTATCATACACCGTTGAAAAGGGCATTTCACTCCAAGAAAAATACGCACAAGCTGGAGTCTGCGCGATCATCCCATAGAAAGATGCAGCACTGGGAAGGGAAAGCGGTTTATCGACGATAACTCGAGAACCATCCAGCCGAATTCGTACAACTTTCATCATTCATTCATCATTAATGTAGAAGGAGAACACAAAACCGTTTCAGTGGAAAGGTTAAAACCGGCATTTGTCACAAAGAACGACAACGACTCCGAGGACAACCAAGGCAACGAAGACTTTCAACAACACCATTGGGGATCGTCGACGGACAAACAAGCGAAAACTTACTCTAGGAAGAAAAATATATCGTTCCCTTGCGAAAAAACGCAAGAAATCTAAGGGGGGAATACTGTGGCGTTCCTACCCATGTTTGTAAAGGCCACCAGAGGCAGCTCGATCGCTCGTGCGATCTCAAAAGATGAGTCGCCTCTCTAGATGTAAAAAGTCATGACGCACATTACCGCGCATGACGGTTAACTCTCACACTTCAAACTCGGCTACAGCTGTGGTAGCATCGTCTCTCTCTGTTCGAAAAAAGCTGTGATAATACTCGCGTTACTCCAAAGACTATTTGTACCTATCTGGGACATTTTTACAAGTGTAATAAACGTACTACTACGTTCTCGGTTTTTATCGTATTTTAACGCATCGGCTACCACGTTATCTTCTCCGCTGATGTGAACAATGCCCGTCGAGAATTGCGATATATATCCGAGCTGACGTGTCTGGCCTTCAGACAAGTCGTCTGTGTTCCGTTTGAACGCACAGCAGAGCGGGTTGTGATCCGTACGGATGACAAACTGCCTGCTATCCAAGATATGGCGAAAAACTTTTATCGCTGCGAAGATGGCAAGTAGCTTTCGATCATATGTGCTATATCGTTGTTCTGTCGGTGTCAATTTCCTTGAAAAGAATTCCACCGGCTGCCATCCTTGAGTGAATTGTTCGAGCGATGCTCCTATTGCCGTGTTTGAAGCCTCAGCCGTTACTCTCAAAGGAGCGTCAACAGAGAGATACGTGGTTAATGTGACTGCTGCGATGCTTGATTTGCATTCCTCGAATGCTTTGAGTGACTCAGCCGTCCACGCAATAGGCCTCTTCTTGTCATTCTTCTTGGAGTCCTTGAGGAAGCTGTTTAAAGGTGTTTGTTTTTTCGCGGCAGCTGGAATGCAGCGACGATAGAAGTTAATCATTCCCAAAAATCGACGAAGATCGATGATCGTAGTCGGTTTTGGGAAGTCCATGATCGCTTTCACTCGATCCGTTGGAGGTTTGTATTCGTGTTCCGTTATAGTATAGCCGAGGAACGTTAGTTGTTTCTTCCCAAAAACGCACTTGTCTGCGTTGATAGTGAGTCCATTCTCTTGCAGCTTTTGAAAGACGATCTTGAGGTGTCGATAGTGTTGTTGCTCTGTCTCCGATGCTACGAGAATGTCATCGATGTAGACGATGACGAAGTCCAACTCCCTGAAGATTGTATCCATAAATCGTCAAAATGTTTGGGATGTATTTCTTAGGCCGAACGGCATCACTAAGAACTCGTACAAGCCTAATGGTGTCGTTATCGCTGTTTTGTGGACATCTTCAGGAGCCATCGGAATCTGATAGTATGCTCGAGACAGGTCAATGGACGAAAATATTGTTTTTCTAGAAAGTCCTTGGAAAACGTCATGGCAGTGCCCTGTTGGGTACCTGTCAGGAATAGTTTTTGAATTCAGAGCGCGAAAATCTCCACATAGTCTCCACGCCCCGGACTGCTTCTTTGTCATGTGAATAGGACTGGCTCACGAGCTTTTCGATGGGCGTATTATTTCATGCTCCAAGAGAAACTCGAGTACCTCTCGTGATGCGCTTAATTTTTCTCCGACGAGTCGTCGTGGTCTGGAAAAAGTCGGCGTTCCAGTTGTCTTAATATGATGCTGAATCGCATCCGTTTTTTTAAAATTTAAAAGTTCCAAATTGAGTGGAACAAAACGTGTAATGCCCGGAAAGGCCTTTAGCAAATCTGCGAACTCGCAGTTATTCTGTATCGTAGAGATACTATGTATAAAAGTGTTTAAAATTGTACCTTTTGATTTCAGTCCTGTTTGTGGGTCAATGAGACATTGGTTTTTCAAATCAATAATCAAACCGTGGTGAGATAAGAAATCTGCACCGATTATTGTTGATTTTACGTTAGCGATGGTCATCGGCCATCGGAAGGCTCGGCGCAGCCCAAGATCCAATGTTGCGATTTTCTGTCCATAAGTCTCGATGACGGTGGAGTTGGCCGCATAAAGTTTTAACGAGGTGCCTTACAGATGCTCTCGAACATTATTCCTGGGTAAGACTGTCGCGATCGAGCCTGAATCGATGAGGTCAGTAGTGTGTGTGCTTTTATGATAAATATGCAGGCGATTTTCTCCATTGGTGCTGCGTGTGTTGCTGTCGTCGTACGCCTGAGTGGAAAACAGCGTCGTCAGTTTCCTGACACAGCAGCCACATTTGTTGATGGAAAAACACACGGTTTAATGCATCGCTTCGCTTCATAACCAAAGCGAGAATGGTAATAGCAAACTGCAGTGTTCCCGTTTCCAGGTTTCGTCCGACTGCGTGATCGATTTCTTCCACCTGTTGTATGCTCATTACGTCTACTGTTGTTATTGTTGTTAGTGTTATCATTACCTCCGTTCAGGTCGGTTAGGTCCGTTATAATCGTTCGGAATGCTGTGATTAACGATTCTATATTTTTTTCCAAAGATTGCATACGTCGTTCCATTGCGTCGCCAGAAGTTGTGTCTGGTCTGTTTCCTCGCTGGGTATCTGCGGCAGGTATCGATGCTCCTCCATATGTGTCGATGAGTCGGTCAGCGATCTCAGCCATATTTTATAGATTATGTTCATTCATACCTACGAGGAAGGTACGTACCTGCGATGCCATGCATTGGAGGAATCTCGAACGAATAAATTCGTCGTGCACCACGTCTCCTGCCAAGTCTTTCATTTCGCGCATTAATTGGGACGGTTTTTTATTATCTAAGTGCACTTCGTTTAAAAAGCGTTGTATTTGTCGTTCACGTGAGTCAGTTAAACGCTCTAACATTCGGATCTTAATAGTTTCGTATTTCTCACTGTCCGGTGGCCTCCGAATTACATCCCATACAAGCTTTAGTGTGTTCGGATCCAATGCCTCGACCACAGCATTAAATTTTCTTCCGTCGCTGCGAATGCGACGGCCAGCGAATCGAGCCTCGATTTGATGAAACCACAGGTCTGGGTGCGTTGCCCAAAATGGCGGTAACGATAACGTCGACAGGCCGGCTACGCTCCGTATTTCATCCTCATTCGCATCGGCCATATTTAATAACGAAGGTCCTAGACTCACTTTCGTTTGAAATGGCGGCTCTTGTACAATCGTCGGTGATGTTGAAAATGGAGCTGCGCGCGCCGAGATTCGAATCCAAGGAGATTCTCGTCGGAGAATGTACGAGCGACAAGTTTTTTTCTTTTCAGTTTCATGCGCAGGTTTTAACTCAAACGATTGAAAAAATCGTTGTTGGCGTCCTTCGTCCCCTATCCTTGCTGTACGCTTATCGCGTCATTTGCGACAAATCGCGTCGTCTTCGAGCGATCACGTACACTGAAAAAACAGCATAGTGCTGTCAACGAAGGCGTAGTTGGCTCAACTACGCCCGGATGTTGGATACGGCGAAAGCCATGGCGTAGTTGAGCTAACCTCCGCGCGTAGTTGGAAGTATTCCGTTGAGCCAACTACGCTCGTGATTTGAAATAAAGTAAAGTGAGTAAGTTGGAGCAACTATGCTCATGGCTTGCCATAAAATAGTGATTCGGGCGAACCAACACGCTCGTGATTTAGAATTGAGTTTTAAATATTTGCTGGAAATAGAATAAAAGTATTCGAATTAACTGACCGCTTTACGTATTCCAAAATTAATTCCGTTTGATTGAAAAGTGAAGTTGATGCTAGCGCAACCACATAATCAGGTTTCCATGACTTAATTTCGATATTTGATCGTATAATTATTATTGAAACCAAATTGGTGAATTATCGAGCATATTAGACTATATGAAAATTACATGTTAGGTACCTATGTACACATATATTTGTATATATATGTACAGATCTATATATATATAATATACACAAATGGGTATATAAATATATGTATCTATACACATATGTATCTATACGAAGAAAGATTCATATTCGTACATATATTGTGAGGCTCACAGCCAGCTGGACCACTCGACTGCACTAACCTAGCCGTCTTAGAACGGTTTTCGACCCCACGTGATAAAATTGTCCGAAATTTTCGGGCAATATTGGTACCGTTGCTCCGCTCTTATATCTTTTTCCTGGCTTGTGGTCGCCGGCGAGAGAGAGTAGCGTCAGTGCGCCGCGCTGCGGCCAATGCGTGAACTCCTCGCTGGTCGTGCAGAAGCTCTCAACTTTTCGTACCGTTACATAAAATGAAAAATTTATTTCTTTGGACCCCAACATGGAATATCTTCCAAACTACCGTAAGGATATTAGGTTGAATGCGAATTGTATTCAGTTGATCTACCGAAGTTGATAATCCAAGTTAGCTCTTCTTTTTATTTCAAATTTTATTTTTCTTCAATCCAACCATTTTTTGTGTTCATGTAACAGAAACTACAGTCGACTTGAAAAAATGGAAAATTAGCGCCAAAGTCGTCGCGTAGTTGGCTCAACGACATGGCTTTCTCTGGATCAACCACCGGGTGGTTCACTTAACATATCACTATTGACGTAACGAGAAATGCTCAACCTCATCGCATAGTTGGCAATACTTTAATTTTTTTCTCAGTGTAGTCTCAGCAAAATCTTCGAGGCCATCGTCAACGCTAAAATAACATCCGTCTGCCTCAACAACGATATCATACCCGATACACAATTTGGTTTCAAGCATCGCTACTCCAGAACACACGCAATACACAAGCTACTCTGTGACTTAAATAAATGGGTCGGCAACAGCCATTTAGTAGGGACTGCTCTGCTGGACTTAGAGAAAGCGTTTGATAGGGTATGGCTTGACGGCTTACTCTTCAAATTACAAAAGAAAAAATGTCCAGACTGGCTCATTCACCTGATTTGGGATATGATATCGTTGAAAACATTCGTCACCTGGGATGGGTCATCATTCTCATCTGAAACTTTCGAGATCAGGCAAGGGCTTCAGCAAGGCACGGTTAACTCGCCAATCCTCTTCAACATCTACACCTGCGATATCTTCGGATTATTCGGCATTAACACTGGCGCAAGCACGGCCACAATTGCCTTTGCTGACGACGTCATCGTGTACTCCAAAAGCAACCGAGCCCTAACCGTCCACACAGAGCTAGAAAAAATCACAGAAAAGATAAACCAATACTACATAGCCTGGAACCTGCGTCTAAGCCCTCAGAAATGCGAGACTATACCATTTAGAAAGCCACTCAATAATCTGTCATCCAAAAGTAAAGCTGGCTGTTTATCCTCCGGCATCGAAACCACCATTCCGGATACAAACGAAAAGCAACGAATCCCACACAAAAAAAACCGTAATGTATCTTGGCGTTCAAATAGACTATCTCTTCCGAGGAAACGCGCACCTGTCGAGACAACTGCAGAAAGCGAAAAACGCTCTGCAAACGACCTCTACGATTTTCTTCAATAAGCATCTAACTCCTCGGACAAAAAGTATACTACATATGTTACTGGTGAGACCGATCCGAACGTATGCCGCACCCATCTGATGTAACACCAACCACACTGTATCCGAGCAACTGCAAATGTTTGAGAGAAAATGCTGGCCTTCGCCTGTGTCGGTCGGCACACTCGGACTACCGCCACATAGTCAACAATAGCATAATCCATAGAATAATCCAAAGAATCGACTTGTTTGCACTGAGGGTTACCCGAGATTATTTTAGTCGGATATCGCTTCTTAATAATACAGTAATGGATGCGATAATGGATCAAGACGCGCGGGAATCCAATCGGCAACTAAAAATCGGCTACCCAAGACCGCAAGCGTTCCTCTATTGCGATAAAAACGGCCTTATACGGAACGCGGACAACGTCCCACTTTTATTTCATTGGAGACGAAATATGGCGGCTAAACGCATAGCAATGTCTTGAAATGACTGCGCAAACAACACTGATATCTTTGCCAGCTCACCCTCGATTCCGCAGTGCAACTTTCTCCATTTTTCCAGGCTCAAATTTGACCGATACTGGTGGCTAACCATACATGCACTACATCTAACTTCTAACATTCGAAAGACGGGCTCAACAAGCCCAGCATACCAAGCGCGCTTGCCGACAACGGCCATCGCGACAATAGTGCGCTAGCCAATCAGCCAATCAGCAAGCAACCCCTGTAAATATGTAAATAAAATACTTTTAAGTCGATAGGTTAAACACTGACAACCAGAAGTCGACCGAGGTTTTTCCAGCAATCCGTCCTTTTCCTAGAGGTCCCTAAATTAAGTATGCTCATCAGTGCACACGAGATGTTTTCTTACGCATAAATCGCTATCCCAAGCTAAGCTCATAACAATCAAGTCGTCGTACAATTCGTGATAAAAGTTATACTGCGAGCACTGTAAGTAAAAAGTCATGAGTATTTCAAATCAAATGTTATTTTTCAGTTTGGTGTTATCTGTTTGCCGTAACTTGAAAAGTTTGACTGTACCATCGAACGCAATAAACAAAAAAAAAACAAAGAAAAATGGGTTTGAATCCCAGTCATCGCCGAGAAGTTTTTCCATTGTATTTACGATTTGCAACTTGAGTTGAAGATGATACGTTAATAACAATAAACAGTCCAAAGAAAATAGGGCAAAACGAATTTTTCTTAGCGTTTGTAAACAATTTTTAAAAAAAGTTGATCAGGCTACGTTCAGGCAAACCTGATTAGGACCTTATCAGACGAGACGGTACAGTTTCTTACGAGGTCATATAAAGTTGCCTTGCTAGTGCCGTAGTACAGTAGTCAGGCAACCTGAAAGAGCCCCGAAGGAGAGACTATGATAATTTCTAAGCGGGAAATGATTCAACTAAATAACTAAATCATGGCTGATAATGAAGCATGAAGAAAATGAATTGTCTACTAATGTAAAAATGATCAATTTCGAGCAATATTTTGCGTTGGAGAGACCGAGACAAATATAACGCTGCAATCTTAGGTCAAGCAGGCTGCAATGTTACGAGAAGAGACCCAAAACAGACGGCCCGATGATGATGGCCGGCACAGGCTCAAGTGGGACAGCGCAGCCATTGATACGCATACAGATCGTGCCTCAAATTCTCAAGTGCCTCAAGTTGAGTCAAATTCTCAACCGCCTCATGTTCACGGGCTCCAATACTCAGTCGATCATGAACTTAAAGATCTTCTTGAAAGATTTTGGATTCAAGAGGAAATTCCAAAATCCCGGCGAAATGCACTCTCGCAAGAAGACTCTCAATGCGAAAACCATTTCGTCGAATCTCACTCACGTGCATCGGACGGTCAGTATGTTGTTCGGCTCTCGCTCAAGCAACTGCCTGACACTATTGGCGATTCGCGTAAATCTGCTCTTTTCGAGCTCTCTCGGCAAGAGAGGCGATTCGTTACCAACCCAAATCTTCGACAAGATTACTCGGATATTTTGTCTAAATACGAATCTCTTGGTCACATGGTGCGAGTCGCGCAATCGGTCGCGGCAAGTAGAACCACGTCGCGTATTTTATTTAACTCATCACGCCGTTATTCGGGAAAGCAGCACTCCAACAAAAGTGCGCGTTGTTTTCAACGGTTCTTATCGAACGAATCTCGGTATTTCGATCAACGAGCTGCGGTTTGCTGGACCAAAACTTCAGCTAGAGCTGGTGGACGGGATCTCTCGGTGGCGTTCGCACGCGTTCGTATTCGTGGCCGATATTCAAAAGATGTATCGGCAGATCCGCGTGCATCCCGACGACTCGGACTTGCAACGCATTGTGTGGAGAGAGAATTCACACGGTTCTCCATCAACGTTTCGACTCTGTACCGTTACGTACGATCTCACAAGGGCGCCGTATCTCGCATTACGGGTTCTTCAGGCGCTGACGACGTTTCGGATGTACAAGATAAGATTCAGCATATACGGAGGTGCCTCGAAGCGGGCGGTTTCACGTTGCAAAAATAGGCCTGAAATAATGAGGAGGTTCTCTCAAATCTTCCTCCCGAAGAAAAGGAGAAAGAACAAACGGTCTCAGTCGAAGACGACTCGCCTCTTCGAACACTCGGAACACTCGGAAGCAACCTGGCGCAGATTCATTCTTGTTCTTGTGGCCGACGTTTCAAAAGTCACTGAAATTCACGAAACGCAACATACTCGCCAAGGTGGCGCATCTATTCGATCCTCTCGGCTGGATCTCCCTAGTTGTAATTCGCAGAAAAGTGTTTCTGCAAGAACTCCGAAAAAGCGGGCTTCATTGGAACGGCCCTGTCCCGGAAAATTTCGCGCATCAATGAATGACATCCGAAAAGGATCTTAATGATCTCACACTCATATCAGTGCCATGGTGATTCGGTGTCGGCCCTCACCGATCCGCAGTCAAACGACATGGTTTTCGGACTCGTCGCAAATCGTGCTCGGTTCGGTCGTGTACCTTCGCGTGTTCTCGGACTATGATAATATCTGCATTACTCTCGCGTCTTCGAAAACAAAGGTGGCGCCTCTGAAAAAAGTGACGATACCCAGACTTGAACTCTCAGCAGCTTTAATGCTGTCTCGTCACATTGCGCGCGTCAGAGAGACGCTCAATCTTTCGGACGCACGAGCTTATTTGCAGACGGATTCCACAGTCACACTCGCGTACCTTCGAGGAGACGCGCATCAATGAGCAGAATTCGTTCAAAATCGCAATCAACAAGCTCCAAAATTCACGATGGAATCTAGTTCCAGGAAAAGAAGATTCTGCCGATTTGGCTTCGCGAGGTGCATCGACCTCACAGCTTGCGCAAGCCAAGCTGTGGTGGACAGGCCCCGAGTGGCTATCAAAACCATCGATATTTTGGCCGTCGTCAACGCCACTGGTTGACCCAAACACAGTCTTCGAAATTCGAAAAAAATGTGCGAACCTCGCGACCGAGGATGCCTCACCGAAGGTCTGGAATTTCGTGGAGCGATTCTCAACTCTCAACATACTTCTGCGCGTAACTGCTTGGATTTTTCGCGCTGTTTATCGATTCCGAAAATCAGAGACAGAGACAGAAGACAGATAAATCAAAGACAAGCGTATTTCGAAAAGGAAATACGTAATCTTCAAACCAGAGAGCAAATTTCAAAGTCCAGCGCACTCATTCGTCTTACGCCCTTCCTTGATAACGACCGGCATATTCGAGTCGGCGGGCGGCTACGAAATTCGTTGTAGTCGCTGGATGAAAAACATCCGCTCATTCTACCGAAGGAAACTGCATTGACGACACTTGTTATTGGTCACGCGCATAAATCAACACTGCATGGCGGTACTCAGGTAACGCTCTCCACTCTATGAAGTCGATACTGGATGGCCGGTGGTCGAACTCTAGTACGATCATTTATTTTATCGTTGTTTAATCTGCGTTCGACAACGCGCAAAACTCGGGAAACGGCGTATGGGGCAACTTCCGCCTTCTCGACTTACACGCACACGACCGTTTCTCCACACAGGAGTGGATTTAGCGGGCCCGGTCGTTCTACGAATTTTTCGGGGCAGAGGAGCAAAAACATATAAGGTGATACATCGTCGTATTCATATGTTTTTCGACTTCAGCAGTGCACATCGAGCTCGTCACGGACTATACAACGGAAGCGTTTCTCGCATCATTCAAGCGCTGCACAAGCAGGCGAGGGCTTTGCGCAACAATCACGAGTGACTCTGGCACAAATGTGGTCGGAGCTGCCTCCGAACTACTCCCTCTCAAACGACGGAGTTGAATGGAAATTCAACCCCCCTTCAGCACCTCATTTCGGTCGGAAATGGGAAGCCGCTGTGAAGTCAGTAAAATCTCACCTGAAACGCGTAATCAGGGATACTGGATTAACGTACGAAGAATTTTCGACGTTTCTCACTCAAGTGGAAGCCGTACCAAATTCGCGACTGTGGCTTTATCGAATGACCCATCTGATCTGTCGGCGTTGACACCAGGGCACTTTTTGATCGGTTCTGCGCTTAACATCGTTCCGGAACCGTCACTCATCGAGTTGCCAATCTCTAGACTATCGCGCCGACAACTGCTGCGGCAAATGGTCGAACATTGCAAATAACCACGACGTGGCATCATACAGCGGATAATCTCAAAACAGGAACTTTCGTTCTCGTAAAAGACGAGCGCTATCTGCCGTCAAAGTGGCCACTTGGACGCATCACCGAGTTGCATTCTGGTGGGGACGGGCCAGTCCGCGTGGTGACCGTGCGAACTCATCCGTCTACGTTCAAGCGCCCAATCGTGAAACTTTGTATCTTGCCAATCGAAACTACAATGTAACGCGCCAATCATTACTACTTTTCAATTTCGTTGACAATCTTTGTAAGCTTCTCAAAGCGGGCGGTATGTTTCGGCAAAGTATCGAATTTTGAGTCAGAATATTCTCAAACATCTTCTGGTCGCCCTGCTGACAATTGATATTGCCTCGCGCGCTTACAATCTTCGTCCCAAGACCATGGGAAATACATCATACTTGAAAACATTTTCGCAACAAAAGAAGATCGTGGCCTTAACTTTTAAAAATTTACAACAATCGTTGAAAAACTTATTTATTATGTAAAAAATGAAATAAAATGATTACACCGAACTGTAATATAATCAGACTGAAAATTGAAAAATGTCAAACAATATTTACTGCAATATTTGAAAACTTATGAAAGTAAAAGTTTTATATAATTATAGTAGAACAACGCGTTTTATTATGTATGAACTTGCGAGAATTTGAGATATTTGAAAGAGATTGAAAATAACATTAATAATGTGACGTCCGTCGAAAACTCCGTATTTCTTTTTTTTCTCTCTTCGAGAAATTCTTTAGATAACGTTACAAGATCACACAGAACGTTCAGACTTGTACAAACATTTTCTTTATGTAAACTTCCCACGAGTCTGTTTTTCTCAAAAAAACACACTTGTTCAAAAGATACCAACGGACCGAAAGCGGAAACGCGTGAGGACTAGAAAATGCATTCCCACGGAAGGGAGTGACATAAGATGCCGCAACCTTTCGAGGACCATTTATCTCGCGGCTAGTAGACGCCATGGGTAGATAGGGAACATGAATGTTTTTAAATGACAAAGATTCCCATGAAAAACAAGATCTTAAATATCTCCACGATCATAAAACTTTATGCAGCTGCTCTTCAAACGAAACGAAACACTTTTCAAATATTCTCAACATTGAAATATTTTTATTTGACAGTAAAACAATTCAAACGGACAAATGAAAATTTCAATGTTAAAGTAAATGAATTAATAATTAATAAATGGTAAAGAGAAAACAAAATAACAATGAAGATAACAGAAAATTCATTTGGAATGATTATAACAATTGAAACAGACGACACGAAAAAAAAAGATATGTAACTCTATTAAATAAATTTGACATTAAGAGACACATGAAGTAAATTACAAAGCAAATGCTAATACTTTTAAAATAACAATATACGATTTGACAAACATTGAATAATATTAAAAATAAAAATGTTGTATTCGATAATATGCATAAGACGTAAGTTGTGGAGGGAAGATGGGCTTTCCCAAAGCAACATCTTTGGCCGTCAGGGAGGGGTGAAACCCACCTACGCGACCAAGATGTGGTAACCTATGTGGAGGGGAGTGTGCGCTCTCGAAGCATCAGGCCCTTTAGATTAAGAAAAGGGAAAATCAAGATGAAAATGGACCATCATTGGTTGAAGTTTTCCACTACTTCAACTTTCGGAACGCCTTCAAACCGAAATGATAAAAAGACGCGCAGAAGGAAAATCAAGTCAGATAAGTGAACAAGCAGAGAGCGTTAAGCAGAGTTTTAGAAAGAAAGTCAGAGAGTTGCAGAGTTAAGAAAAGAGTGTTGTAGTAAAAGTACCGAGACCAAATAATAAGAAAGAGACCGAAAATAAATAAATTCACGAAGAGAAAGAAAGATTAAAATAGTAGAAAAATTGAAGTTAATAGAGAAAATATTCAGAGTTTGAAGTTAAAATTGAAAAGTATTAAACAAAAGAAGAATTAAGAATTCCTTAAGTTATTTCGAGGAACAGCAAGGTCAACGAAGATTTCTACCCTTTCGACTGACCGATTTCGTTCTGCCGTCTTTATCGTTATCAAACTGTAAGTCCATTAATTGTTTTATTTGTAATATCTATCATTTGTTTTCCAAAATATAGACTCTCCGAGTCAAGTAAAGTCCAATACGACGTTTCCACTTTTATTTGCACTCCTCAATCAAAGATCCCCATCCAGTCTATTGACCGAGAGGCTAGGGCAAAAAGGGAACAACCATTTTACAAGGTTTTTTAACCTCGAGTGCGTTTCGACGTCACAATAAAAACTAAGAGAATAAAAACCTCTGCGTATCCCTAAGAATGATAATAACGAAATGATGTATTAAAATTTTTCCAATCGTCCTGTTTTTGTCTGTAACTTCAAACGCCGAGCAATTGACATTTACAAATGATAAAGTAAAAAATGAATCCATCCATTTTTGAAATTTTATTTCCAATTTGATTACATTTTTCCAGGTTAGTATAGAGTTCTAGAAAGAAGTGAAAAAAATTATGCCAATAAATAATAAATATTGATAAAATAATACGAATAGCAATCAACGAATAAATCAATTCTTGAAAATATACTTGCAACATTTTTCAAATTTACATACTTACCGTTTAAAAAGAAGCGGAAGTGCTTAAACTTTTGCGGAGAGGATTTTATTCTACATGTTTTTTTTCTTCAATGATGAAGGAATTTATGTTTTTCGATCTGTCCCTTTCATTCATCATTTTCTGTGAATCTTCAATCACAGTAGAGCTTCTGTATTCCATTTCAAGTTTTTCATAGTAAAAAAAAACATTTCCTTAATTTATGCGCCTGATTCACGATGGTCGAAAAAAGACCTAAAAACGGTCACGTACCAAAGTGCATACCGGGTCGTAAAAAAATCGAAAAAAATATTTAAAAAGAGCAAATTGAAGCCTGATCGGTCCTTTTGAAAACGACACTTTGAAACATCGAAAATCTTTTTTTTTGCGGAGTTATCCAAATTTAAGTGCGGCAAGAGATATCGACGGGTGTATCCAAACTTTTGAGCGATAGTTGGAAAATAGGAGCGGTAGGTGGAAAACTGCCCTCGGATTAAAATTATATCAAAATCTTACGTAATGAAAAAAAGTTATAATCGTTCAAAGTTTGTATTAATTTTCAATTTCGAAAATTTTGAGGTTCTG
Source organism: Heteropelma amictum (assembly GCA_959613375.1). NCBI lineage: Eukaryota > Metazoa > Arthropoda > Insecta > Hymenoptera > Ichneumonidae > Heteropelma > Heteropelma amictum. Next base: position 41,116 of record OY390725.1, read on the forward strand.
AAGATGCTGCGTTCAGCTTTTAAGTAATTTTCATTATCAAAAATTCGGGTTTACCAAAATTCTGTTTTTTCTGTTGGTAAAAAGTCGGAAGCTGCCGTCGAATGGAAGTTTTGGATAATTTGTATTTTCAAAAATTTTAGAATTCTAAAAATGCTTTTTCCTACCACTGAAAAGTGAGAAACTGCCCCAAAATACAAATAACATCGGAATCGTATGAGACGACATAAAAGTTATGATCATTTAAAGTTTTGAATCATTTTTGTCCGCCGAAATTTTGAGATTATGAAAATGCTTCTTTTTGTTTTATCGATTATGGGTCGAAAACTGCCGAAGAAAAAAAATGCAATCAGAATCGTGTTTAATGAGTAAAAGTTCCGACCGTATAAAGTTTTAAGTAGTTTTTATTTTAGAAAATTTGGGGTCATCTGTATCAATTTATTTTCCAAAAAAGGCTGCTTCATTCTATCGAAAATAGGTGGAAAATGCCTTAGAATAAAAAAATCAATCAAAATCGTATGTAATGAAAAGCGGTTATGATAGTTAACAGTTTTGAATACAATCTATTTTTGAAAATTTTGAGATTTCAAAGATGCCGTTGTATCCATTGAATATGGGTTGAAAACTAGTCGTGAATTTTTAGTTTAAGATGATTCATTCAACATCATTTAATGGTATTGATAAAAAATGGAGAGGAATGAAAGAGTATAAGAGTGAGGCAGAATAGAAAAATATTGAAGAAAGTAATAAATGAATGAAGAAAGAATTAGAGAGAAAAAGATTCATTTGAATGAATTATGAAAACTCAGATGTCAAACTTGCGTCCTTCGGGCGCTAAAGGGTTAACATAGCTTCAAGAATATTGTTCCTCGTGACTCGCAAATTTGAGTGATATATAAAAATTTATCAAAATATATTTTTCGATAAGAGAGAATAAAAATTAATAATAATCTAACAAAAAATTATGAGAAAATCTGAAATGAATGTGATTGAGAGAGATTGAAAAATACACACAATTACCTCTATTATTAAGTGCATACATTATTAGAATATAACTCTCCGTGTTATGATTCTCATTTTTTCTCTCTCATTCTCTTCAATTCTGTTTATCTCGCTCAGTTTTCGAGAAAAATATTCGTCAAATTTCGAGAAAAACAATTTCATTCTGGCCGCCCTTTTGGCTAACCGAAATGTTAAAAAAATAAAGATAACATCATGTACTTTCAGTTGAGCCATCGAGGTTGCGATATTAATTAATTTTAGGCATGAAAAAAAATCGACAGGGTACGAAGTAATTTTAAAAGAAAAACTTCATGGAATAATCACGACTTTTAGGCGTATTTTCGATTTTTCTATGGTTACATTTTTTCTGACGCAATTTTAACCATCACTATTCGAAATATCACTCTCGAAAACATACGGAACAGTGGTTCCCAATTTTTTTCTGTCCGAATTCATCACATGGCAACAGCTCTAATTCAGATGTCAAAATAGCGTCCTCTGGGCGTTAATCGGTTAATGACAACCGCACAGAAAATTCAACGGAAAAACCTGACTACAATACATTATCAATAAATACTCCATATTCCATTATATTATTCATCACTTATTACTTTATTTGCTCAATAATAAATTATGAATTACATAATTGGTAATTGAAACGCTAATGATCAATCTAATCGTTTTTTCGTTCACATCGCAGTTTCTGAAGAGACAATATATCCAATTGTGATAAAATTCCCCATTTGAGAAATTACTTTTTTGTTATTGTTACATAATTACAAAACATGTCTCTTTTACTTTTCAATTAGTCGGCGTTGAGTCGCTACTGTGTTTTTAGACATTACTTGATTATATTCTTTGGTCTTAACGCACACTTTTTTTTTTATTTTAATTTTAACTACACTCATACCCTGAACTTGAAATATCACACGAATCACTATTTAACACGCGTGAAAATAACAGCTGTCATTTCTTTTCTCCGAATAATTTAAATATGAAACGCTCGACCGATGTGCTTCTTCATCGACGGCTGGCATAATACTACCTGCCAGGCAGTGAAGCCAGATCGCGCGTAAAACTTACCCTCTCTCTAGTCCCTTACGCGCGCATCACACAATCATAGAAGCGCGTGTCCGTGTGCAAGCGACGCTCGGACGCCTTCGGAAAGAGCCGAGCGCGGTCGAGAAACTTCGACCGCGCCTTCGGCGGCTACCGCAGCTACACTAACACAGAGACGCTGAGCACGTTCATGTGGCGCGTCCGAGACTAGGGAGAGGGTAACCTTTACGCGCGGCCTGGCTGCACGCTTAGCACGACTCGCGCGAGGCTCTTCTAATAAATTGTTTACGCTTCCCTGACACCCATCCTAATGCCAAATGAATTATAATCCTGATAAATGAGCGGAAATATATTTATATTAGTATTGTTGTATGAATTCTCATACTTTCATCAAGCGATACAGCATTATCCCCGAAAACAAGCCAATCATCCATCCGGCCGCGAAACACAAGTACGAGAAGTTGCACTTATGCTACAAGCGATGAGATGGTCCAGTTGGTAGCGCTCCTGGCTTCGGTGCGCAGGGGCGTGGGCTCGATTCCCGAGCTCAGTATTTAAAAAAAAAAATTTTTTTATGGGGCGAATTGTTCATTCGTGGCACACGCTCATTGAAAGAAGAACAATTTTGTAATCGTATGATAATACATCGATCCGACGCTCCTACGCACCGAAGCCAGGAGCGCTACCAACTTGGTGGCTTGGTGATTGGCTTGTTTTCGGTGATAATGCTTTATCGCTTGATGAAAGTATGAGAATTAATACAACAAAACTAATATAAATATATTTCCGCTTATTTATCAGGATTATAATACATTTGGCATTAGGACGGGTGTGAGGGAAGCGTGAACAATTTATTAGAAGAGTCTCGCGCGGGCTGTCGGGTGACGTCACGTCTTGCACGAGTCGTGCTAAGCGTGCCGCCAGGCCGCGCGTAAAGGTTACCCTCTCTCTAGTCTCTTAGGCGCCACATGAACGTGCTCAGCGTCTATGTATTAGTGTAGCTGCGGTAGCCGCTGAAGGCGCGGTCGAAGTTTCTCGGCCGCGCTCGGCTCTTTCCGAAGGCGTCCGAGCGTCGCTTGCTCACGGTCATGCGCTTCTATGATTGTGTGATGGCCGTGTAAAGGACTAGAGAGAGGGTAAGTTTTACGCGCGACCTGGCCTCACTGCTACCTGCACGTGCACAATCAGCTGTCGTGGAAAGAGGCGCCAGCGCGTGTGCGTCGACTCGGTCCGGTCAGTCCGACCAAGCCAGGCAGGGTGGTGGGAGAAATGTCCACAGTAGACATTTCCCCCACCATTCCGCCTCAACGAAACTTTCATAAGCGAAAATTCAACTCATACTCCAATATCTCAGGACCGGCCCAATGGATTTAAATCGAATTTGGCTCAATCAAAAGAAAAAAATAACATTCGATTGGTAAACTGTCATTACATTTGCGATAAGGCCTTGCATTTCGGCGGCACAGCAGGTTAAAGGTCAAAAATGGCCAGTAAATCTCTATTTTACTGTATAGTCATCCGCAGCCGAATTCAAAAAGCCAAACGATTTTCTTTTGAATTACGTCTCTAGATCTCAAAATCCAATACACAAAAACGTTCATGATGTGCAACGTTTCTTTGGATTGTGTGTTTATTTTCGGAAATTTATTGAAGTTTTTTCTACAGTGGCGAAGCCGCTCTATAACTTGGTCCGGAAAGGTGCAACATTTTCGTTGGGTGAAACGGAGATAGAGAGTTTTGATCTACTTAAAAGGAAATTGATTGCTACCGATATTGGCAATTCACAGCCCTCGTGATGAGACTCAATTCTAATGCGGTGCGAGGACTATAGGTTTCGGAGCGGTTTTAATGCAGAGAAAAGCCGATGCATAATTCCACCCGGTTTTTGATTTTTCAAAGCGGGCAACAAACACCGAATCGAAATACCACAGCATTGAACTAGATCATGTACGCACTCAAGCGTTTCCGAATTTATCTACAAGGGATCAAGGTCAAGATAATAACCGACTGTAATTCGCTAAACTTACTATCGATAAGAAAGAGATAAATCTCCAGACAGTTTGATTGGCGGTTGAGTTGCAAGGCTACGATTATGAGGAGAAACACAGAGCTGGAACTCAAATGATGGATGTGGATGGCCTTAGCCGATCGACAGGAATATAGTGTCAGACCGTGGAAGTGCATTCACTTCAAAGGAGTTTACAGGATTGATATCTAAAATGGAAATAACTCATATTAAAATAGCTACTGGATCACCCCAGGCAAACGGCCAAGTCGAGCGCGTTAATCGTGTCCTCACTTCAATATTAGCGAAAATGGTTGACAATAACACACAAAAATATTAGTATCACATACTTGAAGATGTAGAGTAAAATATCAACAACACTGTAAATAAAACAATGGGTAAGACGCCAAGTGCACTCCTTTTCGGTGTAACGTAATGAGGGAAAAACAGATTTAGAATGGGAATTTCTCAAAGGGCCCAACGAGGAAACCGAACGCAATCCTTTGTCCCTTAAAAAGAGCTCAGATGAACATTGAAAAATCACAAGAGTGTAGCAAGAAGTATTTCAATAAACGACGAAACCGGCTTTACCTGTTTCAATGCGGTGATTATGTAATGCTCCGGAATTTCAAGAGTACTCCACACATTCCAAGAAAATTAATACCGCAGTTTGAATGACCCTATGAAATTATTCGTGAGTTACGTAATAACCGATACGTAGTATCAGATATCGAAGGTTTTCAAGCTACCAAAAGCTGTACAGTAGAATCTGGGAACTGGCCAATCTTTATCTGTGGCCCCCCCATAGTAATAAACAAGGATAGACGTTGCATTTTATTTAAAAAAGGCGAATATACACTGCAAGAGAAGATTATTTTTATAAGTTGATATCTCTGCTTGCCAACGTGACGGTATTATTTTATGACTCGTTTTAATTAAGACATGTACAAATACACATGTCCGAGAACGAACAGTATATTAGGCTAGCCGATTGTAATACGAAACATGGATTAGAGAAATATGTATATTGAGTGGAAATATTTTCAATTCCCGATGATGTGAGCAAATGTGTATTCCGAACTGCGAGACGAGGCGGTTAGTTCGTCTCCAGATGGGTGTGAAGTAAGATGTAAATACAAAACAGTATGAAAATAACGCGGGGTAATGTGAAGAAACGAATATTATATTTAATTTTTCCACCCTAACATAAAGAATGTTATAATTTACGTTTGAGTACATTTTGAAGAATAAAACAAAGTGAAGCCCGCATAAAGTAAACATCGAAGAAAAGATTGATAGAATTGAAGAGAAAGAGAGAAATAAGAGTGAGAAAGACAAAAAAAGGTTCGTTAAACTTCAAACTATAAATAGATGCTAAAATAATAATGTGTGTTTATTCTTTGAAATGTTACTCATATAATACATGTATCATTATATTATTATATTAAACAAAATATCTGCAATGGGTCATTTTTTAATAAAGTTATTAGCAATATAACGGATAGTAATGACAATAATAGAAACTTTTCCTACCTTCGCAATACTTTTATTTCGTTCTCCAGCGAATCTTCTTTTCCCTTAAGTACTTTCTTGTCGATTATCTTAACCGCAAACATTTGTCCGGGTTTTTCTTTACTTTCAGCCAGTCTAACTTCCGAGAATGCTCCTCTGCAAATATGCATAAAAGACATTTATTAACAAGACGATAATATGACAAGAGAAAACAAGGAAAGGAACAACACCTTTCTCCCGACGAGGTTATGACTTTGTATTTTTGATCAAATATTACGAGATATTTACGAGACGATAATGAGCCTAGGCAGCTCAACCGTTCGTTCTAAACAAAACAATATACAGGGTGGTCCACGCAACGTGTGCACCTCTTTTACGACCAAAATATGCGCTGCACGAAAAAATGTTGTATACAAATGTTACATGGTTTATAAGGCTACACTATGTGGTGCATTTATTTTTTTTTTAGGTGGAGACGCTTCGAAGATTTGGAGGCTAACTTTGTTTTTTTAAATGGAATGCTATATTTTTTATAGCGTAATATGGTAGAGTATCGAAATCTGAGTAAAAATGTATGGATCTTTATTAGCCCTAAAGTTAATAGCACACGAGTAATTTCACTTTATTACTTCAAAATTTCCTTCGCGTAATATCTCAAGTTGGAGATTTAATTTTAGGGAGCAATTTTAAGCGTAGCAATTTTAGAGAAGGAATTTTTAAAGTAATGAACTGAAATTACTCGTTAGCTATTAACGTCAGGACTAATAAAGGTCTATACTTTTTTACTCAGAATTCGATACTCTAACATATTGCGCTATAAAAAATATAGCATTCCATTTAAAAAAACAAAATTGACCTTCAAATCTTCGAAGCGCCTCCACCCAAAGAAAAAATAAATCCACGACATCGTGCAGCCTTATAAACCATGTACCATTTGTATATAACATTTTTTCGTGCAACGGATATTTTGGTCGTAAAAGAGGTGCACACGTTTCATGGACCACCCTGTATAATCATGCAGAACATGACGTTTTTATATATGTACGAGTGGACCCGTCGGACGTTGTCCCGTACACACGTCTTTATAATTCGAAAATTAATTAAATAAGCGATTTGAATTGGACCGAATTGTAAATCTAAACCATTCTCGAATCCCCTTGAACACACACAACAAATTTCATTAAAATCGGTTCAGCCGTTTAGAAGGAGTTCAGTGACAAACACACGCACAGAAGAAATATATATATAAAGATTGTGACGATACGATCATAGGATCGTCCCTAAAATGAGGCAACTCCTCGATCCAAATCGATAACCTCTGACCGGTTACCCTCTCTACGATTCCAAGGAACGAGAGAATCTCTAAAATCGATTCCCCAGGAAAAATCACTCTCTCGAATTCGAAAACTGAGACTCGCAAATCGTAATACCTTCGTATCATATATTCTAAGGAAGCAATCTGTAAGTTGGAATCCAAACTCGTATGAAACCTCAGCATTGTGTTTGGACTTTGGATCACGAGCGCGGAAATTCAGTGTTAATTTTCGTTTGTCCGAAGGACTCGATCGCATTTTAAACTTGACTGCATTTAATTAAGAAAAGTTCAGCTAGGCATGCGAGGTATTTCGGGTAGAAATCAAAAAGCAATACAGCCGCCTGCTTATCACAGCAACTCTCCGTTGAAGACCTCGGATAACATAGCAAACGAACAAATACATGCAGAAAATATCTCTCCCAGATTGGGAAATCACGAAAGACACGCAAGAATACACACAAATAAAGAAGCAATCGCAACAAACACAACGACATTCAACAATCAATCTGAGACGCCGAGGCACGACTTCTCACCTCAAGCGGACCCTTAAAACTCGAAGCGTCGAGTTTCCAAGGAAAAAAAACATTAATTACCTATGCAATATTTGGTGGGTTAACGTGCTTACCGAAATGCTTATTGCCCGCGTTACAATTTTAAACTAATCATCACCCGATGCTTTCAAGATCTGGCAGTTCAGTGGTGGAAAATTGCAAGAGATACCACAAGGGATTGGGAGACTTTCGAGAGTCAGTTTACACGGCGGTTTTGAAGTACAACGAACGTCAAAATGATATCCGACATCGGCTGGAATTTGAATGGCACAATCCGGAACAAAAACAATCACGATTGGCATATGCAATGCAAATGATTGGGCTAGTGCGAGATGTTTCACCACCTCTACCGGAAATGGAGATTATACAGCCTGTCCCATAATGGTCAACCGACCTCTGAGGGGTGGGTATATGGGGTGATTTTGGACCGAAAAGTCCTCTTCCATTTTTTCCTCCGACGCCCCCCTGATTAGATATTAATTAATTAAGTTCAGCCAATAGCACGCGTCGAATAAGCGGACTACACGGCAAGTAGTGGTGTGCGTGCAAGCGTAGCAGCCTTGGGAGCGTGCGTGTAAAGCGCGAAGGAGGTCGATAGTGTGCGTGCGTTGGTGTGAGAGAGTGTGGAACGTCGAACGTTTGCGAAAACATAAATAGAGCGAGGTAGTGTTGGTGAGGGCACACAATGTAAGGAGGAACGATAAAAATTGCGTTTGCAATCAGTTTTCGAATTAATCGTTAAATGCAATAAAAAAAAAGTCGATGATTTTGAATTGCGACTGGACGAAGATACAATTTTCGATTAATTTTTTGCAATTACGATTTACGAAGCTTCTAAAATCATTTATTGCTGTTTTTGAAAAAAACATTTTGGGAAAAAATCTTCATTGCAATTTAGAGAAAAATGTTCATTCTTCAATTTGTATGAAAATCAAATGCTATTTCCGATTGGATATTTTCGCAATACAGTGAAATTGAACTTTTCGAATTGCTCATTGCAATTAGAACAAAAATATAGCGATTCCATTCAATAAAAAAGTTCAATATTTCAAATCGTTTAGATTTTAAGAAAAAAAGCATTATTAACACTGTTTAATAACAGCGGCATGAAGTTAAAAAAAAAGTTGATGATTCGAGCGTCGCGCGAGTGTTGCATGCGGACACTACTCGGATGGGTGACGGCTCGAGGGGGGGGGGGGGGGGGATTAATAAAGAAAGTCAATATTTTAAATCGTTTATATTATTTTAAGAAAAAATGCATTATTTTCACTGTTTAATCACAATGGCATCAAGGTATTAAAAAAAGTTGATAATGACTCTGGTATCGCGCGAGTTTACCGTGTTGCACGCGGACACTATTCGGATGGATGACCGCTCGATTCCATGGGGGGGGGATTAATAAAAAAAAGTCGATATTTCAAACCATTTATGTTAATTTATGAAAAAAAACACTATTTGCACTGTTTAATAACAGTGACATGAAGTTAAAGAAGTTGAGGATGACTCGAGCGTTGCGCGAGTATTGCTTGCGAGCACTACTCGGATGGTTGACCGCTCGAAAATTTGAAAAAAAATTATGAATTAAAAAATACAATTCTTCATGTTGTTTACGAGAAGTTATTGAAAAAAGTACTGATAAGTACTGTTTAAATGACAGTTATATGCTATGAAAAAAATAAAATAAGAAAATTGCGATTTTCAGAAAGTACAGTAAGCATTTTCAAATATTATTTGAAAGCAATTGCAAAAAAATTGCGTCGAACGAATTTTATTTTGTATTATTACAATTAATATTCGTTTAGAGTTGAGATTACAACCCGGCATTAGTCGAATTGGTAGCGTCTCAAGTTGTCACCTGGGCGATCGAGACCTAATAACTTTTTAATTTTTTTGTTGTTTCACAGTATATAACTGTCATTTAAAGAGTACTTATCAGTGCTCTTTTCAATAACTTCACGTGAACAACGTGAAGAATTGTATTTTTAAATTCACAACTTTTTTTTTAATTTTCGAGCGGTTACCCATCTGAGTAGTGTCCGCATGCAATACGATGAGCTCGCGCGACGCTCGAGTCACCATTAACGTTTTTTTTAACTTTATGCCACTGTTAATAAACAGTGCAAATAGTGTTTTTTTCCATAAATAAATATAAACGATTTGAAATATTTACTTTTTTTATTTACCCCCCCCGGAATCGAGCGGTCGCCCATCCGAGTAGTGTCCGCATGCAACACGATGAACTCGCGCGATGCCAGAGTCATCATCAACTTTTTATTCAACTTCATGCCACTGTTATTAAACAAATGTTAATAATGCTTTTTTTCTTAAAATCTAAATGATTTGAAATATTGATTTTTTTATTGAATGTAATCGCAATATTTTTGTTCTAATTGCAATGAACAATTCGGAAAGTTTAATTTCATTGTATTGTGCAAATATTCAATCGGAAATAGCATTTGATTTTCATACAAATTGAAGAATCAACAATTTTCTCTAAATTGCACTAAAGATTATTACTAAAAATGTTTTTTTTTAAAACAGCAAGAAATGATTTTAGAAGCTCAGTAAATCGTCATTTCAAATAATTAATCAAGAATTGTATTTTCGTCCAGTCGCAATTCAAAATCATCGACATTTTTTTTTTATTGCCTTTAACAATTAATTCGAAAACTGATAGCTAACGCAATCAGTTTTTATCGTTCCTTCTTACATTGTTGCACCCTCACTAACACTACCTCGCTCTATTCATGTTTTCGGGAACGTTCGACGTTCCACACTCTCTCACACCAACGCACGCACACTATCGACCTCTTTCACACCACTACTCGCCGTGTAGCCTGCTTATTCGACGCGTCCTATTGGCTGAACTTAATTAATTAATATCTAATCAGGGGGGCGTCGGAGGAAAAAATGGAAGAGGACTTTTCGGTCCAGAATCACCCCATCTACCCACCCCTCAAAGGTCGGTTGACCATTATGGAACAGGCTGTATAAAAAATTCAATGCCATTTTACAGACTACATGAAGACAACACTAGGCACGCTAAGGATTAGAAGCATTCCTGAGCTCTTAGATCTGCTATCCACCAATGATGAAGAAAGCTCATCAAATCAGAACCGGAGAAACCCACAACCACGTAAACTATTTGAAGCCGAAAGTATGGGAAACGGGAATCTCAAGAAAGTAACCTGCAAGGGGCAAAATACGAAAACAAGGGTCGTGAGGAACACCGAATAAAGAGGAAGGCGCCTGAAGTGCAATAAAGAAGAGGCATTGAGAAAACGTCCCCTAATTCCTTCAGCAGGAGTTTCTGTACAAGGAGCGATGTTAGGAAGGGCGGTCAAGGTAACGAGGCAACTCTTTGCGAGTATTCTGTTTAAAGGAAAAGATGAAAAAAGCAACCTGGTAATCATACCGAAGCTCGCCCAGGACTGCATTCTAGCAGTAGATATCCTGACCAAAATAAAAGTAAAAGTCGACGTCGATAAACACAAAATTAAATTCGTACCCTCGAATAAACCAGAAATAAAATGCACGGCGAATTTTCCCAAGAAATCAAAGCAATTTTTCACGTGATTAATTACATCGATCATGAATTTGAAAATCAAGAAAGTATCACGGATGAAGACGAGGACGAGGCGTTTATCCACAGAGGCAAGTGCTATGAATTCAGAGTAATGTCATTTGGGCCTACAATTCAGCACACCCAGTTTGGTACGAGGACTCGAATCAGTGCTACCGGGCATCGAAAATATTCTGCATTTCGTAGATGATCTTCTGTGCGCATCTCAGAATTTCGAGAGCCATGTGCAAACTCTCGACTTTCTTTTCACACGATTTAGAAAGCATAGAATTACGTTGCCGATAAAAAAATTCCCAGCACCTCGTAATTTACAACAACTGCGAGATGTCCTCGGGCTTATAAACTATAACAGCAAGTTTACCGAACCACAAGGAGAGTTCACAGTACCGCTCTCACATTTGATTCGGAAAAATTCTGAATGGTACTGGGGAAAATGAGAAGAACAGGCTTTCGATAAAATTAAAGGGAAATTTGTCGCTAACGTAATTCTTTATTATCGTTTCTATGGTCGCCCATACTATCTCCATTACGAGGACCAGATATACAGCATACGAGAAGGAATATTATATCAGACTAATAAAGGGTCAGAGAGGATTTTGGTACCGCAAGCAGCAATAAGAACATTGGTACTTGAACGTCATAAAACATGTAGCCACGCGGGCGCTAAAAAATGCTACCTGATACTAAAGTAAGACTTCGTCTATTCTAATATGGCCAGAATTGCTCGGAAGATTTTAAGAAGGTGTGATTCATGTAAAAAAAATTATATCCACACTCCTAGAATATTTGCCGAGAAACAATGCATCATACCTTAAAAACCCAATCAATTAATATGTATTGACTTCTGCGGGCCCTTGCCAGCCAGTCAGTACGGGAACAAATTTATACTCGCAGTGATAAACGTATTTTCGAAATTGACTCGACTATATGCAAAGCGCAAAGCCACGATCACCACATAGCCCTTCCAAAGAATTAGAATGAAGCAACTTCTTTGATGAAAAATAATCCTTTTACGCATGTTCTTCTTGATAACTGTTTTAATATAGTATCTTCATTTTTTTTCTACATTCTTTCGGACCATAGAGCACTCGTATATCTCACGACCCAACCTAACCCACCACAACAATTACAACGCTTGCAAGCCCTACTAAGCGATTACGAATACGACATCCACCATAAACCCGGAAAACTCAATATCGTCGCGGACGCCATGTCAAGGAATTCACCAAAGATCCTACCGATTCGATTACAGAGTGAATCGTGAATCGGAAGGTCAACATCGGACGAACAATCAGGAAATCCATCACCTAAGAAAACCGCATCACAACATACAGCAACTCGGAACCATCACCGGAACCGACGCCGAAAACGAAGATTCAGACACTAGACTACGGAAGAGGAGAAGGAGAATACGCAACAAAAAGTAAATCCATCCATCGATGACAACAATTACGATACGGCAACGGAAACGGAGGAACTCATCACCGTCAAAAAGGATACGAAACGGCAACTAAACGAAAGGTCAATGTTCGAAACAACTACGAACAACGCAAACAAACACACGAAACTAAGCAACGCACATAAAGATGAAATCAAACAAAAAAAAAACAAAACGACAAAGCAATGAAATACAAAGGAACGGACCCACGAACCATTCTCCACATCACAACCCCAAATCCTCACAGAACGTCCGGAGCACTGGGGATTGGCGACACATGACGAAACGGAAACAGCAAAGGCACATGAATCGGCTAACGAAACGAAAGTGGAAAACAACGAACTTGGCGCATCGAAGTTAAAGCCAACATTTCAACCACCTTCATTGGTAGCGGAAGCTACAAATAAACAAGTCACCACAAAACATTCTGAAGTGGAGCCCAGCTTCCGCTCGCCAACAGCACCCAACGAGGTAACACCAACGACTTTAGGTACCAAGAAAGTCGAACCCAACTTCCGTTCCCCACCACAACTCAAATATAATCAAGAAACGAACAAATCCACTCACGAAATACCAGGCGAACAGCGAGAGCAATCAACAGCCCAGCATCAAAACATCAACAATATGCTGAAACCGCCGATTCGCCCACCAGAGCTAGCCGGGAAGGGTAATCTACAGACGGTGTCATGAACACAAAAACAACGACCTCCTTCAGCGGTAACGAACGACTACGGCGATCTCGCAGCTGAAATGCACCAAAGCGAATCCGACCGAGATCCACCGTACGAGCCATCGCAGTACCACAGAAAACGCCCGGCATTACCAAATGCGGCACCACAAACAGGGCACATGACCCAAACCAAAGATGCCGAACGTCAATCGTCCACCGAAGACTCGCAAACATCGGACGAAAGTAACGCAACAACCTGGGAATGGGACGTCCAATCCGAAGATCCGGAAACACCAACGACCTTGGCATCGCAATTTGAAGCTAATACACTGAAAAGATTGTTTCATCCAATGTGTGCACAGCGTAAAAATCATTGCTGTCCATCTGAAGGTTTCATTGTTGTTTTGATGCCGAGATTAGCTGAGAAATGCTAACATCTTAAGGATTTAAGGCATCCATAGTCTCAACAAAACCAAAGTAGGATGAGAATTTCGTGTACTTAACAATACTATAAAAATCTTAAAAAAATAATCCCATGTAAGACGCCGAGCCCAGCAATCAAAAACTTATTAACAAAATGTTAAAAAAAAAACCTGAAAGTAAACCGTGAACTTCTTTTCCCTTCATACTAAATAAATTCGTTCATTTTTACAATGCACTCGAGTTTTTTCTAAATTTTGTCGGTATTTTGAAATTCCATTTCGCTAATTTTGTTTAAAATATGAATGAATCGAAACCGCTCGTTAAATGCGACGAAAATTTCCCACAAGTTATGAGAAACCTTTGTATACGAGAAATGATAAAAGATTTTAATTTTTTTTAATTTTTTCAAAATGTTATTTTTTTTCAAAATATATGTATATATATGTATATATATTTTTTTTTCAAAATATGAAAAGTCCACAATGCAGACCAAATTAAGAAAAAATTCAAGTGTATTAAAAAAATGAACGAATCAATTTAGTATGAGAAGAAAACAATTTCACAATTTACTTTTCGAATTTTCGTTTTTAACAATATTTTTATAACTTTTAAATATTGTTATTACAGAAAATTACGGTGTTCAGTATCTTACATACGATTGATGTTTTTCGGATTTATATTGTATTGCTAAGTACACGAAATTCTCATTCTACTTCGCTATTGTTGAGACTATGGGTGCCATAGATTCTTGAGCTGTCAACTGGACGTTCGGGAATCGAGACCATTTCATTTTTACTTTTTTTTTAACCGCATACCACTGTTATTTAAACAGTGTTAATCAGTTATTTTTTCATAAATTTATATAAACTATTTAAATATTTGTATCTTTTATTAATTCATTTTTTTTTATTTTCACGCGTGCACTGATTATTTGAGTTTTTACGACTTCTTCCCTCTTATCTATTCTTCCTTTCTACTTTATTGTTCCATTTTTCCTCTTACAGTAAGCTAGTTTTGGTACCCCCTCCAATTGAGCAGCCGCCTATCCGAGTGCTGCCATGAATTGCAATAAAGATTTTATTCGGAAATTGTTTTTTTCAAAAACTGCAATAAATCATTTTAGGAACTTGATGTAATGTAATTGCTGTTACAGATGAAAAAACCCGAACATCATTTCCCAACATTGCTCAGCCTCATTTCTCTACATTGCTCAAGCAGGCAATTGCATTGAGCATCGCCCAATTGCTCGCAGAATTTCTACAGTGCGAGCGTTAGCACTTTCTGAGAATAACGAGCATTTCGGTAGAGGCGAGCAACCCAATTGTGAAAGCCGCTAAACTCTGCGAATCCAAATCATCCAATCAAGTCGTCGCCCGATAACCCAGTCATCGACCACTATCGCAAATACACCCTTCTGGCATTCTGAGCACCTTCCGGAGCAACCTCACCGAGTCAATAAAACACGCCACCGACCGGCGGCCACGCAGTCTTGATTCGACATTCCTGATTCTATTCTATCATTCCTAACATATCGGCGGTGACAAGAACTCATTGAAGCTTTATTCCCATTTACTCAACGTTAACTTTTTACTTTACTTTAATAACTTTATAATAACTTGAATACTTGAATACTTTACTCTGACTTGTCCATTAACAAATATTGCGATATTTGGTCGGAGTTAATACCGTAGCGGCACTTCGTTCGATCCATCATGTTATCGCGTTCGCTACAATTACCTTAACGGCACTGTGTGTCATAGTACATGAAAGGACAATATTTAGTTCATGAATATCTCGACTGTGTAAAAATTCTCAATCTTTCAACTGTATGTTACTGTGTATCATATACCGTACGGTGATCGACGCGGTGTTATTGAATAAAGTGCATTAGTGACAATTCGGCACTTTGTTCACCTACAATTCGCTGACGTATATTTATCCACCTGCGTTCTCACGTCGGCAACTCGAGCAACGTCAGCAATAACCACAAGTGAGATCCGTAACTCCGCTTTAACTCAGACAAAAATCTATGTGCCATCCATGTCTTGGCTCTCGCCAAGACGCCATTCTTTCCTCACAAAATTTAACTACGTTACGGCCGCGGGTTACCCGGCTCGTAACCAACTGGTTTTAGAAATGGAATTCTATCCAATAACTCACCCAAAATAATCTTCGACATACAGAAAAAAGCAAAAATGCCGACTATCGAAGAATTATTCACATCGCTCTTGGAACGCTCATCAATCGGCGAGCGTGGAAAGGAAGTTCGAGCGGCTGTACGGAGTTTACCTCAATACAGCAGTGAGTCGAAATCTCTTGGTAAATTCTTGCGACGAGTCGCTGAAGAGTCCGATCTGAGAATGCCAAGGCTGAGAGCGAACAGCATTACCTTCACGGTGTCCTTACGAAAGTGCATGGGCCTGCCAGAAACTCAGTCGAAGGGAAAGGCATTACGACAGTAAATAGTCTGATTAAATGTCTAAAAGCCAAGTTTGCGCCCTTCAGAAGCGTGAGCTTCTGTTTAGCCGAGATTAATTGTTTGAATATAAAACCTGATGAAAATATTGAATATGTCGCCCGGACAGAAAATCGCGTATGGAAGGCTAGGGCCGCAGTAAAGGGTTCCGTTCTGCAATCGAAGTCGCCAGTAGTCTCGAGGACTTGGAAGCTCAGGCGTTGAACAGTTTCTTGCGAGGGCTACCCGAGAAAATATGTTATTCCATTTGACATCATTCACCGCGAACTCTTGACGGAGCTGCGGATCTCGTTATCAACGAGAAACGTGGATATCGGGATCCGTAGCTAGATGCAGGCTATACTCGCAATGTTAGACTCGCGCGCTCTTGGTACAATCTTACTGACCATGAATATCAAGACTACGAAAGCGATATTTCACGTCTTTGATGGCGAACCACTGCCACGCACCGATGGTCTCCTCGGTTCAGCATATCTTTACCAGGAGAAGGCCGAAATTTCGTACAACCACGGTACAGTCGTTACAGCCACGCAGCCAATCGCGCCGATGCCGTTCTGCAACCAAGATGAGATTGACCTGTACTCGAGGAATTCAACACGGTCAAAGCAGATCTCGAAGGCCTTAGCAGGAAGCAAATAGGTATCAGGGTGCAAGACGTAAACACATACGACAGATACCCGAAACAAATCGACCTCGGACCGAATGTCTTCATCGGAAACTCATTAATAAAAAAAAACAATGGGACTTGTCACGTCATGGCAACAAACACGAACACTGGACAGCCCTCCAGAGCGACATCATCCAAAGCACAAGTGAGACAAATTCTTAAAACATTACGATTCGAGCATTTCACCAAAACACAAATTTTCCGATGTCTTCCATCTACCGGGTAGCGATGTAATCGGATCGTCGCGAGTAGGACACGAAATTCACACTGCCAACGGGACACCGATCTATACAAAACAATATCGGCGTCCTTTAATTCATCAGGAAGAGATTAAAAACCAGGTCAACAAACCGATCGAAGAACAGAAAGCATCGCACTTTCCATACGATTCGCCATTGTGGATAGTTCCAAAGAAGGTCGATTCTCATGGAAAACGTTGTTGGCGGATGATAATCGATTACCACCGACTTAATGAAAAGACCAATGGCGACCCTTCGCCCAACATTACAGAAATCCTTGACAGACTCGGAGGAACTAAGTATTTCTCGGTGTTCGAGTTCGCTAACGATTTTCACCAATAGTCCAGGAACTGGGTATGAAAAAGAGCCCTTTTTATGAACGATGATAACCAACAAAATCGTATAGGGCCGATGTCCCTGATAAAGACCTAATACTTTTCAACCACAGATTTTGGGAGGCTTTTTTTGCCACGTGGTCGAAGTTGGCAAAACCATGTTTTGAGAGATAGCGTCAAAAGTATTGATCCGAGAAAAAACGAAATCGTCGGTTATTATAATCGTTCTGGATCGGTGTCACGTCAAAACTATCTGGTTCCTGGACTACAAAACAAGGTGGCGAAGAAAGATCAGCCGAAGACAGCCTTCCGTACACCACAAGGGCATTACGAATTTCTCCGCTGGCGCATTTTTCATCCCAAAGGGCCACGTACCAACGGCTAATGAACAGCATACTAGGCCTAACGGGTACAGAACTATTTGTGTACTTGGACGACATAGTGATATTCTCGTCATCCCTACAAGAACATCGTGCGAAGGACTTTAGGCTCTTCCGACGATTGCCAGAAAACCGTCTTTCGCTACAAATCGACAAATGCAAATCTCTACGAAAAAAGGTCAATTACCTAGGTAACGCTCTTAGGGAAGATGGTGTACGCTCAGATGCACGAAAATCAAGGTGAAAAATTTCCCGGTTCCCAAAAGTCAAAGGAGTGTATGAGAATTTCTCGGACTCGCCTGAATTTACCGAAGATTCCTTGGAAATATCTCCGGTCTAACTGTCCCGGCTAATTCACTCGCAGATCTTAAGAAAAAGACTACGTCACAAGTGAGATTGATAGTGTGCGTGCGGTAGGAGAGATGCCAACGTCGAGCGTTCCCGAAACGTAAATAAAACGAGCTAGCGCTAGTGAAGTAAAAACAATCTAAGGAGGGAACGATGGACAATTAAAAGCGCGTTCTGCGCGATTACTGTTTCAAAAAATGGTAAAAAATCGAAAAAAGGTCGGACGACAACGTTTCTTTGACTATCGTCTTTGTTAATTAACAATGATAAATTTCCACATTTAAATCATTTACCTGTGATGTAACCTCGAGGCGCTACAATGCCCTGAAGCGCGATCATGAGTCGACGGTATTTATTAACTAACATTAATTGAAAATTGAATAAAAAATGTTTGATGGAAGACAATAACCAATCCTTTCAATAAATTTCAACAAATTTTTATTTCCTGTATGTGTTTGAAATTTTTTACCTAACAAAATCTTGCAAATCATTACGTTATGTAATCTCTAGCGAGATAAAAAATATTAAAAATCGGCCTTGCAATTAACAATGTGTGAAATATTCAAAAAAAAGGACTTATCATCGATTTCACGCGATCATCATTAAATTGTTTACTGCAATTTTCAATGGTTTCAATGTATCGGATTGCCCTTAATTAAAAATACATTCTCCGATTTCAATTTTTTCGGTATCAAGTCAAACTTTTTGAAAAAAATGTTCATCGCAATACAAAATGCCGATCAATTAAAATTGCAACTGAAAGAAAATACATCTTTTATGTAGTTTTCTTGCAAATACATTAAATTACACTTCTACAGATAATGTATTGCAGTTTCGGAAAACCCAATTAAAAAAAAAATCTTTATGACAATTTATGGAAAAATGTTGGCTTTTCAAATTGCAACTGAAGCAAATCGTTTTTTTCATTGAATTTTTTTGCAATACGACGAAATTGATTTGCTCATTGTAATTCGGATAAGAAAATATTGTAATTACATTGAATTCGAGTCTTCTTATTTAATTTGTTGCAATGACACGGGAAGAAATTTTATTTAAATATGGATGTCGGCCTTACTCGGATGTGAGACCGCTCGATTAGTGGGGGGTACGAAAACTGACCAAATAACATCCCATACCGTATTCAAAAAATGTCTTCTCTTGTCATCACAAGAAAATTAAATAAAAAGAAATGAATTTAGTGTACCTGTAATATTTTTTTAATCAAATTACAATGAGCAAATAAAAAAATCAACTTAGTTGTATTGCAAAAAGATTCAATGAGAAAAAAAATTTGCTTTAGTTGCAATTTCCAATGAAGATTTTTTTCAAAAATTGGGCATTCCAAAAACCGCATCAAATTATTTGTAGAAGAAGTTCAATTTAATGTATTTGCAAAAAATTAAATAAAAAATCTATTTTTTTCAGTTGCAATTTAAAATCATCGGAATTTATTAATACATTGCAATAAACAACTTTTTCAAAAAGTTCGATTTGGTACCGAAAAAAATGCAATCAGGGAATATATTTCAAATTAAGGGCAATCTGATAAATCAAGAGTATGTTGAAAATTGCAATACACTTTCCTCACGAAGTTAAACTACGTTACGGCCGAACTCGTCCGTTATCCTTCCGCCCGTTATCCGGCTAGTAAAATTATAAATAAAATTAAATAAAAAATCTATTTTCATTTCATTGCCATTGAAAATTATGGAAATTTTTTTATACATTAAAATAGACGATTTTTTCAAAAACTGTAATACACGATTCAAAAAATTGATTCGATTACAACGAAAATTGAAATAAGAGAATGTATTTTAATGTAACCCTCAATCCGTGAACCGGAGTCGTTTTTAATCGGTCTAAATCACGTTTTCTCCGTACATTGCTTGATATTTGATGATCAAAAAATTATTAAAAATAAGAAAAAAAATTCTTTTCACGTTTTAAAAGTACAATCTGAAGATTGACCGTGAATTTTTTCAGATTTTTTCATTCATAATTGCGGGTGTGGTAGCGCGAAGAAAAAGACGGCTCCGGTTCACGGAATTAGAGTGCCTAAAAAACGTTCACGGACTGAAAGTCAAGAATAATTTGATAAATTGAAACTATCTCGTAAATTGCTATAAACAATTTAATGATAAACGATGATAGGTGCTTATTTAGTGTACCGCGAATTGTTGAGTGCATGTCCGTTTTTTTAAATTTCTATCTCGCCATA
Organism: Heteropelma amictum; assembly: GCA_959613375.1. Lineage (NCBI taxonomy): Eukaryota > Metazoa > Arthropoda > Insecta > Hymenoptera > Ichneumonidae > Heteropelma > Heteropelma amictum. Next base: position 61,334 of record OY390725.1, read on the forward strand.
GATTACGAAGCACGATTCGCAATATTCTTTAAATTAAAAATTTCGAAAACATACAGGAAAAAAAAGTTCATTGAAACTTGTAAGAAGGGATAGTTATTGTCTTCCAACTTGAATTTTTTATTAATTTTTCAATGGGTATTCGCCAATTATTACTGCCGATTCGCATGTGGAGATTTATCATTACTAATTAACAATGACGATAGGCAAAGGATTTTTAAAGGAATAAATGCGCAGAATAGAGACTTGACTTTTCTACCGTTCGCTGCTTACATTGTTTCTCCTTCACTCATTCTATCTCGTTGTATTTATGCTTCGGAAATGCTCGACGTTCAACTTTCACACCGCACGCACATCACTTACTCGCCGAGTCGAGCATTTATTCAGCGCGTGCTATTGGCTGAGCTTAATTAATTGATATCCCATCAGGGGGCGTCGGAGGAAAGAATAATGAAGGACTTTTCGATTCAGAATTTCACCACGTACCCACCTCTCCTGTAATATCGCATACGAGATAGCTGCCGCTAACAATTGTATACATTATTCGAAATCTGTTGGTAACAAAATGATTTTTATTAGCACACAATTGCGTTGGATCTGATTGCCCTACAATAATTAGTCATATAGAAAGAGACGGGCTCTTCAATGAATTCCTATCAATAATCGTAGGATTCGGGGATTCATTGGCAATATTTACAGCAAAATTAAAACAGAAACAAATCTCAGAGTGTCTTTGGCCGGTTTAAATTATTCTCGCGATTAATTATATTCGTACGCTTGAATTCGGTTGTCTATAAGTTGTTCGTATTTGATTCACTCGTTTGGCATAACATGGGTTATCTGCTTGACCTCGTTTATTGTTATCCCATCCGTTAAATTTTCTTTCGTTTTCACGCGCTCTTTGCACCCCGTCCAATCGTGCCATACTTGAACCACGGAATCATCATCATATTGTACAGACGCTAATGCTTCACGTACGCGTGTGGGAAACTGTTGTACGATCGGGAATACTATTTCAAACGTAGTCAGCTCGAGATAAAAAAATTTGCCGTTCTCATTTGCTTATACTAGTATTCTTATAAACTACGGTCGCTGTGTTTCGATATCGTCGAGAAAGCTACTGATTTTTTAATCTGACACTGATATGTTGAGGAAAGTAGAATAAAAAAAATATTAGACAAAACTATAGTTCGAGTACCCGACAGTCAAGTTGTGCCTCTTGTTGGACGCCAATTTTGTAACGTTTTATTATTTTTTTCATTTTGTTTTCTTCGACGATAAAAATGACAAATGAATAAGTCGTGAGTAAATACATAAATACAGTATTAACCCTTCGTGGTCACACGTTTTAAAAGTTCGAAGCTTGTCACTCGGTGACACATTGACCCCAGCCATGTTGAAACGATTGCCACGTTGCCAGTATTATTCCAAACGACTCATGAAAATTCAGGACATTAATTTGAGCCTTTGAGTATGAGAATATCGTGGGCAATTTTTTTTTATTTTCAAAATGGCGAAAAAAAACGAGTAAGAGGAAATGCCCCAAAAAAAAACATTTTTTTACTAAAAAAATCATGGGGTCATTTTAACCCCTAGTGACCACTAAAGGTTAAGCGAACGTTACGTATGTATATGATATATATATAGCGGTATTGTCATTCTGGGACGGCAATAGTGTCTTGAATTGGTGTCATATTCGTTACATAATATATTGATTCAAATTACATAAATTGATAAGAGAAGAGTGAGAGGTGCTGCACTGTGTCAAGATCCGATAAATAGAACTCTCGTTTTGCAGAGATTTTCCTTTTCATTGTCCTTTTTTCGTTTATATAAATATAAATATAAATACGAAATATTATCTTCTATTGTAACAAGACCGAAACCACTGGACTGGTATTATATTATACGACGTCGTTCGATCTTAATAATACATTCGATAATACGGATAATTTGTTTAGTGGTCAATTTTGTTTGATGTATCTGGCCAGATTGATTCATCGATCTCGTCTCTCTACCTCGCTAATAAATTTCTAGAAGCTTTGATCGGTTTAGATAGTTTCTCGAATTATTCTTTCTCTCATTCTTCTATTAACCCCCCCCCCCCCCTCTCCCTCTCTCTCTCTCTCTCTCTCTCTTTCTCTCTCTCACTACTTTCTTTGTCGAGTCCAGTCAAAATGCTGAAAAGGTAGTACTTTTTTGCACGTCTCCGGAAACTTGGTCCGGGATTAATTCGATGACGCTGAATTAAATGGTGCTCATTTTTTTTTCGGGCAACCCCGGGCATCGTCGGGAAAAAAGAGTTAAAAGAGGGAAAAATGATTTATTTCGAAAGCTAATTACTTAATCGCAAAAAGTTTCAAACAAAAGTTGTAGAAAATTAAAAGATACGTAAGAAAGTACTGTATAGTCTCAACTTCGTATCTCAAATAATAAGCGAGAGATAGCCGCCGACATATTGAATTCTGGGGTAAAATACCTCGAGTTTCAAGAATTCAAAAAAAAATTAAATGTTTGAAACAGGTGAACGAGTTTCATAAAAAAAGTAAACTTAAAAAAAATTGTCTATTTAAAAAAATGTCTAACAACAACTTTTCTTAATTCGAAAATTTCTTTTTTAAGTTTAGTTTTTTTATAAAACTTTTATTCACCTACTTCAAACATTCGTTTCTATAACGTAACGAAATAATGCTGCATGAACTTGGCCATATAAATATATAAATATAACCAACGAACAGTCCGTTGATATAACTTAAGAGACTTTCTTATTTGGTAGCCAAAACTATAAACACTTCTTTTTTGACAACATTTTCTGGGCAAATATACATTTCAATTCCAAATGCAAGTGGCGAACGCGCTTTCTTGACATATTACGTAATTAAAAATAAATTACGCCATAAACTGTCTCTTGGAGTACTTCGAAGTATTATGTTTACGGTGCAAAAAAAGTTGGGGTCATTTGTCAATTTCGATCCTTCCACCGGTATACTCAAATTAATCAACGTGAGCGGACCTATGCCTTTGACGAAACACTCGAAATCTACGCCGACGAGTTGTAATATTGGAATATCGGCGTAGATTTTTGTAATTCGGGAATAGTTTTTTCATATTGAACTACGAAAATTCGTACTGTATCCAAGCTCAAAGCTTCAAACTACCTGTTTGGGTTGTGTTGCTATTGCTATTAACGGACCGTATTCCAAAACTTTGTAATTAATTATTGTTTGTAGTTCACACGTTTAATAGTAATGACGCTCAAATTTATAAAGTCCTCACGAGGCGGTAGAATATTAGTATATGGTGGTTATATGTATTTGAAAAAAAAAGCACGAATAATGCGAATATTACAGGGCGTTGTTATGAGTACCGGCGTCTGTCGTGTTCAGCCATTATTCACACGACAAGCGACAAACGTACAGGCATTTTAGTATTAGTATTTGTATGTCACTTGAACTTTATTATATTTTTATTTCAATGAATTGTATGTAATGTACGATATTTTAGGGTAAATTGATTAAATCAATCGGTGATTCGACGTGATTTCAAACGGTTTGATTTAATAATAGACTATTAGATAATTGTATAATGTTTCCATAAGTTGTGTACATGCATGTAATTGATGGTTAATAAAAGTTTCCTGTAATTCGATGACTTTTATTATTATAGGCTTTTCCGATAAATTGTCTTTCGGATCACTAGTACTTTTTTGCACTTCTCCGAAAACTTGACCTAAGAGTACTTTGATGACGCTGAATCGAATGGTGGTAATTTCTTGAAATCAACCCCGGGCATCATCGAGAAAAAAGGGGTTTAAAGGTGAAATAATGGTTTATTTCGAAAGCTCATAACTTGACGTAGTTCTATCATTTCATTCAATAAATCGAAAAATTGTTTTTCAGTTTTTCTCACATACAAAATGGTTTGTGGGCTTGCGTTAAATAAGGAAAGTTGTTGCAAATCGACTAAAGAACAGCATACTACAAATTCAAGTTCATCCATGGTACTTGCTGTATAATTACAAAAATTGCGAACATTTTTTTCTCAAGATCTTTTTGAAAAACTGAAGAAAGCTTCTTTGATGTTGCATAAAAATGTATGCAAAGTTTTAGAAGGTTTAACCACGCCAGAAGGCCAGAATATTTATTCATGAAAATGCGACTTTTAACACCCGCTTTATGGCAGACTACCGAAAATTGTGATTTTCATCAATAAATATCTCAACTTCCGCGTGGTAAAACCTTCCAAAATTTATGACACACGGACATATGACATCAAAGAATATGTGTCTAAATTTTCAACAAAATCTTAAGAAAACGATAAAATCATAGAACTACCTTAATTGAAAAAAGTTGCAGAGTACTAAAAAATACGTAAAAATGTATTTTATTATCATCTTCATATATTTTATGCTGAGCTATAAAAAGCCGCCGAAAGATCGAATTCTTGGTTAAAAAACCGCAAGTTTCAGATATTAAAGAAAATATAAAATATTTATATATCTCGGATTTTTTTTACGAAGGTGCTTGAAGAAGAATTGATTTACGATTGTAGAGCATTTTTTTCCAATTTATTGCATAACTAGTTGAAAATTACGGTTAAACGTTGAGATAATGCGGTTAGGGCACTTAACTACTGTTGGCAAGAGACGCACCATTAGTCCAGTAAAATAAAATAAAGTTCTATTCTGGAATAACATAGGTTAGCCGTTTTTTTTATTGGTTCATTAGATACGGGCGAACATATGTTTACTTACCCCCCAAAAAGTTCGGTCCGGATTTATCCGTAACGATTGTTCAAACTTTTGAGACCCCGCATTTTATTAAATAACGTCTTTGTTATGGGCTGTAGACGAAAACTGTTCAAACAAAAGTTGTTCGTCTCATCATTCTTGAAAAAACAAGCCATTGTGAGATCGATTATCATTATTTGTTTAGTTGCAAAGAGCAAAGTCCCGTCGAAATAAAAAATTTACATTTTCGGTTATAAATTGATAAAAAAAAACAACGTGTAGCTTTGAAACTCATGACACAGCTAATATGAAATGTCTTTAAAATTATCGTGCGAAACTTTTTTGCCTGTGTTGTATAGTTGAGCAACAATCCGCAACGAGGCAAAATCCGTAAATCGTCTGTTCTTTCTAATTTCATTGGGTTGCCAAAAAATCATGGAGTCAGTTGGTAGCTAGTACTGTCCGTAAATGAAAAAAAAAATGTTATACTCGTAAATCACATTTTTTCGGCGACTTGAAATTTTTTCTTTTTGAACAATTAGAGATATCTCCGAGAATTTTTATAGTATTGTAAATGTTATGATGGATCGTCCTTGGCCTTTATTTGACGAGCAATTAAAAAAAACATGAATATATCTTGATTAGAACCGGAGATAACGGTGTTCAAGTGTTATTTTGTTTATTGTTGTTGTCATTGATATTGAGGGGGGAAAAAAAATATCAGCTAATATCTCTAAACACCCCAGGGAATCACCGTGAATTTTTTCAGATCTCTAGGTTGCGTTATATGTAATGAAAAAAAAAAGTAAGCCAGTCACTGGAATCTTAAGCGCTTTTCGACAGTAATATCGCAGTAGAAAAAAATGGTAGAGATAATATTTTGAAAGAATTTTCAAGCGTCAATTATGCTCTTTAAGAATCTTGGTTTCAAAAAGATTTTAATTCTTTTAAAATTTTTTTTCACCTGTTACAGGATACAAGGCAGAAATTGAAACAATTGTCACACATTCGGGAAGTTTCACTGGGAAGACTTTTTTTTCGAAAATTGAATTCAGTTGTTGAAAAGAACAAAGATTTCGTTAAAATTTTTATTTTTGCGAACTCTCTACATTTTTTTTATAGAGTGATTGACGGTCAATGAAAAATGATGTATGCGTACTTTGTACAGTCATAGATTTGGGAACAAAGAACTTATACAGTCTATCAAGAAACGTTCCCAATCTTTCCAAAGCGGGCATTTTTGTCTGCAAATTGTTATGTTAATTCATATTATTTCATCGTTTTTTCAACAGATTGAAAAGTTTCGGTTATATGGGGAACGATGCCAATTGCATTTTACCAAGTTATATGAATATTGAGAGGTGGCTCATCACAAATTTCCATTTTCGACGAGAATAACATAGAAAAAACATACATTTGTAAAAAATTGCCTTTGTTGAAACATCGTAAATCTAACCCTCGTGGAAATAGTTTATCGAAGTTATTTCATAAATTTCGATTTTCCAGTCTTTTGTCGTATTTTTCTCAAGACTTTTTTGCAAGGCATGTGTTTAACTATTGAATAACCATTCTAAATTGTTCCCTTCACAATGAATACTTCCTGCGGAATAGCTAACGATTTGCTCAATCAAAAAACAATTGAAATTTAGTCTAATAAACTTTGTTTACAGGATTTACAGACGTAACAAAATAATGAACATACGAAAATTTCTACCGTTCTCCGCTTAAAAATGTATTTTAAATATTTCTCAATCTTATTTCATAACAATTGCTTGTTATAAACGTTGTGAAGCATTGTTATAAACTATTTTGATAGGAGCCATTGTTTGGTTGCAACATCTGAAAAAAAAAGGTTCATATGAATTGAACTTTGATAAGCTATATCTCCATAATGGTTAGATCTGGGACATTGCGACAAAGGGCCTTTTTGTAGAGGGGGTAATTTTCAAGGGTTTCTAGGGCACAGCTGGGCACAGCCACTTACAAACGAATTACGAACGATTAGTCGTAATTCAATGTCGTTGTGGGCGCACTTCATAGACTGCACAGCTTTCTACCTTATTATTATCCCACAGCGAAAACTCGATGTGAGTTGACAATGTTGTCGACCGCTTGGGTGTGTCTATCGCTTTAAGTGCTAAGCTCTTTTGCCTACAAACGGATAATCCCAACAAAAATATTTTTGAACGAGAATTTCAAGAATTTACAAAAATTGGAAGGATAGAGTCACTTATTGTATGCGAAATTTTCTCATTAGGCATAAAGCATTTGCGGTCCAGTACACGAGCGGTCGACGGTGATAATGTCATCGAAACTTCACATACATATCGAAACTCAGATAAATGGAATTCCATAAATCGAAAAACATTCTGAAAACACACTTTTTTCAACAATTTGGTAAAAACTTTTTGCAGGCTTTTATTGAAATTTGCAAGAACAATTTTGCGACTGTTTTCACCTTTTTCCTGCCAACTCTAAATGATAAACGAGTATATTACAAACTTTTGGAAAAATCTCTATAGTTTGCCGACTTAGTTTCGGAGATATCAAGAGACTCGGCAGAGTCTCGGGACAAGTACGTGTCCCGAGGCTCGCCGAGTATCTTTTCCCGAACAAACTACTTTCACGCGCATTGCCGACCTTTTCCCATTAATTTTAGATCGATCTAAAGAATGAAATGAACTTTTGATCACAGTTTCATTAGGTAATGTGATAACGATCTGTCGATTGGTGTCGATAAAATTGCGCCCAGACGTCGGATTTTCGTGTTTCATTAATTTCATGATTCCAATGCGTGCCTTAGTTTTGACGCTGTAGCGTCTGCTTGAGATGTCACGCATGCCGGATTTTCATGAGCGCGACTAGTTTTCGGTCACGCAGGGCGAGTTTCCACCGCGTTTACATGCTGTATAATGGAATGAACGAGAGTATCTTCATATCATATCTCGAGTATCTCGACGTATCTTTTTCCCGCAAACTGAGTTTACGCTACGCGTTTTCTAACCTCTTCGAACAAAGTTATAAAATGTGGATTAGAAAAAAACGTCAGCTCTTATGAATTTCAAACAGTGAAAAGTCCTTTCCAGTAAGATGAAAATATTTTCGTAAATAAAATCTGATGAAATAACCATCGACGTGAGATTTGGATGAAACAAAAATAAATGCATACAAAGATGGCCAACTTCACATAGATCGCTAATGGTGCATTAAAAAACAGTGTGGTTTCAATTTACCGGTATCATACATAACCTCATCTGTTAATTTAACGTAGAAAAAAAATAAATAGAAACGAATACATGAAAAAAAAAAATTCACAGTAACAAGATCGACAAAGGTAAGAAGAACAATTAACTTAACAACAACTTGACTCAATCGTAAAGTTATTAGTCAAACGATTTCTCTCTATCAATATTGATCTAAAATCAGTTCATTTAAGAAATTCGATATACTTTGTTGGTAAAACTAAATCTTTACCAAAACGAATGATATCCCAGAAAAAATCGTCTACGACGAAAAAAAAATTGGACAAGTACTTTGTCGTGTGGTTACTCTATTCTTTTATCACCCGCAAAACTGGACGCGACAACAAAAAACCTGTGATATCATTATATTGGCCAAGTTATAAACGTTCATCATGTAGTCACAAAAACCACACCACATGAGTAAAGCTGTTCGTAAAACGTGCAAAACCACTCCATGAAAAAAAGTACTTGGCGCATTTTCAATTTTAATACTCATACTTTGTAGAAGATGTAAATCTTTTTCAGAATACCGTATGATGTATATTAAAATTAAAAATGCGCCAAGTACTTTTTTCATGGAGTGGTTTTGCACGTTTTACGAACAGCTTTACTCATGTGGTGTGGTTTTTGTGACTACATGATGAACGTTTATAACTTGGCCAATATAATGATATCAAAGGTTTTTTGTTGTCGCTTCCAGTTTTGCGGGTGATAAAAGAATAGAGCAAGCACACGACAAAGTACTTGTCCAATTTTTTTTTCGTCGTAGACGATTTTTTCTGGGATAATATAATTCATATGTAATAATAATGACAATAATTATAATATATATTAGTTTATTCCAAGTACACCCCTCAGGGCTTTTACATTTGTATACATATATACACCCTCCTCCGCTTTCTTCATAATTTTTTCCATTTCTATAATGTAATCGCACAGGTAAATTACCGGCTGCCCTCCTCTCAGCGCCGTGTTTATCTTTCTTTCTAACCCGTCACCTGTAGTTTCACCTATCCATTCCTTCACCTCCTCTTTCGCCCCTTCCCTAGCTCTGTTCCTTCCTACTTCGCACGATACAATGTGCTCCACCGTTTCGTCCTGAAGCCCGCAAAGTCTGCACCTCGTGTCTTTGAAGCCTCTATTCCTGTCTTTTTCAACACTCCTATATCGCAGCCTTGCCCATACTTCCTTCCTCTCTCCACTTATCTGACTGGTTTTCCAGTATTTTTCCATTTCTATATCAGCCTTCCTATATTTGTATTCCGCGCAGTACTTTGATGCGTAGATTTTGCTCCAATAATCCTGAATTTCCTGATCCGTCTTTATTCTCACTCCTCGTTTAATTATTTTCTCTAAATCGCTTACGTTTCCATTCGCTACTGTTCCCCACATCTCCCCTTCTCCCACTTCTGCCATTGCTGCTTCCAACTCCTTTCCCCACTTTGTTGCGTTCCCATTCCTTATTCCTCTAATCTCTGCCTTTCAGCACTTTTTTGGCCATCTTTCATCGCCCTTTTCCATAACATCTTTCATAGGTATACTGTGCTGCTCTTCTCCATAAATCGATACGCACTCACCTACATCCCGCTTCTCTTCTCCATATGTAACTTGGGGTATTTGCCCTTAAACCCAATAATTATAATAATAAATTGTAGATACATACATCAAGAGTCGCGGTAGCGTCGCGACGCCAAGTAATTAAAAAAAAATTGTTTAACAACGTGCCGTCGGAGACCTGTCGCGGCTCACTAGACAGGAATATGGGCTTAGAGCTGTCAGACAACAATATATATATATACACACAAGAGAAAATATATAAATACTAAATAAATAATTAAATATTATGGTGGCAGTGGTAATAACATTTATTTGGATTTCCATCCAATTTAACTAAACCCATATATTATATATTATATTATTTTCATAATATAACACAGACAATTTATTATTGTTATTATTATTACATATGAATTATATTATATCTCCGAAACGAAGCCGGCAAAGTTACAGAGATTTTCCCAAAAGTTCGTAATATATAGTCATTTATCACTTAGAGCTGGCAGGGGAAATCTTAAAAACAGTTGCAAAATTGTTCTTGCAAGGTGCAATGAAAGCCTGCATATTACACTTTTTACGAAATTATTAAAAGAAATAAAATATATTTTCCGAATTTCATTCGGTTTTATGGAATTCTATGGAATTTTATGGAATTATGCTTTATGCCTAATGAAGAACCTTCGCATACGATAAGTGATCAAGAATTTGCAATTTATTATACATTTTCTCAAATTTGAAAGAGGTAATTTCAAAATACCAAAGTAAATTGGGAAAAAATCATGGGCATTTGGAAACAGGAACGAATTTATTTAATATTTTTACAAAATAAACTTTTCAAGTAATTTCCTAAATCATTATTTTCCAAGTTATCTGTTGACTACTTTTTAATATTGTTAATATTTCAAATTGATATGTTGAAAATCTCACGAAATTCTTGAAATTATCGTTCAAATATATTTTAATGGAGATTATTCGATGGTAAGCAAAACATCTCAGCATTGTAAGTAAAATCTTACGAATGACTCCATCTCTTCGTTTTTGTAAATTCTTGAAATTCTCGTTCCAATATATTTTTGTTGGGATTATTCGATTGTAAGCAAAGGAGCTTAACATCGAAAGCGATAGACATACCACCAGACGGTCGATAACGTTGTAAGCTCGCACGCAGTCTTCGCTACAAGGTAATGATGAGGCGTAGAAAGCTGTGGCGTCTGTGAAGGGCGCCCGCAACGATATGTTACCGACGGTGTACATACATCTAACAAGGTTGACACGCTTGAGGCTTGGTACGAAGGAGAGTTGAGAACTTCCGTGAACTTGATGCCCCGCCTGCGACTGTTGCATAGTTCAACAATCATATCGTTTGTCGGTAATTGTCGAAAAAGTTTCGACGTTTGTCGGATATTATTTATAAAGAAAAGTCAAAAATAAAATTTCGTGCAAAGTTGCCGAAAATTGTCGAGGTTTTAATTATTCAAACTTTCTTTTTTAGTCGAAGCAGAATCATTCGTCTGTCACAAATATTGAAATTCTAAAGTTCGTTGGACTTTATTTCGTAGAAAAATCGATGAATTTCGATTCACGCTAATCTATATATATACCGATATATACCGTTAGATATATACAAATATTTCTTGAACTTGAAAAGGGACATGGCGGTTTGGCCACATTGCGGCAGGAAATGGAAGCTGTGAATTAATTATTGAACCGGATTTTGCATGCAAATAATAATATAATAATCGTGTATTAAATGCTTCAAAATGATTTTTTTTCTTGAGCCTTAAAAAAATGCATGTATATTCGAAAATAAAACTGCTCGGTGGCACGTGTTCTCCCTATCCCAGCGCGTCCAAATTTCACACAGATTTTTTTCATCATATCTTGTATACTTTTTGCGCTAGAAGCGCATAGAAGCGCTAGAAGTGCTTTTTGCATATATACATGGATGTGTATATTTTTCGATCGAAAGATGATTGGCGCTAGTGTCGCGTGCTCTCACTTACGGTATCAATCGACACACCGTAAGTGAAAGCATGCGACGCTAATGCGCCAAGTAGCTTTCGATCGAAAAATTCAAACTATGCAAAAGTCGCAGTCGGGGCGCCAAGTTCACGGGAGTGAGTTTAGACGGGGAAGACTTGGCACGCACGCAAGCAAGTTGGCTCAGAGGCGAGATGTGATCAAAGTCGAGTTGGGATCCCCTTAACAGAAACAAAAATTTCGATAAATTTTTATTTTTCAGAAAATATGAACTGTTGAACGATTCTAACAAACTCTCAAACTTTCTCTCTCCAACGATTCTCTATGATTTATGCTACATTTTGGGCACTTTAGGCAAGTTTTCATATCGCCTGCGCATGCGAATAATGAGCAAGGTCTGCCTCATGCTTGACACGGCCCTGTGGTTGGTTACGTTTTTGGAAAAAATGTACATGTTTCATAGAACATGAACTTTCCGACAATTTTTTTGAACCCTCAAACCCTCATAAACGATTCTGAAATGATTTTAAAAAATTGTGAATGATCGTTTTTTACGGATGAAAAAAGTCTCGGACTAACTTTACGCGGAAATTAAAATTGTTTTTCTTTCAATACCTATTGACTCTTGAACGATTTTTGTTAGTAGTTAGAGAAGAAGAAGAAGAAGAAGAAGAAGAAGAAGAAGAAGAAGAACGAACGAACGAACGAACGATTGTGGTGGTGTTAGTAGTTAGTTAGAATCGATTTGGATAAAATCGAGGGGCCAACTTCACGGAGGTAACGGGAAGTCACTCCGAATTTATAGACGAACGTTATTATGTACGGTACAAACGAAAGGAAAAAAATACTGGATTGAAACGAAACGGATAAAAAAAACAATTGTTCAATTGCATGCAGAAAAATGGGGTTTTTCTAAACTTTTGAATCTCATCGAAATATTAGGGGCGATATCGTTGTTATTGATCTTAACTTTTGGCAGGGAATGTATGAGCTGCTTTGAGCTTACGTCGTAGTATTCGTACATACAGTCGACCAAGTTTTGATAAAAACATTTTTAAACTCATTTGAATTGAAACAAAGGAATAAGTATAAGTATTCCTGTGGGAAAAGTAAAAAAATCAACACTCACGTTCCGAGTAATTCTTTGAACGTATATTTTTCGTCAATCCATGGTTTTTCATCCTTGCCATCCTTCTTCAGCTTCTTGTTGGAATCTTTTTTGCCGAAAAGCGGCATTTTCACAGTATTTGTTTATTATATCGTTCGGCAGCACTTTTTCAATAAATCGCTATCCCACTTTGCCACTTTGTCCAACTAAATTATTCGCGATTAAGAAAAATTATTGGAGAAACAACACTGATCGAAAATTGCTGTATGGAGGTTATGGACCGATTGAATAATTACAACATATAAATACAGAAAAATTAATGAAATTAAAAAAATTCTCCTCAGGATGTTCTAACGCCTTGCACAATAGTGACAGCGTCTTATCTCTTTGCTTGGTGATATGATTGCGGCGAGGAGGATCGCTTTGAGCTCGTGGGGGAAGGAAAAGGAGAGAAAGAGAAAGAGAGAGAGAGAGAGAGAGACGGAAAGAGAAAAAGTGGACGGCAGGAGGTAACAGTTCAGAGTTTTGCAGGTTTTGTTGGGCTCTTGAGCTCGGAGTTTAATTCATCGACTCGCCTAACCGATATACATTCTTTCTTTGACTTGATATATCGGACAATTGGTTTGTGCGCTGCTGCTGTTAGACGCTTGTAGCCAAATAGCGCGTGGTTATATCGCTCGTTTCGATTACATCTGTATACGCGATTAGGTTGGGTATATATACATATGTGTATTGACACATATACGCACGCGGCTTAGGTAACAGTGTACATATGTTTATGTGTGGTATATTTAATAGTCACGAACTCTGTACCAAGGAGCAGATATTCATTTCGATCTATACATGTTCTTTCCACGCATATGTGTCTACATGTATACACATGCATGCAATGTACAAAGATGTAGAATCGTTTAATTTCTATCTTTCATAATTCACCAGACGAGTAATTGGAATTTATCGCACCCGCCGCGCCGAATATACACGTTATCGAAATTTTTTCGCCTTTATTTCAATTTAGAAAAAATTCTTTTTCTCGCAGATCTTTGCGCGGCACTTGTTCCGCAACCTAGAGGGCCCACCACTGAAACGCGTGACAGAAGGCACTCGATTGAGTTGATGATACGAGATACGCACACATCCACACACACACACACACACACACATACACCAATCCGCGCGCGTACCAGTTGGCAAAATGATAAAAAAAAAACAAAAAAGTACACGAGAACAGCAACGAATTGATATCACGAACTTTAGCTTTTTTTAAGACTTTGTTTTCCTTGAGCAGGTTGAATGTTACTTTGTTTCTATCGAAGCACTCTTTGTGAAAGCCACGGACAATATCCATCCACCCATCCGCGCTCGCTACTCTCTACTGTCAGATTATAGTGTGTCAGCTTCTGGTCGAGACTCGAGACGTCGAGAGTCGGGCTCACTCAGCTCACTGTCGAGACCTCGCGCCCTCTTCGGTACAAACAGACAGCTATTGCGATCCCATCCGAGTCAAAACTTTTGACCATTCTTCGATAATTCCACCAAAAGTTGTTCGTCAACGAAATAAGAGGAAATATGGAATAATGCGCGTATTCGCGTATGTACGTCATTTTTTCTTTCGTCTCGTGCGATAGTAAATTATAACAGACGCGCCAATTATCAGAAACGAAAAACGTGACACGTGTTTATTCTGTACAGATTTTTTTATACATCTAATGCTTTTCCGACAGGTATTTTTATAATTGTTTTTTTTGTTTATCATTGTTCCGCAGAGCAGGATGAACCATGGCAAAGAATGTAAGTACATGGAAGCACAGGTCCCGTGTTTTGAAGCCGGATTTTTAGTTTCCCTGATAGTCGACGGTGGCGCCACTCTCTCGTACGTGTAAACAACGCTATGCGGTAGTTCAGGGTCGTTGTGGAGGGGGCAAAGCATGTGTGTAATTTCCCCGATTTCCGCTCTTAGTTGCTATCGTTATTATAATAGTACATTGTTTCAGCAACAATAGAATGAAAAAACAGAATTTCGCGTACTTGGCAATGTCATACAAGTCGGAAAGAAACCAGCAGTCATACGCAAGATACTGAGGACGATAATTTTCAGTAATAGCAATATTAAAAACTTATTAATAAAATGTTGAAAATAACAAAAAAATCTGACAATATTTGAAAAACTTATCCTTTTTCATGCTAATTTTAATGGTTCATTTTGTTTGAATGCACGTGAATTTTTTCGAGTTTTCTCGGTGTGTTGAAATTCGTTTGTTTCTTCGATTTTTTTTTAATACTGTATAAACGAGTTCAGCGGATCGGGATTTTTTTTTCCGGTAATGAGAAACCTTTAAATACAAGAAATGAATGATTTTCTACTTTTTATCAATTCACAAAATTTCGAAAAAATTCAAATGTACTCGAAAAATTTAGGAATTAATTTAAAACGGGGAAAAAAAATTTTTTCCGAGTCTTCTTACAATTCGTCAAATTTTTATTTTTTAATAACTCGTATTATCGGATTGCCGGTATTATTAAAAATTACTGCGCTCACGGTCTGACATATGATTTATTTTTCTTTAAACTTTTGTGGAATGGCTATGAATACGTGAAATTCTCACTGTATCCTAAACCGCAAAAACACCAAAAATGGTGTGCAAAAATTCCAGACAAGTATATCCACATGCAACGTATTCCCAAATATTGTCCAACTCCAAAGAAAGTTGCAGAAAAATTGCACATCCTGATGTATAAGCCAAGAACATAGACTTTATAAATTTGCCGATTAATGTGGAATAAAATGATCAAAAACAGGTGATGAATTCAACATCTAGATGAAGACTCAACGTCACGATACAAGCGTCAATACACCGGTGTAGTTGTCCGGCCCATCACGTTTTATTCAAATTCTGTAATCAAGTATAATAACGGTCCAAGTGAGTTAAAAGTAACGATTCCGCCCGGACAAGTACAGCTGTGTATTAACGCTTGTATCGTGACGCTGAATCTTCAGTTAGATATTGAATTAATCACCTGTTTCTGCTCATTTTACTTTTTGCAAAAATTGATGGTATGAATTAGAGGTTTTCCGAAACTGTTCCATTAACTTGTTTAAATGTTTATTCTATATTGATGTACGATGGAGAACTCACCTACTTATTCATATAGTATACACATGTTTTGTGTATCACTATAACCTCATATAACAGTTTCGAATAACATAAATATGTATATATCGCGCCTCTGGTTTATATATATTAGACCTGTCCTTAAGAAGGGCAAAATTGAATTTGAATAGTCTTACCCCCCAAATTGGTTCGAAATAATTCGAAAAAATGTCAGAATTTTTAAAAAACGTTCCCTCTATATTTACCCACAGCTAGGAAGCCTTACTTTTTCCTATAAGAAAAGCATTGTTTTTTCGAGATTTTCAATCTTTTTTTTTACCGTTGCCCTAATTATCAGCTAAAAAATCGCAAATTCTCAGATAATGTTGACAGTAATGTTACCTTTTTGTCCGATTTTTTGGAATTCGATACAAGCGTTTTTGGGCTAGATCAATCGCATTTTTATTCCCTGGATGTGGCGAAGAACGCGGAAAAAAGTCGAAAAACGTGATTTGGAGAGTTAAATATCGAAAAAATTCAATCGAACTAGTCTTAAAGGGTACGGAATGGTTTTTACAAAATAATTAATCACGTAAAAAAAATTGAAGGCCATGCATCCCTGCAGCCAAATCAATTATGCCATGATTTGAAATTTTTCTATTTTTCCTGCTTCACTTGCTGTTCGAGCACGTCGCACCCCCACAAACACCAATTTCAAGAACTCGGCATCGCGTACACATTTTGATTGCCGCACCATAGTCGTCCTGGACTATGGCGCGTTGTACAATGAACAAAATGAACAAAGGAGACGTACCATTTCACATTGACCTAATCTCAAGTAGTTTATTTTGGATAATTTCATTCAACTCTCGTTGACTTACGATCGAAAATTTTGATGCACTTTTTCTCATTACTATAATTGATTTCCAAAACATAATACGAATAAACATTCAGGACAAACGATCAGAATGTGTACGCGATGCCGGGTTCTTGAAATTGATGTTTGTGGGGGTGCGACGTCCTCGAACGGCAAGTGTAGCAGGAAAAATAGACAAATTTTAAATCATGGCATAATCGATTTGGCTGCAGGGTTGGCCTTGAATTTTTTTACGTGATTAATTATTTTGTACAAACCATTCCGTACGCTTTGTGACTACACCAATTGAATTTTTTCGATATTTAATTCTCCATATCACGTCTTTCGACTTTTTTCCGCGTTTTTCGCAACATACAGAGAACAAAGATGCAATTGATCTATAGCCCAAAAATGCTTGTATCGCTTGTGTCTTAAGGACACGTCTAATATATATATGTATTTATATTGTTACGTACTGGGTTGACACCAGACACAACTGTTACTTTACAATAATAATAATAAAGTAATAATTTTATAAGTTATATTGAAGTATTCCTTTCACGTACCCAAATAGTTTAAAATTGACTTATTTTTTCCTAAAATAGACAATACACCCATCTTGTTATACTGTGAAAATTTCAAGCCAAGTTATCGAACATTTATCAAAAAATGACTACTTTGAAAATCATTTAATTTACTCAGCACTATATGGAGATTACATGTTCACTACATTTCTATCTGATAATTCGTATACGGAATAACTCCAAATCTCAGATACAAACTGCCCCACGCATGTAACAAGTTCTGAAGAATCCGAAATGACGAAAAAACGGAGAGAAATGTCTCAAGTGAAAGTATTTTCGAAATCGCGATCTGCCAAGAGTTATGTCTGGCAACACCGTTAGCTAGCTGCTGTCGATTCGAGTCAGCAAGCGGAGCAGTGATTTGTCGTAGACATAACCTAAAAACTATGATAGTAAACAACACAACATAAATGTGTCCATTTGCAGTTTGTGTCTTTTATCACTCATGTCGCAACAAAAATGATATGCAATTGACACTCTACGTATGACTGTTGATATGAAAACAAAGTGGATACTATATCCATTGTGGGACCACCAAATGTGCGATTATGTGACTAGGTCTAGGGAAAATATTTTTGATATCAGTTAAAAAAATAATGAAAAATGTACAAATCTTTGGAAGTATGTACGAACGTGTATAAACCTTTTTCAAGCGATTGGTCTAAAAAATCAATGTTATCATTGTGTGTGGGGGGGGGGGGGGGGGGGTCGCAATTTTTTAATGAAATAATTTTGAAAGAATTTTTTAATGGTAATAAAAAATGTACGAACCTTTGTAATGCATGTAAAAAGTCACGTTTTCGAATTTGGAGGGGGCCAACTTTGAGCCAGTAAGACAAAGTCCCCTGGTAGAATTTTTTTCCCGAATTTCTCATATTTTCTCCGTTTTCCCCCAATTCGGAGAAAATCGAGAAAAAAATGAGTATTAATATTAATCTTAAAATATGCTGATTTTCCCCAATATTCCTCTTTTTCCCGCATTATTCCGATTTTCTCATGTTATTTACGAAAATTTCCCATTATTTCCTAGTCTTCTAAAATGCCTTGAGAGAATTTTGGAGAAGTGATAAAAACGCAATAAATGAATTTGTCGGAAAAAGATTCCCATTTTTTCCTTACTTTCGATGAATTACGTCGGTGTGTTACGACCAAATTATTTACAATCGAATGATGTACATTACACCGTCTTTCGATCATGTAATCAGCTAACTATACGTAAAATTTAGTTTGTTTATAGTAAATGAATTATCACTGATTCCCAAACATTAACAATAATTTTCTAAATTTGCTCAAACCATTCCCAATTATTGGTGAAAAAAATGAAGATTTTTCAAGTTTGTCTGTTAACTATATGTATATGGCGGTGAGGTTGTAGCCTCAAAGCAGATGAAAATAATAGAAGCGAACGGCTTATCTAATCGAAGACGTCTAGTGTTTACGTTTTGGGTTACGGGATTACGTTTGGGTTTTGGGACATTCACAATTTTGAATTTATTGGCGGTTCTGTTGAATTAAAAAAAAAAGTGTGCAGCTGTTTAGAGAGGGGACTATTGGTAAAAGAGGTGGAAACCTTGAAAGGGACTAACCATTCGCGAAACATCGACCGAATTTTTTTTTTTTACGCAACTTGGTGTGGATGTGGAAAGTATTCACCTGTAAAAATCTTTCCGACATACGCTAAACATGCAATAGACCAAATTTGTATCCCGCCCGGGGACACGTTGATTTTCTGTTATATTTTATATAATTTTTGTAACCACGGTCAATATAGTTATGGCGAATATTGAGGGACCTCAAACTTTCCCTCTCCTCTCCTCCTCCTTCTCCTCCCCCCGCTCCTATTTCGCTGCATTTGACAGGAAAAAACCACTGATGATGAGTTAATCGTGTAAAATATGAAAGATTCAGACGTGAATCAGGAAGCGAATAAGAAAAAAACTTGAGGGGCGATGCCTCCTTCGCATCCACAAGCGAATACTTGTATTCAATGCGTTACATGTTGGATCGTAAAACTGCTGCTCGCTGCTCGCCACAGTGGTCGCACACAGCGCACACAGCATATGTGCGTAGGCGTAGGACGCGTAGAGCAGCACGAAGCACCTGGAAGCTGGAAGTGGGAGTGTGAAATGGTGTGGAAGCACTCGGCACTGCTCGGCACTGCTCGGCACCATCGGCACTCAGCTGTGACCTGCGATCTGTGACAGTATACAACCGGAGATATATTCCGGTTCACAACAAGCATAGATTATTAAAAAAAAAGTAAAATGTATTCAGTGAAATTGCACGACGATACTTTTATCTAATTTCCCGTCTATCGAGTACCGTATGAGAATTACGATAAAGATTGTGATGGTAAACGAGAGGAGTTTGCGTCTGGCTGAGACGGAAAGTTCTTTGTTTCCATTGTGCTGCTGCTGCTACGAAACGTACGAGGCTGCTCATGCTACGAATTTGTAAGACGCAAAAACGCACGGGGACAACGTTTTTCAATAAAATTTATAGATATACATATATGTATATGTATATTTATATAAACATTGTCAATATTCTCCCCGTGGAAACTAGAATCGTCGAAAGCTTGCAGTTTTCGATCAACGAAGTCGCCGAGTGAAATCATCGATATACGGACGATCACGAAATTAGGCTATCTACTAAAGTGACAATGGGAAATTGTTTGAAAAGCATCGGTGGCCAACAGGACAATGCTACGTTACTGAATAGTAGTTCCGATTCGGTAGTTATAGGAACATCCTCGCAAGAAGTTAATCAACCGTTATCCTTCAATGTAATTCATGACATTTGCATTTTTATTCATTTTTCATTAGCTACGTTTTTCTTGCGTTTTTCGAAATTTACGTTTTTGGAAATTTCAAATATGCATATGAAAACGGGCTAAAGTACCCGGTCCGGTTTGGCCCTGAATCGCTAGTCGGCCTTTTTTTTCCATTTTGCGACGCATACAAATTCTACAAGGGCAGATAGGGGGTTCAGGGCCAAAGAGACTGGCTACTTTATCCCGCTAGAGTCAGCGATAAATATATCTGCGACGTTTATTACATTTTGTTCGTTATAAGAACGCTTCTATTATTCATCATTGATTTTCATTTTTTTTGCACACGTTTGAAAGTATTAGCGTCGCTGCTATCAATGTTAGCCGGATGCTGTCGTTTTTTCGGTAGCCTATATAGCCATCAATGAAAATTCATCCTTTTCAATTTTGCACCGTCGGAATCCGACGAACGTGCGACAAATATAATTTTCACTAGCGACGATAAATGCGCCAAGTATGCTACTCAAAAGTACGGCGCTCGTAATAAAGCGACGGAGGATGCGACGAACATTGAGATAAATTCGGTTGTAAAATCAGGAGGTTTCGAACGTCGGTCGAGTTCCAACGACGAAAACTTGCACTTGGAAAAGAATGAAATTCAACAACCGTGATGTTTTTTTTCCCGCAGGAGGTTCCAGGAGCTTATTATCCCGTACGTACCAACAGACCGAGATATCTTCAGTCTACGGAGCTGAATATTAGCGATAATCTGAGGGTCGGCGTTGTAATCTCACCGAGAAATGCCTCCAATAGCGGTATATTGAGCGAGGAAGAGCAGCAAATGAGAATCGCAAAGCGTATCGGACTCATACAACATTTGCCCACTCGCGAGTATGACGGAACAAAAAAGGGAGAATGCGTCATCTGTATGATGGAATTGACAATCGGCGAGGCTGTTCGTTATTTACCTTGTATGCATACATATCACGCGGTGTGCATAGACGATTGGCTCTTGAGATCGCTAACTTGTCCATCCTGTATGGAACCCGTGGATGCCGCGCTCATTAATTCTTATCATCCGACTACTTAATTGCTCGGAGTAACGGAGCGTGAAATAAAAACTTGTTGGTGGTAGTCGAACGATGAATAATAAAAGAGAAATATTGAATTTTCACAGAGAAAAATCATGACAAAGTGACAAAAGAAACGTATCAACTATCACCGATGTTTTCATCTTTTGATGGCCAATGATTCGGTCCAATCGTGTTTTATCGCCTGTGCAAAAAAATGTTGCAAATACCGAATTATTGGCTGAAACATTTAACGGAGCGTGAAAGCTTCTTTGTTCATTTATTTAAGATTAATTATCTCGAAAAGAGGAGTAAACGAGAAATAGCCAGAAGCCGAATGTCGTAATATTTGAAGAAAAAAAAGAAAAACAGTCTCCATGGAATTGTCAAATGTAAGATAAAAATGGTGAACGCCGGACGTAGAAAAGATTTTAATTTTCCCTAGCGATATATCATATTGGGGATACCGACCGAACCAGACGGCATTTATCATCATAGCGTAGCGAAAAGAGGAAATCATGGAAACCATGTGTAATAACCGGTATTAAAGACTTAAAAGTCTTAAACCGTCTTAAAAGACAAAGAAAAATCGGCAAATTAGAAATCCCAAGTGGATCAGTTTCGTTCTTCGGAACTTGTACGTTTTTTTGGTCAGGCCTTACAGCCTTTCAGCCTTACAGCCTTACAGCCTTACAGCGGAATCAATGACGCAGTTTCTAAATTATTTGGTGCTCCCTTTGTTTTTCTCTGTAATGCAATTATGAAATCATCACGTGTCGCGTCCGAGTAAATCGTGTTTAAACGATGAGAAACAGCGTCGCTTAAACTGTCGATACAAGTCGGTAGACTATGAGTAAAGCTTATTTTGTTTTATTACACGAGTAAATCATTCAATCGTCACCTATTCCGTTCATAATATTTATTTCTCGCCATTCATCGCTAAAAGGTTCATGAGAAGAGGGTTTGTCTTCTCAAAATTCATTGTATGAAAAATGATTTTTGGAGCTGATGGAAAATATTGATTTCGTACATTTCTATTTTGAATACAAATCTCTTGAGCGCTATTCACCGTAACTTGCAAGCGAGTATAAATTTAATACTCAAAAATTCTGCGGTAGATGTTTTTTTGTAGGCTGTCTATATTTTATAAAATAAAAAATGACCAACTGTCCGTCATAACGGACAATGTTTTGAAACGCTTTTACAGCAATCACTTGCGCTCTCTCGGATCACCCGATCCGTCTTTCATTTCTTATAAATGGCATATTAGTACTAAAACAAATTCGGAATACTAGAGTAAAAATCTTGCTTTACAAATACTTCATTATTTAACTATTTTTTAAGTCTTGTCGAATCTTAAATGCAAATTCCATGCAATGTGTACATGATTTGTAATTAATAAGAGTAATGGAAGGGTGTCAAGCAGTGTCAAGCTGCTCATGTATCAACTGCCTTGGTGTATCAAGTGGATCAAGTCAGATAAAGTGTCTAAAACAGGGGTAAACAAAGGTACCAACCTGCACGAGTAGAGTTTATTTGTCAAGTGTGAAAAGTCAATTCTCCATGGGTCTGATGGTCACACTTGTTCACACTTACCCAAATAAACTCTACTCGTGCCGGTTGGTACCCTTGTTTTAGACACTCTTGATCTCAAAGCAGTTGATACCAGTTGATACATGAGCAGTTTGAACGAAAGGCGAGTTGAGCCATGGGCTTGTACAATGCCGTCAACCTACACAAAGGAGTCCGAACCGTCCGAACCGTCCGAACTCCCGTCAAAGGGGTTAGGAAAAAATGGTTACATTTCAGTGGGTTAAACGGTTGAACATTGGACAAGTGCTGTGAAAGGATTGATTGATTGACTGATTACATTTTTTATAGCTTGGTAACACTGAAAGGCAACAAGAATACAGAGTAGTAAATGAAAAAAAAAATAATGATACAGAGAAAGGTACAGAATAACAAGGTGAGAAAATTTTAAGAGTTTAACAATTTGTTCGTTTGGTATTAAGGTAGCCTTATCGCGAACCTCGTTATTAGATAAACATTTGATATTTTTTTATTAGACTATTTAAGTGTGTATGAAAATGCCAGCAAAATCTCAGAGTGCATTGCCGACTATAAGGACCGTGGGCGTGAACTATAGAGAGGAGAGCACTTTTGCCGATGGGCGCGCTCTCGTGCGTTAAAATGTATAACTTCTGTGGTCAAATTTTGTGTGTGAAAAGAGTAATAAAAATATCGAATTTTATTTAAAAAAACATGCCGAAAATCATCAAATATGGTTTTCGACCGATATTTCATTATCGTGTCGGAGGGCAAAAGAATATTAATGGGAGAAAATTGTTCTCGTCAGGCCACGTTTTAAACGTTGTTGAAATCGAAAATACGCCGAATGATGTAGCCCCATGCCCCATTAGCGGGAAAATCTTAGCTCAAACTTGCGTGTAATAAGTGAACGATTATATCTATACAGCTGTCACCACATTATAATGTTGGAATTAGCGGCTAGATAGTGCTTTAAACGCTACGCAGGGTCCCTATATATTTATTCACGATAAATAATTGATGAAATTTTGAAATTTAACACACGGCTTATGGCAATCTCGCTCCAACAGAGATGCAAGGCATAAATGTTTAGTTATCGCGATTAGATATATTTTCAAAAACAATTTGGATACGTTGAGAAACCCCTGAGGATTATTACTAAACAAAAAAAAATAGGGACAATCGAACAATTGCGATAAAAATCATTGATTCGGTAAAGTCATTAATTGATTGATGAGTTGGCGTCTTCTGCCTGCTTCTGCTACTACCGCTATAGTTACATAGATGTGACAACGCTGGATAACCTTTACGATAACCAACAACATGCAATCGATTCAAATATGTCAACTGTGATGCATGTGATGCATGAACATTATTCCGCCAGTTTTGTATTTTACTTGACACGAATCGTCCTTTATTCTCTTGCCGATCCATGGCGGAACATAACCTCTTTATATGTGCGATAAGCAAAGTTTGACGTCACGGGCGTAACAGTATTGCCACATTTATGAGTAGCATGGAGGATCACAGACAATGTGTAAGTCAAATCAGATCGAGACCTGATCGAACAACCTGATAATAAAAAATAATCAATGAATGATCATGCCACTCGTTTAGAAAATCACCGAATTTCGTTATACCATTTAAATAATATTGACATTGATCATATACGGCTTATTTACAGTGTTGCAAATAATTGGATGTCTTTTGAGCAGCTAATGCGATGGGGCTACCTTATAAATATTAAACGGTTGAAAGACAGTGTCACGCCAGGGCTAGGAATGACAAAAACCAACTATTATAAATGTTAAGGCCTTAGGCCACCATAGAATTTTCGAAAAATTAATTTTTTTTTTTTAATTCCAAATGGTCCCTTAGGACCTCAAAAATGATGTCCCAGAAGATTATGGCCGGGAAAAACCTTTAGGTACTCGGTTTTCGAATTTTAGTACAAGGCCATCTGGTCCGCAGCGAGCTCCTTTTGTGAGCGCTAGGGGGAAGGTACGTTAGGGGACTAGAGCAGGTATACGGCAGATGTTATTGAAAATATTTATTTCCTGACTAGTCTAGACCAGTCTAGACCAGTCTAGACCAAGACGAGTTTATCCTTGTCGAACGTCTCTTTTAGTTAGTTGGGCATGGTTGGGCACAGCCAAGCATTTGAGAAGGACGCTAGTCGACGAACACTTGTTTTCCTCGATATTTCTGTGAACTTCCATTTCTTTTTCCCTGTATGATTATTGAGTTTTTACAATGAGTGATAAAGTAGTGTACAGTGCGAAGAAAGGAATAAAAAAGTCGTTTTGCAATAGAAAGAGACCAAAAATATCTCGAAGAAGACCATTGAATCGCCATGAGCTGAGAAAGAGGCAAGAGTCGCTTCAAGATCAAGCAGAAAAGAAGATAATGCAAGAGCAGGAAGATAATCTGGAAGGCCAATTGTATGGTGCAGGCATCGCAGATTAAAGGTATTGTGAAATTATTCATGATTTTCTACTACTCAAAACTTTAAACGCGTTTATCTCAATACTGTATTTTTCAAGTTGGCCGGACTCGTAACTCAGGCAATTTTCAACCGATTAACTTGAAATTTTGAAAATATCTTGAAATATACATTGTCTATGGAAGTACGTAGGATTTTTTTTTATATTGAGTAGTTCATTTGTTATTAACAATTATCTGACAATTTTTCAGGCAAGTTTTTCACTTTTCACTTTAGAAGGGCGCCATTTGGCCAAAAATCAATATATCATCAATTACTATATATATCAATCAATTACTATATATAATCGGGAAATTCATTTGCTCATTATTATTTTAAAAATTACAGGAGCTGTTAGTCCGGCCGTGGACCCCGGAAAAAAAGACGTCGTCGCAAAAACGCTGCACAGCGGCCATTTTGTAATAAATCGCTTCAAAAAAATTATTGTAAGCAGTCACTGATATAGATAATAAAATCACGTTTCTGTTATCTCGATTTATTTTGTAGTTTTTCTGAAAAAAAATCCCCAAAAAGCCTATTTTTTCAGCCTCTAGGGTGGCCTAAGGCCTTAAGATTATAAAAGACCTCAGACATTTTTCACGATTGAAAAGATAATGAAATAAGCGCTGCTTAAAAACAACATCCGTAAGGGATTCCCCGAAATAAATCGCCGAGGGAATAAACGGCTTGTGAAAGGCTGTAGTACGGTGCATTTGAATTTCAAAAGAAGCTGTTCTCGAACCCCAGTATGGAAGTCGAGCAATCGGGCCCAGTCTCGGAAACAGTTGGACAATATAGGAGGGTGCCAATCCCCTAGTAACATTAAAAACCATCACACCCGTCAGACTCTATATGAATAAAGTCTGCGTGACCTGCCGACTGCCAGCTAATCAAGTTGTCTCCTGTACGGGGTCGGAGGGTAATATGAACATCTCGACGAAGATCAAAGATGAAACGAATCGTTATG
The DNA here is from genome assembly GCA_959613375.1 of Heteropelma amictum. Lineage (NCBI taxonomy): Eukaryota > Metazoa > Arthropoda > Insecta > Hymenoptera > Ichneumonidae > Heteropelma > Heteropelma amictum. The sequence continues at coordinate 87,316 of OY390725.1, forward strand.
TTTTGTAATTTTTGTAACCTGCCATTTAGCTCATCAGGTAGATTATTATAAACAATACAACAATACAACAATAGTAAAAATGAGGAAATACTAACAATCTGACTAAAATTACACGTACCTGCCTGGGCAAGCAATTCCTGTGATGTTTTAGTCTAAAAAGTATATTGTTAGAATTTATAGATAGAGAGAGAGAGAGAGAGAGAGAGAGAGAGAGAGAGAGAGAGTGAAGCATCATGTTTGGTCCAAGGCAAATCCAATGAAAATTACCACTCCGAAATTGCGGACATGATCAACACAGCAGTAACGACAGTACCATCCACCGATACAGATATCGGCAGTTCTGCTTCAAGTTTAGACAGAAATCCCTTGCTCCCCTGCTATGCAATAGAACCTTAGTCTTTGACAAAATTAGCCCGAGACCGTTTGTTCTCGCATAATCAGCTATGGCACTGGCATTAGCCGCGATCTTGGCAATACATTGAGCCAATGCGTATGTCGGGTACTTTGAGTATTTTAAATTCGAGTCAATGTCATTAATGTAAAGGGCAAAAACAGAAGGATGAGAATATTCAGGAAAGCATTAAAAAAATGGACGTTTTTTTATTTGCAACATCCGGTCCGACAATTTATATTTCGCTCGATAGCTTGACGGAAATACACATTATAATTCTTTATGACAATGGTAGACTTGTTGTTGTTGTTTTTTTTTCACCCTGGAGGAAAGAATTTATTATTTGATTCACTTGGACAAACACAACAAAAATATTTTCAACGATAAACAAGGAATACAAAGATAAAAAATGTATCGCTTAACGATGAATACGTTGAGCCGAATGTTGGTGTAAAAAGAACCAAATGGTATAAATGGTAAAAATGGTATAAATAAAAATTCACGAGCAACAGCAACGTTATCCCCCCGTATCTCTAGGCTGAGAATGAAAATAATAGTGATATTTCTAGTAAGGCCCTTGAACTTTCTCTTCGCTTCGAATCATTAAAGAGGCATATTCATTTGCGCGATTGATGCAACAATTTTTCGTTGCTCCGTCGTTAACCTCCCGTCAAAGTCCGCAAGTTCATTATTTATATTGTTATATAATTAAAAAATAATTTTTAGGCCGAAATACTGAACGGCTACTCGCATATATCATTTTCTCTTATACCTTCTTCCGTTTCATAGCTCACGCGAAATCCACGAATTACTCGAAATAGCTACAACAGCTATATACTATATTACAAATTTAGTGCGGATAATCACGGGTCGGTACATGTACTTATCGAATAACTGAAATAGAGTTGAATGGATCACAGGAATATAAAGAAAAAACGAAAATATAACTTTTTCCAACAATAGCAAATCGACGTTTTCCCACAGTGGATCGAGCACAGCGAGCAGTGTATAATATACATATTAAGAGAGATTAATTAGTACAGCCACGAGATGTTTATCATTTTCAACTATTCATTCGCATTCATCACGCATTTATTATTTAAATGAAATACCGAGGAGACATTGATAGTGATAGAAAAGAAAAGAAAAGAAAAGAAAAGAACTGTAACGCAGGTAAAAAGAAACAATACTAAAGAAAATTGTTCAACACTGGAAAAAATTGCTATCGTTGTCTGCGCATCGATTTTCCTAAACTATTTTAATTAAAAGTGAGTATCGCACCCACATCTACTGAGCAATATGTTCATTTCTAAATTAATAAATAAGGTACCGATAATCATGTTTTACCATTGCTGGGCGAATTAATCAAAGAATTCGAAAGGAAGACGGAAGGAGGTCCATGAAATCATGAAAGATGAGCAAAATATTCAATTGCAATTGCAATAATAGCCGAGTTTTTGCTTTGCACTGACTTGAAACGACACGAGTACAAAATATAAGGCCTGTTATTGTTAACGGTAAAAGTTACAACGAGCTACTCTCGAGGGTATCCGAAAAACGAAATTTATCTCATTTTCCAAGATACCATTAAAAGTAACGAGGCACACACTGACTTGTTATCCGACGCCGAAAACATCCATTGTCGCTCTTTTTCCGAACAATTCAATGAAAATGAAAATGAATGATAATCGTATATCATTGATAAAATAGTATAAATAACTATCCAAAACGGATAAAACATCAATAAATATCTATCACAAAAAGCTGGTCGAATTTAATATTATATTTTGAATTAGTCAGGACTGCTGTTTCACGATATAATGAAATTCGCAAAAATGGTTATTTTTCGAAAAACGCCGCAATATCGGTGTACATTTATGGCCATAAAAACGTTGTTTTTTTTTTCATCTCTTTGACGTTATACAACTATACAATTTATCTAGACATTCGTACAATTGAAAAAAATGGCTCTCGTTACATTCCGGTCACGATCTAAGGTACGAAACAATCAGAACAGAAATGAACTTTATAGATGTATGTATTCGGAATTCATTGCTTAATTGAAAATTGTTTAAAAAACAAAACAAATGTCTACAAATTACTCCTTACTAATCGTCGAAATAAAAAGTTAACAAATCGATATATCTTATAGCTTATTTTTCTTTCTCATTGATTATTCCGACTGTTACGTGCCTCATTTGCCCAACGCGCCCAACGACTTTTCACCGAAATTTTCCCCGTCAATGAACGAAAGTATACATTACCGAGAACAGGTAATTTTAGCGGCTTTTCAGGACTTTAAACTGCTTTTCTCTCTACATAATATTTTTCACACTATGAACCGAGTCGGACGGAGAAACATCTTTAGAGATTTCTCTCTCTCTCTTTCTCTCTTGCTCCTTTTCCAAGCTCTTCTCTTCTTCTCTTTTTAGGCGTTTGTATTTTTAAATTCCAAGCGGTCGAAATATCGAATTTCCTCGTGCACATTATTTCCTTGAGACTGATTTCGACCGACAAGAAATTAATCCGCGTCGCGATATTCGCTGTAATCGCGACGAATCGTTGAATACTATCGTGTCTTCTCACATTTTTCGTCCCCCCCTCCCATACCCCCCGAGCTATGTACAGCTTTTGTTACGTGTGTACCGTGACTTTGGCTCTGTGTTTCGACTTTAACGCACATCCTCCTCCATATGTACCAAAACATGTCGTTCGTGATTTGTATAACGTAAAAGTGGATCTCCTCCATTTGGCAAAGCAGAATCCTCCTCGTTACTCGACGTACAAGTCACTGTGTCTCCTACCGTGAGAATAAAACAAAACCGGAAAGAGCATTTAGTTATCGATGAAACAATGTACACTCGGCCGATTATTCAAATTAATTAAAGGAGCACCAAAATTTCACGAGTTATTCAGTGATATTCAAGAGGCTGTATCTCCGTGAAAAGTCATGGTGTGGAAATGTAAAAAAAAGCATTTTGAAACTCGAAGCCTCTAGAGTTTTGAGATTTTTCAACCAACATTTTTTTTGTGCAACGCGCATTGCAGAACGAAGAGAGAAATCATGGGACGACAATTTTCAGATTTTTTCTCACCCTTTAAAGTTCTATATGGGCTTTGAAAGTTATTATTTCTACCACTAAACCGATGTAGGGTGAACTTGGACTTGATCATTTGGCCTCAATATGGGTTTTTTCGGGCTCTGTACGGCGAGTCATTGCTGAGATATCGGTTACCGAATAAAAAGTCACCCAAGTTTGACTGTAAACATCGATATCTCGCGAACAAACGATCGTACAGCAATCAAAAGGAGGGGGTTTCGGAAACCTCCATCAATTTTCAACAAGCGCCTTTTGTTGTTTTACCAAGATTTTTCTTTAATCCTCAATATTTCATTGAAAAAAGTACAAAGTGAAGTTACTTTTTCCGAAGTTGCAGAAGATCTACCGGCACATTGCAAATAGTATTGCAAAAAATCCCAACATGTGTAGGTTCTTTTTCAGCTCAATACGTGTCTGAAAAGCCTGAAAAATGGGAATTTCATCGATGAAAATGTTGTCCCGACCCGAATCATCAAAGCTTCAAAAAAATTACGTCTTCTTATAATTTGCCACCAAATACTCATCAAATCGCAGGCCTCAAACTAATGCGTATACGGGGGTGGTACGCTTGAGATAATACCGGTAGAGATTTGTTAAAACAAGTTTATTTTTACGCTTGGAAGAGAAGATTTTTCAATATTGAAAAAAAAAAATGTAGAGTTATTTTTTTGAGATTCGATGGGCATCTGGTGCCTAACTGTACACGAAACAACGTCATTTTGTTCACCTTAACAATCATTAGTTGATGTTTAAGAAGCGACAAACGTGCTGCTTCTATTTTTGCTGAAACTTTGACGATTCGGGACGGGAAAACTGTTTGACCGATCGAATTGCAATTTTCCAGGGATTCAGAAATGTATTGAACCGATAAAAAACCTACAGATACTTATTGTCATTTTTTGCAGTATCGCGGTAGATTTTCCAACGCTCCGGAAGAAGTAATTTTTTTCGTAGTTTTCGTTAGTTTCCGAAAGCCTCTTTTTGATTACTACAAGGACCATTGATTCGGGACATGTCGACCTTTAGAGTCAAAAGAGTGACTTTTCATCCGACTTTGCAGCCGACAACACGTCTCTCAGTAACAAATCGCGCCATACAGTCTGGGAAAAAAAAAATAAATTGAAGCTGGATGATGAATGACCCCAATATCGGTGTGGTCAGAGAAAAGAATACCGAGCCCACGGAGAACTCGTAATTTCTCTTTCGATTCTGGAATGCGCGTTGCACAAAAAAAATCATGAAAAGATCTCAATAACAGAGACTCTGAGCTTGAAAATGGTGTTGTTTGTCGTTTTCGACTTGTCGAAAAAGTCGTGAAATTTGTCCGCTCCTTTAATTTTTGGAGCGAATGCGAGTGGTTATTAGTTCGTTCGCGCTATCCCTTGGACCGTACAACCGCAACCCACCTGGCAAGCATAGTTGTAATTGATCATTACTCGGATTAGTACTGTCACCCGTACCGCTGTCCTTGCTGTGCTGGGAAGTCGTGTCCAGGTACAAATGAGTAGCCGTTCCGATACCAGTTAACGGAGGTTGTTGATCGCTCGGTTTGTGAGCGGCATTCAAACGTCTTCTCGTCTGGTATATTATTACGACCCAAACAATCGACGTCCCAACGGCGCAACATACCACTGTTATTATAATTAGACCAAGTATGTCGTCTTCGTTCATCATCGATGTTGGAGCTGGCAAAAAAGAGATGTATTCAATTATTGCTACGCGAATAAAGAAATAAGATTTTTCAGTTTCGGTATTTTCAAAGAGAAATACTGGAAATACTGGTATCAAATACTCTCGTACCGACAAAAATCGAGTACATTATTGTGAAGAATTTTTGAATATTACCGTAGACTCTGACAATAATTATTTTACGCCAGATGAGATAAATCTTCATCTGGCAAATTATTGGTTGCGCCATTTTTTTCAAATGAAAACAAATAGATATGAAACTTTCGCGTGTATTTCACCGATCCGAACCGAGGCCAAGTGTCTTTACCAGGATTTATCGTGAGTCGAGAAGCACCGACCACACTCCCCAATGAATTACTCATTTCGCACTCGTAACTTCCGCTATCGGTGGATATCGTATTAACGATAATTAATAATTGATCCTCAGCGGTGAAGAAGTGACGCTCGGTCGCTTGTAAAGGATTTCCGTTCTTACGCCAGGAGAGTTTTGGTCGCGGCGAACCGCTCGCCATACATTCAAGGACTATCGAGCCCCCGGCCATAATCTCTTTGTTTTCCATCGGTTTAACGAAAGCCGGTGTTTCTGCGAGAGAGAGAGAGAGAGAGAGAGAGAGAGAAAGAGTACAAAGATGAATATATTCTCAAGCCAGTTGGAAAGAAAAGTCCCAAGTGTCATTTGTTTGTTTACCGAGAACGGTGAGACTGGCATTGGCGACAATGAGACCAGCAAGATTTTGCGCGGTGCAGGAGTAAACCCCGCCGTCGGCGGTTTTAACATCGACGATAAAAAGTACCGGGTCTGTAGGCATCATGTGCATTCGTCTCTCCCGAGCAGCTGGAAAATCATTCCCTCCGTCTTTCTGCCAGGCTATCTGTGGCGACGGTTGACCCTCCGCTGCGCACTCTAAACGCGCTGTATCTCCGGCCGTCACGCGTATATCGTGAGGTATTTTTGAGAAAGACGGATACACTGAAAGAACATCATTGATCGTCTTTGTTGCAATGATTTTTCACACCCTCGGGATAAAAGTTAAAATCTGGCGCGTGGATGCAATAACAAAACTCTAGTAGTAAATTTATACGCGGTTTGCACCCTTGTCCGAAGCCACGGTAAAATGCTATTTTTCAATTTCGAAACACCGCGTGTGAAAACTGAATATTTTTTCTTCCGCCCGACAATTATCGCGAATGAAACGATATATCAGCGTGACTCTCGAGATTGCAATGATTCGACAGTTGTGTTGTTTACAAACAACAACGTACTCGCTGTTATTATTCGGATGTTTGAAAGAAACAACTACTCACCGAGAACACTTATCTTCGCTTTGGCGGAATAAGTCGTACCGTACGTATTGGCTACCATGCACTGATATCTTCCAGCATTACCGTGGGTCACGTTAACGAGATGGAGTATCGATGAAGCTTCGGTGATTCCGCGCTCGGTCGAACCCGTTTCAATTTGGAATTGGGCATCGCGCAATTTAACATTCTCGTGTTTCCATGTAAATTGCAAAGGTGTATCGGCTGTACTGGTCGCTCGGCACGTTAAACTCACATTGTCACCTTTTATAGTCATCTGAGTCGCCGGCTCCTCCATTATACGAGGTTTCGGAAACTCGTCGCAGGTGAAATTGGCACGATGAAGCTGCGTTAACGGCATACCGTGTAACCAATGTGGATAACCACATCGTGCTCTAGCTTCGGCGTACAGATGGCTACGTAACCACACGCTCAGCCATTGGAGGCCGCAATCGCACACGAGAGCCCCTATACAGCCAACGAGAGAATAAACGGACTTATTGAGCAAGCGTGTATTCCATCTACGGTCAGCTCGACTCTTTCTACCGATGAGTTCAGTCGCGGAACGGTCGTTCCACAGAGTCATTTTTACATGTATCTGCGTTTATTTATATTATTTATGTGCGTTTCATTATTAACATTTTCTGCCGAAGGTAATCAACATTTTTTTACCGATGATGCAATTTCAGGCAAAAATATTGATTTTATTTTAAATTGATATTGATTTTAAATATTGGTTCGTTCCGTTCGGAAATCATTTTAAACATTTTCGGCGGACAATAAAAAAAAAAAAAATTTGATTTTTTCGATTTAAATTGCGCTTTTCATATAAACAAAAAAAGAACAAATAATTTCGTTGGATCATTTCAACAACTCCACCGACATTTTTCAACTATTTTTTGTCCGTATTCCTCCTCGTATACCCGTTGGGGTTTTTACGCGATTCCCCCTTTACGATTCTCTTGAATCTCGTTATTCCTTTATTCCGTTTGTATGAAGTTAATCCAAGCTACCGAGTTACCGAGCAAATTCAAGCTGATGACACTCAAAAATTTCGAATGGTAGAATATAAAACAATGCGCAGGGTGAGGTTTAGCCAGGGTGTTCCGCGTGATTCGAAGAACAGGAGTGTGCGCGCAGGAACAATTGAACAATTGAACAATTGTAACATAATAACATACTTATCCATGTTGTTTTCAGGTACTAGCGTGTAATGGAAAAAAGTTCCAAGGTACACTCACCCGTATTCATTTTCAGTTTGGTGAGACTGGGCATGGAGGCGAAAGCATTCTCCTGTATGCTCGTTATGTTGTTACCAACGAGATCGACCTCTGTCAAACGCACCAACCCGGTGAAAGCATTCTTATTTACGGATTTTATTTCATTGAACGCCAAGCCGAGCACCAAAAGATGCCCAAGTGGCATAAAAGTTCCCGTTATGTCCTCGACCATGTACGAAATTTTATTGTTGTTCAGCTCTCTGTACGGAAGCACAAAACGCACGAATGAACAATTTTACAACAGCGCGGGAGGAATATTTCAAGCGATATTCTCAAATTTCGTAGAATTACAGAGTCTATTGAAAGCGTTCACTTACAGCACTTGAAGATTGGGGGTATTGTTGAATGCGCCATCGGAGATGTAAGTAATCTTGTTGTGATTTATTCGCAACTTTTCCAATTTCCCAAGAAATTCGAATGTTCCACGCTCGATGGACGTCAATTTGTTAGTCGATAGATCACTGTCGAACAAATATTAACGTGTACGTCGGTTAGTTTATTGATTTTCCAAATATTTGTTAACATTTGTCCAAAGAATGAGTTGAATAAATGCAGTTACATACAGTTCGATTATTTCTTTGCAAATTTCCCAAGCCTGAGCCTCAATTACGGCAATTTCGTTATGCGACAGCGTGAGTTTTAAAAGTCGCTCGAGACCGAACAAACCGCCTTTTTTAACGACAGTCATCATATTGAAATCAAGCTGCAAAATAGTCAGATTTTTCAAAGGCCAAAAAGCTCCATCCTCCAGAGTATTGATTTTATTCCTCTTCAATCGTAACTCCTCTAGAGAAGTTAAATTCTTCAAGCTCAAGCCTTGAATAATTTCCAACTCGTTTCTGTTCATTTCTCTGAAAAAAGTCCCGTTAGTTGTTTTATTAGTCCATTGAGAGCATAATTTTTTTCCGCGCAAGTCGAGCTTGGTTCGGTATTTTCCATGATTGTGGAGAAATTGTTCAAACAAATTTTCATTCGCCTAGCAATTCGAAAACGGCTGAATGATAATAGAATTGAAGTAATCACAAAAAGCACTACTTACAATACGCGAAGTTGCGTAAGGTTTGTAAAAACTTCTTTGACAATTTGCGTGATATTATTTTTATTCAATCGAAGCTCCAAGAGATTTGTAAGATTGTCCAAGCAGCCATTCTCCATTTCCATCATGTTGTTCATGTTCAAATTTCTGGTCAAAAATAGAAACGTCGATTTAAATGATAATGCATTGCGGATTATGGTGGAATTTGTCGATTATAACAATGACGAGTGTCATAAACTTCATAAACTTACAAGTGAGTCAAACGATTTGGAGCTAGAAAGAAGCCTCTTTTCATGATTTTTATGTTGTTGCCGCTTAAATCGAGATTCTGCAGCTGTCCCAAGTTCAGCAAAGCCAAACCATTGATCATATCGATGGAATTATGCGATCTGCAGAAAATATTTCATCGGAATGGATTATCGTCTCAACTAAGCTCGATTTCTTCTGTATCAACAAGAAGAGAAAGAGCAATATCCGACACTCACAAAGTTAACTGCGTCAAGTTCGGCAGGATCGAGAGATCTGGTATCTGTGTCAGCTGATTTTTGTTGGCCTTCAGTTTTCGTAGTTGAGTCAGATCTGACAGAGCGGTCGTGAAACTATTCCCAAGCTTGTTGAAGCTTATATCCCTAAAATAGAAAAGAGACAAAAAAAATCATTTGCATTGTCTCGCCTCGACAACGAATTTACGAATTTACTTTGGCAACCAAAAGAAGTTTATCGACATTTCTGTGTATAATTGCTTGTCTGGACACGTGGAACAAAAAATACAATTATAAACTGACATTATTGTTATGCTTCGATCCTCCCAAGTGCACACACTGAGAAAAAAGATTGTTGGTGAAGCAAAACGTTTAGTCAAATACAGCAAACAATATATACCGTTTATTCAACGATTAATTTTGTCGAAACGAGCGCATAATTTGTTGATTAATGCGATTCGATAAAATATGTTATCGCACCGACAAAAATATTCGATGTAAGCAATTATACGTTCTGTTGTTGGCCGTGTTCACGCTACACGTTTTGTTGCATGAACAAATATGTTTTCTCGGTGCAGGTAAAAGACACTCGTTGGAGGTTTCATCGAAAAAGTGCTTAGTCGTTATGGCGGCATCGAGTTGAACAGCGGAATCTCTCGCTGTCTGGCAGAACAGGAAATTTGAGAAACTCCTTATGCACAACGGTCCTTATGGGTATTGCTTTTTCCTTCGTGTTTATTCAATCTCTTTTATGGGCTGACATTCCCAACATGGTAATTAAACTGTTTCCTTTCAACCTTTTAACAGGCAAGGAAAGGTCGTACTCTACTAGCCTTCTAATCGTTTTAATAGATGAAAATAAATTTCATCTTATTAAATTTCATCAGTATCTCACGTTCGAAAGGATAATACACTCGCCAATAAAAAAAGGTCCAATTTTTTTCCATTCGAAATTGTTTGCATGTGTGTAAAGTTAGCCCAGCCGTTTTGTTTTTTTCAAAGACGAAAGTTGTGCTGAATGATGGCTCGGTTTGTGTTGAGTTGTGTCGCAAACAAAATTGAAAAATTTCAATAAACAAAAAAGTTATAAACAAAAATCCTTTTTTCTCCAGTACTATCTTTTTTTTTTTTAACAACAAAAGTTGCGCTGAATTGTGCTCAGTTTGCGCTGAGTTGTGCCGCAAACAAAATTGAAAAATTTCGATAAACAAAAAAAATTACTTTTGTATTTAGAAAAAAAAAATACCGGAGACCGGAGAAAAGAAGATTGTTGTATATAATTTTTTTATTTATTGCAATTTTTTTATTTTGTTCGCAGCACAACTTAGCACACACCAAGCACAATTCAGCACAACTTTAGTTTAAAAAAAAAAGAGATAGTGCGGGGGAAAAATGGCTTTTTGTTTATAATTTTTTTGTTTATCAACATTTTTTTATTTTGTTTGCGGCAAAAGTCAGCACAAACCGAGCACAATTCGGCACAACTTTCGTTTTCTGGAGAAAAAAAAAGAAAAATGGCTAAGCTAATTTCACACACACACACACACACACATTCTTTGCTGTGAGTGGTGTGTGTTAGTTGGGCCCTTACACCAAAGTGTGAGGGGTCACACCAAACTAGGCAATATGCGTTGATTGTATTGAAGGAGAACACAGAAAAAATAAGCAGCGCTTCGCGATGAAACATTTTTATAATAAATGAAAGATAAATGGATGAAATGAATTTATGTGAACTTGTAGATCTTTTATGTAAAACGAAATCTCTACTGATCAAGTAAAAATTTCGTTCATCTATTAACTTAAACTAAAAATAAAATTCAAAAATGAAAATCAGCTAGGCGTTTCCTCAAATGGTCTTGTTTCATTATTCATTGAAAAGTATAAAATATTATACGCATCAATAGTTGAATTTCACGAATGCTAATTAATTTATTTACATGATTGTCCGATCAAGTTAATTCATGAGTGATATAATCAACACGATAAATGACTTTTTCTCCTTGCTTTTCGAAAGAATCGTCACGAAAAAATCATTTCAGGATTTGATTTGAACATTTGAACATTTCAGTCTGTGAATATTTCACACAACGTGTTTAGTTTCAACAAAAATAATTTGCATACATTATTTGGGTTGTTAATTTCGCGAAATAAAAAAGTGAAGAATCTCAAAAAATGATGAATGGAAGGAACAAATCGACAAGGATAAATTCCTTTAACATTGAAGACGAAAAACGAGTGGAATAAAAACCTGTTCTAAAAAATTCAAGCATCCCTTCAAACGATGAGTGTGTGCACGTAAACAATGTTGCAAGTATATTATTTAGAAATGATTTATAAACATTTTCTGCTATTTGTATTATTCAAGTATTATTCATTTTTTATTAAAATTATATATTATTATTAAATTTATTAAAATTATTTATCAAATTTATCCAAATTTATGCCACTTCTTTGCAGTACTCGGTACTAGCTTAAGAAAGTGTCCATGTACCATGTACTTTGTGCAATAATAGACAATGAATCTTCCCGAGATAATTGAAAGCAATCGAAAAAGAATTATATCTACGAGTGATAAAGTCAAAAAACAACCCATACTAGTTGACCCGGCAAACGTTGTTTTGCCATATACATTATTTGTAGGAAAATTTATTGTACTATACAATTACTATATTCGATTGCCATCTTGCAACCCTATTGCGGATCTGTGGATGGAACAGAATAATATAAAAATCGCGATGAAAAAACAGGGGTTGATCGTAGAAGGGTGAAAATTTGAAGTTGTATATATTTTTCAATGCCAAATCATAATAAAATAAAAATAAAAAATGTTGTCAAAAAAATATATATATATTTAGGGGTGGGTTCACTCTTATCATTTAGGGGTATGAAAAATAGATATTGGCCGATTCTCAGACCTACCCGATATGCACCCAAAATTTCATACAAATCGGTCCAGCCATTTCGGAGGAGTTTGGTAACAAACATTGCGACACGAGAATTTTATATATTAGATTTCATTGCAAAGCGCTACTTATTATTTTTCTGCGTTTTCTGTCAATACAATCAGCGCGTGCTGCCTAACTTGGGCCCTCACACCTCACAACTCATCAGGGGTGCATCAGATGGAAAAACCGCTGAAAACTTTTCGATCGAGTATTTCGAGATTTATCTCGACCACCCCTTCCGAGGTCAGACGACTCCTTTGGGAAGGCCTGTATATCCAATGACCAGTAAATCTCCATGTTATTTTATAGTTATCCACGTCCGATTCAAAATTCAAACAATTTTTCTTTTGAATTACTTGATAAAATGTAATACTTGATAGAATATCCAATGTCCAATGAAAATGAATAGAATATTCAATGAATATCTGATGGCCAAAAGAATATTTGTAACGTAATACAACACGGAATGTTTTTCAATTAAACTTCATTATGATGAAGACTCTTATTTTCTTCCGGTTTTTTTGAAAATATCCTCTTTTGGAAAAGGTACATTGCGTTTTGCGTGTTCGTGAAGAGACAAAGTCCTCGTTTCCAAATTAGAAAATTCAATCATATTTCCTCGTTTCCGCCAAAAGACCATGATAATTATTTTCTACTCGGATTTATCCATGAGCATGAGCCAGTCAATGGCGTATTGGTTTTAAAATAATCTGATGGGTGTGATTTCCTATCCCCCAGAATGGTGTATCGTGTATCCACCTCGATTATATACAGGCTGTCCCACGAATTATCTGCAATACCGTGAGGGTGGATTCTTGACGTAATTTCGAGTAGAAAAGTCCTTTACCATTTTTTTATATCATGCAACCCCTGAATTTTTATTGATTTTGAAAGATCGGCCAATCAGCGGGAACCGATGAGACGGCATACGTCCGTGGGCGGTACGCGCGTATGTTGGTACCTGGCGGAGCGATGCTTCTACTCTTCTACCCACCTACTTCATGTGGTAGTGCGTGCGTTTGTCTCTCAGCGACCCAAGTCGACGTGAGCGTACGAATGTGTCAGTATGCTCCGTCTCGATGCGTATTTTATTTTCTCCATCATTTGAAAATAATTGAGCTTCGGAAATTTTTGTAAATAACTGAATGAATGAATTGATTAACCTACGACATTATGACATTTTTTTTTCATTGAGGTAGTGCTGTCGGTTAAAGAATTACCGTTCAGAATTTAATAAAATTTGGCACAGTAGTAGATTACGATAGGGAGAAGATCCAGTTAAATTTATAAGAAACTACAGAGAACCAGAGAAAATATATTGGCATTGGAAATTTCATGCATTTAACATTGAGTCTTATGAGAAATCACAGTTTTCATTGTATTTTTCAAAAAGTACTGTACAGATTTCAATAAATATTATCCTATCCTTGAAAGGACAGGTTCAGAGCCTGTGATAGATAGTAATTCACAAATAAATATTCCAATTGTACTTTTATATCGCAGTTCAGTGTAGACGTAGCAACGTCGCGAAGAGAGTACAATACGCGCGAGCTTTAAAAACGAATAAAAGATAAAAGTGTGTACTGTATAACCAAAGACAAAACAGCATTGCAACTTGGACAAAATATATTTTTTCCCAGTGTTTGAATATGAACTATTTTTGCCATGTTTTGCCATTGCTAAAAATGTTTGTTTGTTCACATAACCGAACCGGTGCGCCCGTCACCCGTCGGTCTGTACGCATCGCTTTAGCGCACCTCTCGAGTAAAACAGACTATCTCTGTCTCTCTCACTCTATCGCGACGTTGCCTATTTTAAATACTACGTAAGCCAAAAATTACGGTGTATACATTTGACTTTTGCAGTATCGATAGTACTACCTGAACCTGTGACAGATTTCTTTCTTTCGTTTTTATTTTTAAAACAGGGCCACAAAATATTAATTATGATGAGTTTTTCGTCGCTCTACAGTTCACACAAACTCTTGAAAAATAAAAAGTTCATAATAACGTTTTAAAAATAAAAATAACAATACAATTAAAAATTAAGTACACTATTGGTTGAAATTCATTCTCGTTCAAAAAAATTATTTACCAAACAACAAGAGCGGGGATTCCTCTTTTTCATGCAAAACTCATTTTTTCCAATCATTCTTTTTGTACTTATTCACTCGTTTACATATTGAATCTTTTTAAGGATGCAGCCGTGCATTTTTACGACTTAATTAAAACTGGAATAATTCCATTTTCCATATGAAATGCATTGAGTGTTTTCACCATTTTGAGACTTTCGGAATGTATCTTATACTTCTGTAACTCTCCTTAGCTCCCGTTAAAAAGGAAAAAAAATCGCGAGATAATGCTAAAAATTAGACTCTTCCAACCAATTTAACCTTTAAAAAAAGATTCAATGTGTGAATAAGTGAATAAATACGAAAAGAATTATTAGAAAAAAAGAGCTTTGCATTAAAAAGATGAATACGCTCTTGTTGTCATCTTTAAAAATCAATAACAATTCAGGGGTGCATGAATTCAAAAAATGGTAAAGGACTTTTCTGCTCGAAATTACGTCACGAATTTACCCTCACGGTATTGCAGATAATTCGTGGGACAGCCTGTATATATAATCTAATATCGTTGTGTCTGGTATTAAGGGGCCACAATTGGGCCAAGAGACAAATCAAGATGAACAATGGACCGAAGTTGATATGCTATTAGAAGTTAACGTCCTCATTAAATAAGAATTACATGTTTGAAAAAATTCTTGCAAATTAACTGCCGACATTACAAAAAGAATACCGTAATTTACCCTTACAATTATTGATGAAAAACTTTCAAACTACAAAACAATCCTGAATTTCATATCAGTCTGAGATAAAAAAAACTCATCACTTTGACGAAATATTCTCTTCTTCCGCTAACGAGCACTTAAAGCATTATTATGGAGAACTTTTAAGCCTATTTATATTGACATAGAAAATTTACAGTGGCATCGCATTGAATTATTGACATTTGCAGGAAGTTGCTCTTTAATAGTATACAGCTTTGGGGGTTTGAATAAAAATTATATTAACTCTTTGTTCAACGAAGATTAGCCTTTTACCTTTCGTTGTGTGCCCAATTGAATCAACGACTTCAATTAAGCATTTCTATAAATAGATCAAACATTTATCATTCGTCAGCGCTGCATAATTCATTCAATGAATAAATTAATTTTGATATTTGCAAATCTCTTCCACATAATGTTCTGTAACATTTAAGGTTGTATGCCCAAAATATGCAATATAAGTTGAACCGTCGAATTTCAAATATGTTGTAGAGTGAACGACGTCGCGTCGATTGAAAAACAAAAATTAGACCTCACCGTATATTTATTAAATAAATTAATGTTTTCTGTTCCATTAAATCGCATGTTATACGTACCGAAAATAGCCTAATTTGAAAGAAAATAAGAAAATAAAGCCCCTTGTATGTAAGTGTACAAATTAAAAAACATATCATTAGAAACTTTATTATTTTTACTATTTATAGAAAAAAAAACCCCGATGTCACCGTTGTATTTGTTAAAAAATCTCAAGAAAAGTAGAATTGTTTGTATCATGTGCGTCATGTCCAAAACTGCTACTATAGCCGCTATGTTAAATGTACGAAACGTGAAAATATATGCAATAGCAACGTTGCACGCGCGGGCAGTTCGAACTAACTGCACAGTAGTAGGGAGAGCAAATCCAAACAAGCGTAATTGTTGCCAAATTTTCTCGATACATAAACGAAAATTTTTGATCGGTCGATAGAACGCACATGAGCCCCAGTAAAAAAAATAGTCAAATAAAAAACTAATTATTCTTAAAGTTAATAACTGTAAATTTCATCGGGTTAATTTGTTGCGTATGATAAACATTAATTAATAAAAAATCTATTTATGATTGATATCTTGGATATTAATTGGTTTGAAAAAAACAATTAGATGTACTACAGATTTGACTGGGCATACATCCTTAACCGCTGTGGCTACCCTTCCGGTTACCGGACGATGATGCGTTAGTTTTGATATTATATGTATGTTGATAAACAACCGATCGTGGATGCAAAAAGCAAAATGAGAAAGTCTTTTTTTAAATTGCAATGTTAGTGTGTTAGGTCATTTTTGCATAGGACTTATTTTATAGAGTACTAGCTGACCCAGCAAACGTTGTTCTGCCATATAAATTATTTCTAGTGAAGATTTTGGTTGTTAAATAAAAAATAAGGAATGTTTTGCAAGTATGTTGGGATATATCTATGACAGAAAGAAGAATGGAGCGCTGTAGACGCTGACCGCTGATAAAAACAAAAAACACCAAGTATTCATTTGTGTATGACAGTGTATGATATTTTTGTCGGTTCGATGAGGCGAACGTAGCGCCATGTGTTATTCAATAACATAAATAATATCGTTCGGTTTAAAATACGAACGACGGTTAAATTATTTGGACATTATTCATACAAAAATACTGAAATCGCGATTTAAAAAAAAAGGGAGGTTGGGGCTAGGATGGTGAAAATTTGGGGTTATAGTCATTTTTCTATGGCAAATAAGAATTTTTTTTTTTATTGAAAAATTGTTTCTCCAAAAAATGAAAATGAATTTCTGGATAGAGACACCGTAATCACCTAGCGGTATGAAAAATACTTTACGACCTATTCTTGCCAAATATAGATTTAAAATTTTATGAAAATCGGTCGAGCCATTTCGGAGGAGTGCGAGCGCAAATACCTTGACACGAGATTTTTATATATATACAGCCTGTCCCACAATGGTCAACCGACCGCTGAGGGCTGGCTAGGTGTCGAAATTTTGGAACGAAAAGTCCTCTGTCATTTTTTATAGCGTTGTAGTTTCGGCGCTTATGTTTCGGGAACGCTCGACGTTCATCCCACCGCACGCACACTATCAATCTCACTCGCGCGTTCACACGCACATTTCCAGGCGCTCTACGCCTTCACGCACACCACTTACTCGCCCCGTCGACCGTTTATCCGGCGCGTACTATTGGCTGGGCTTATTTAATTCATATCTCACCAGGGGGGCGTCGGAGGAAAAAATGACAAAGGACTTTTCGGTCCAGAATTCCACCACCTACTTACTCGCCAGCGGTCGGTTGACCATTATAAGACATGCTGTATAGATGTTATGCCACGCAACTTTTGTGGGAAGCATTTTTCGATAAATCGCATTGCAAAAAAAAACGCAAAAAAATCGACTTTTGAATTTTTAATAAATTTTAATTGGAAAAAAGCAACTATGATTTTTACGAAAACTTGCGGGCATGTTTCCGTAGGTCTAAACAGCCTTCGAGAAAATTGGCGCAGTGCTGTAGGCCTATTCTATAACTGATAACGACAGTTGTGATAGAAATGACGATAGAAATGAGGCCTATGCAAGGACACCAGTAGGCTTCGCCGCCGCTACGCTCCCGCAAGGGGTCCTGCCACATAGATCTCGCTGAGGTGTTCGAAGTGGATACCGCCAAACAACTTCGTAATTACCATTTTTCATGTAAAATTGACAATAAACAAGTTTTTCAATAAACAAACATGCTCTCTCAAATTCAAGATGGCGGATGTTGTAACAGGGTACAAATCATGGTACGAATCCTGAAAACTAAAATCATGGAAACTGCAAAAAGGAGCCCGAACTGTGTATTAGGAAAATGGTTACAAAAACTGGAGCCCGATTGGTTTCTTAGAACAGCCGTGCGTAGCCCTGTCTGTACTTAGCACCTGCTGTGGTGAGGATAGATCAGGGGCAATACGTCATCTCACATATTTCCACTTGCCGAAATGTTTATTTCTTTCCCAAAAAATAGGTAGTGAGAGCGAGAAAACAAGGGTTAATTGCCATTGCTGCTGTTGACAATAGAGAGCACGGAAATGGCAATAATCATGTAAATATTCCCGAGCATCTAGTGTAAAACTCAAGCGGGGCCGCAATTCAATTATATAAATTTCATTATATTAAGCACCGGCTACAACCATAAAGCCTCGGGTTCGAATCTCCTACCGGAAAACTTTTTTTTTTTCCAAAAGACGAACTGCACTGAAAATTTGGAAAAATAAATCATAAATTGATTGATGAAAAAGTAAAGACATTGAATATAAAAAACCATTCAGAAAATATTTGAAAAACTTTCTTTCTCCCCATGTCCAATAAACGCCTTCAATTTCCAATGCTTATGAAATGTTTGTAAATTTATTCGGCGTTTTGAAAACTTTATTGTAATTAAAGAAAATATATAAAAACTGGCAAATACTTAACTTTTCTGTGCATATGGTCATGAAAACGTTTCAATAAATAATATCTCGGAACACTGAGATAAACTTCTGTGAAAACAGAAGTTTTCTGAACACTGTCCTATTTTTTTCAATAATTTCTGATGACTTTTTGTAAAATATCCGTTTTTTTCCCAAGTTTTTTTGCTTATCGGAATTGTTTTCTTCGTTTGCGGCACAAGATCGCACGATCTTCACTTTTTGGAAAAAAAAACTCAGGAAAAAAACGGATCTTTTGTGCATACCTTTTTTGTTTTTCGGAATTTTTTTTTCGTTTGCGACACACGGCAGCACAAGCATAGCACAACGCAGCACAACTTTCATTTTTTTGAAAATAAAAAAAAGCTGGGCCAACTTCACCTACATGTGAGAGACACTACTGAACATATAAACTTTGAGGAACAGCAGTATCAAAGTCAAGATGTCATCAAAAAGTATTGAAAGGGACGTAGAAAAATGTTTAGAAAACTTTCGTTTCCTCATCAAATTGCCCCTTCAATTTAGTAGAATTTTATAAAAATATTTACGCTACTTTGAGATGTTATTCATTGAAACGTTTTTATAAGTGTAATACACATGAAAAGTATTTAAATGGGCATTTTTCATACATTATTTTAACTTGTAATAGGGTTTTTGAAACACCGAATAAACTTACAAATAGTTCACGTGTATTGGAAAATACAGGAGATGTTAATTGGACATGGGAAGAAAGAAAGTTTAGCAAAAATGTTCTGAATGGTTTTTTCTATGTAAAATGTTTTCACGTTATCGTATTAACATTATTTGAAATTTATACCTTGATATAATTTAATAGATAGTTTTTTTTGCAGATTTTTCGTGCAATTGCAAAGTATTCGGAAATCCAATGTATTAATGCACTTGGGTACTAACGAAAATCCACTGCAGTGTACAATGAAAAATTGAATAGCGTTATTTCGCTAATACAGTTTGTATTTTGGAAGAAAAAAAATTGCCGGTGTCGATTTGAAGTCACTACTTTGTTTCTGTAGCCGGCGTTCTTTTCACAAGGCTTATTCCGCAATCGTAAGTTTAGGCTGAAATTCATTTACTCAAATTGCAGCCTTGCTTGAGTTTCACATCAGATGTTTAGAGATATTCACATTATAATTGTTCTTGGCATGCTTTCTATGTATCTAGAGACCCGGCGGCCCGACGTCAAAGACCTGCCATGGTGGATATTATACGGGAAAATGGGCTTCCCCAATCGAAAATGTAATTACATTTTACCGATTAAATATGATTTTTTTCTTTTCATTGCGTCTAGTTAAGGTAGTACCTCCGCGACTCTCCAGTCAAAATGTTTTGGATTAGTACTGTCCTTCAACACATTAGCTGTGCTATGACTGTGTTCTATATTTTTTTAACGTGACTGTACTTCTTTCACTACTAAATCCCCTATACGTATATACACATACTATGAAATACAATTCTCTATGGAACTGTGGCAATGCCGCGTTATTATTATTATTATTTATCCTATACCTATAATACCACTCAACATATTTACAGTTCATATGCCCAGAAAATGCAAACAACTTGCTATTGTTATTGAAATAAATAAATAATTATGGGTGATCAAATGCGTCATAAAGGAAGATAAAAAAAACAAAAGTACTCAGTAAAAAAATTAAAATAAAAAATGCTTTAAAAGAAAAAAGAAAAGGCAACGATTTGTCAACAAATACCAGTGAACCTAACCTATGCGAAGGCTTTCGTATTGTGGATTTAAAATTTTTAGGCAAAAAATTTAAATGTGCAAAATGTTTAGAAGTACTTTGCCTTGATAATATGCTATAAAAATTTTTTTTTCATGTAAATAATTATCAATTATTGTTATTAAACAAATGTTGGGAATGGTTCTCCTTAAAAATATGAAATTGATTTAAAAATTCGTTCTATTTCTATTTGCTCCGACATTTTACTTGTAACAACGTTGCCACATCGTTTCCATACCACTAGTCATCATCATATCCCCTCCACAGGAAATAACCGCTAAAACGAGTTATTTATTTTAATTTTTTATCGAAACTATGTGGTAAATAATTCCTACTTTTTTTTATATTATCAAAATACAGTATTCTAAGTAATAATAGTTTTTCATAGAGATGGTGTAAGTAATTCATTGATAAATAAAATTAAATTGATCATTTTCCCACGCTCTCCCCATGCTTCGTGTACAAATTATGTCATTTTTAATTGCAAATATCTCAGATCTGATACGGTAAATCATCTTCAAATTTTTACAGTATACTAGCGGACCCGACAGACGTTGTCCTGTACACATGTCTTTATAATTCGAAAATTAATTGAATAAACAATTTGAATTGGACCGAATTGTAAATCTAAACCATTCTCGAATCCCCTTGAACACACACCAAAAATTTCATTAAAATCGGTTCAGCCGTTTAGGATGAGTTCAGTGACAAAGACACGCACAGAAGAAATATATATATAAAGATGTATTATACATTTAATAGTTTATATTCTGAGTTTTAAGAAATTCTTGAAATATTGATTTCATAACCGTACTACCTTAAAGCACGATTTGGTCAGTTGATATGTGCAAACTCATAATCTCGAGCTAATTTCTTCTCTACTAAATTTCAAAATAATATATATAATACGTATCACATTCGTCATGTCGCGAAGTAGGCAAAACATTGAAAAATCAAAGCGTCAGTGCTCAATATCAAAGTATTTTAACCTTTTTCGATGTTAAAGTCTTGACGCTTGAAGAATTTTTGTTACAAAAAGAAGTCAAGTCCACGTGTACTTTAAAAAGTAACTTGTAAAAAACATACTTTTCGACGGAAATTGTTTAATACAGCAACAATAATTAAATCATATCACTTGTTTCTCACTAGTTTTTCGAACGAGAAAGAAAATATCTCGTGTCATGTCTCTTACACACATGACTTTGCCTCACAGGTGCCAAATGTAGTCAGCGCCGGTTATGGCGCAATTGTGAACCCATTCAGGGTCCATAATCCTTTATGCAGTCTCCATGACCGAAATGTAGACTACCAGTGACTGCCAGTGACTGCCAGCCAGTTATCCCCCGCCCCCCAACGATTTTTGAAGGACAATTGCTAGTACTTATCATTTTTTCCGGGTCAAATTTCAATTCGACCGGACTATGCGATTTGCATCTATGAACTTCAACGAAAAATCTAATTTCCTCAGTTTTACAATGCAAATTCGGGAAAATTGATTCCTGAATTTGTACCGTATCTTCTATTTTCTAGTGTCATAATTTCAAAAAATTGCCGACAAATATGTGACAAATCTAGACTATCAACGATGAAAATCAAGTTCATTGTATATCTCGCTGGATTTCAACAATGCAAAGTTCAAAATCATGCAACGAAAGGGTATGTGCGAGGTTCTAAAAATACAATGACAATAACTACATTTTTTTATTGAACAATATTATTAACAACCGAGACACTTCCAAAATGTGGTTTTTGTTTCGGTCGGCAAGATTGAGACGTTGGTGGTTGAATCACAGACTACTTGTTCCATGGAGGCTATCCATCGGACGGTAGCTATCTCCACGCCGGATTCTGGGTGCCGAGCTGCTTTGGCAATTTAATGAATTTGCGAACATTTAGTGTCAATCCGTGTGCAGAAAACGCATCGATAAGTTTTTTGGCAAATATAATTTGACTAGGAAGAGATGGACCGATTTTCGCCCGAACAGACTGCTAATTTTAGTTTCGCGAGTATTTTAGCAATAACCTCGATGCGATGAGAAAAAAATGCGAAAATTTCTGAAATCTCTGCTTTTTGGTTCGAGTTTTCAGGCTGTTGGAGTCTGAATCATCGGGGCATGCCACGATGCTTCGTGGCATGCCCCGACCGAAGCTCATAAACCTTGACTTGGCCCGTCGAAAAACTCAAGGCATTTGTATTATGATTTTATGTATGATGTTATGTATGAATTATGATTTTCATTACTTTCGGAAAAATGTTGAGTAAAAAAATGTTTTCCAAAAGAGATGCAATATTGACGAATATAGTATCAGGAAATCTCGTCGTGCGCGCAAAAAAATCTGGGAGCGATTTTCGAGCGGAGGCCCATTTCCAAATAATTGCCCATTTTTCAAACGGGCGCACGGATAGTTTATATACGTTACATGTTATTCGTCCGGATACCAGCTGACGCAAAGTGCGCAATACGCACGCCTACTGGAAATACAGTACGAATGGAGCCACGACCCGGGCGAATAACACAAGCTCGCTGGTGCGATAACCGGACGGTCGGGCACTCGGAACATTCAAACACAACTATGCGACGAACAATATATCGTACAAGTTTTGCTCTATGGTATTGAATGACTATTCAATATTTATTGTCTATTTGACGTCAACTGTGCAGAGATACCGAATTTCAAATGTTAAACCTTTTTTAAAGACAAATAAATAATGCTATACCGAAATAACTGTTCACGGTACCGCGATGAACGGTTATTATTTTTCTCTCAAGAAAAAACAACGGTTCGCAATGGGGCAATGCCGTCGAATAAAAGCGCAAGTACTCGTGTGTCAGACAAGACGTCGTTTTCCATGAATTCCGATTGAAATTCAATAAGGAAAAAACGGAGGAACGCAAGTGAAATAGCTGGTACTTACAGTGTTTCGGTCCATGGTGGTAAACCACTGGGTGCCCCGATCAGCTGCAAGCCGCTACAATCAACAAAGTTACCGAAGCAGCCACACTCGACGGGACACTGAGCGTTATTTTTTTCACCATCCGCGAGTAGATGATAATCAAAAAGCAGAAGCGCGAAAAATGCCGAGAGGATTATTCGTTCGAAACTCGGCGATGGCTGAATGCACACGATTTCCGGAGCCGACATTATAAATGCGGGACTTTGGTTCTACCGTAGATTCGTAGATTGTCGCAACAAAGATAGAAGGGGGCCACCACCGAGAGAGCGAGAGGTAAAGGAGAAAAATTGCGTCGCGTAATAGTCGCGTGCGTGGTTACTCTATTTATTCTCTCTCAACGAATCGCAGGTATTTCGGTTATCCGCAAACTGTTGTTCATCATTCGCCTCCCGCAACAAGCCCCGAGAAGAGTCCGAAATCCTCGTTTGATTCACATTTACCGGAACGGTTGGACGAAATGATATTCAATCGTAGTTGACGTCGTTTTTTTGCGCACCTCAGCAGCGTCCGCTGGCCCGCTCGTATATGATTTCAAAACAAACACGTTTCAACGAAAAAAACACTCAATCCCACACACTATAATAATTACACCTACATGGCGACTACCGCCATCGTTGTTCGCTACACTCTCTTGGCCGCAGTGGCCGCCGAAACCACCGAATACACACTGATACACACTGATACACACTGATACACACTGATACACACACGCCGCCAACGAGACAAAAAAACGTTTCGAGTTTTAGCACGGGAGATGGGACTGATGGGAGATGTCCGCTCGGTCGTCATACATATGTCGTCGTCGTCGTCGTCGTCGTCGCGTCGTCCCTCTCTCATGTATCCTTCGGAGCTAGCTCCTTTTTTTCACCATGTCATTATGATACAACAGAGTATTGGATCGCGTTCCCATAATTATCATTGGATATTCAACATGTTAATTATCGAACGATGAGTTCTGTTTAGCAACCGCAATTTCAGAATAAACTAAACTATTCGTCGACTGGTGATTGGTGATCATTTTGTTTCTGCAGCGCCCGAATAATCCCGAGCAGGGGTGTCGAGTTTGCACGACATAACTATGTTCTTAGAGGAAAGCACCGATGAACTGTAGCAACGACCAGCAACGACCAACAACGACCAACAACGACCAACAACGACCAACGACGGAAGAGCGGAGGGACCCGTTCTATTTGGATCTATTCGCAGTGTGTCCATCGATTAAAGGGTATACAGCGATTATTTGACCGGATAATCCATCAAACGTTCAAGACTCATCGAAAGCTGCTCCTTTCTTCGCTTTTATCGCTGCTCACTAAGTTTTTGCAGAATTTTCACCATCAAACAAATATTCAATCATTTTTTCGCGGTTTTTCACATCATTCGCACTTGCATCGGGGCTACGTTAAAAAAATTCCGTTGCGTATTTTATACGCGAATCGTGCAATGAGCTTACACTCGTCCAATACAGAGTTTTGATATTTTTCGATATTTTTTCACACAGCACAAACACACCTCGAGTCACACGAATTCTATCCAAGTAGTTTCTTCAGTTTCTTGTGCATTTGTGTTTTCTTGCTTCAATATTCACAAAGTCTCGTGGGGAACTCCGTGAAGCTGGCCCCCGATTTGATCCAAATTGATTATTTTAACTGATTTTAATTTTTAACCAGCTCCCTGACCCACCTCCGTGAAGTTCGCCCCGCGACTTGATCCAAACTAATTCCAATTGACGCCAATCGTTTGAGAGAGTTTGTGAGAGAAAAGCAAAATCGCTTCAGAGTTTTAATAATTTTTCCAAAGAAACCAATTTAATTTTTCGCGTCAAGATAGCTCCCAGATTTGTTAAAAATCGCAAAAAACAAACCATGACATTTTTGGGTTGGGCGCAATCGGTTGTAATTAGTTCGTAAGCGATTGCAAGTTCAATTAAAACGTTTGTTAGTTGAACCGTTCGCCGGGATATGGAAAATTTAGGCGACCGTGAAGTTGGCCTCGAACTTTTTGTTTCTTGTTTTTTTTTTCAATCGTTTGTAAATCGTTTGTAAGTGATTGTACGTTTAAAACGTTTCTTCGTTCAGCCGCTCGCCGGAAAATGGAAAATTTAGTGAACCTAAAGTTGGCCTCCAACTTTTTATTTCTCGATTTTTGTTTTTTGTTAAAATTGAATTTGTTAAAATTTTTGTTAAAATGTTAAAACCTCTTGTAGAACGTGATTCGATGAAAATTGAAAATTTTGCGGCCAAGTTAATGGCCACCTTTTTTCGGGGTTATTAATTAAACGGCTGAACCGACAAACTTTTTAATTATGCAACAAACCCTAACGAACGATAGAAAAAGAAAAAAAATTAGAATAGTTAAAATCGAGCGACCCAATTAACATGCAGTTAGACCGGAAGATGGTGACACAAAATTGTGAGTAGATGAATAAAAATCGAGCGGGTCGAAAATATAATTGACTCCAGATTTGGAGTCAATGATATTTTCGCTCGCTCGCGGACGCGACAAACAAATAATAATACATAATATACAGATGAGCAACCTCGAAAATAGACGCAACAGATGCAGTGCTCGCACGCAAAAAAAAATTATACGTAAGATACAGAGCAAACCTTCAAACCGGACATAGAGACACCCATGCAAAAAAATAAATGATATGTAAAACATTGATCAACTCCCAAACCGGAAGTAACCCAAACTAAGAATTTCTGAATGTGTTGAGATTTTTTAACGATTTGTTAATAACTTTATAACCGTAATTATTTAAGAATCACTAGACTCGGTATATTTTTCATATGATTGATTCTTTTGCGTGCGCGGTCTGCGTCTGGGTTGCTCCCGATTTGGAGGTTGCTTCGTAATTTACGCATCATTTTTTTTTACGATTATTCATACATACTACACGAATGAAACCTAATTTGTTGACCATTAATAAACGAATGAGTGTTTTGCCGATTGTTTTTTCGTTAGATCCCTCCGGGGCAATCGACCGGTTTTTATTACGCTACCAATGACCACCAAACGATTCTAGATCGAATTAGCACTTGACTTTTCCAATCCGATGGAAAATTCAACTGGATAGGTTAACTTTACATCATAATTTCAATTGCTTAATTAATTACGCAAAAACAATAAACCGACAAACGTTTAAATTCCGCTACCGCGAACACTGCCAAATAACAACCGCCAAACAATTGGACAAGTCCAAAGTTGAATTATCGAAAATTGTTGGGCCAGCAACTTTACGTAGCTACAATGCACCAATGCAGTTGAGGTACACGAGCAGCTTATGATCGTTATGAGTAGCTTGAGACCCTTGACACCCGGATTTCGACGTTCGTGCGGATCGTGCGTATCGTGCGTAACGTTTCTTCCATCTGTGATAACCACAGCGAGAACATTTTCAGTGAAATTACAGTTTTCGGAAATGATAATCTACAGATTTTAACATCATTTTCCAATGCTGAAACGAACAAATGTTGTTTTTCAACTCATCCATTGTTTAACGTTACGGGATTCAATAATCCGTTGAACAAGCTGGGAGGGTGTCTAGCTGCTCATGAGCTCATGTACCAACCAGTACCAACTGGTACCAACCGTCTCCGTCTTGTACATGCTGCCCATAAGTGCTTAAACAGAGGTACCAGAGATACCAGCATCAGCCTGCACGAATCAGCGTTTCCCGCTTTCGAGTAGAGTTTATTTGATTATTTGCGCAAGTGTGAACCGCATCTTTTTGCACTGGCTCATGTACTGGCTTTTCACACTCGCGGAAAATAAACTCTACTCGTAAGCTCGTAAGCGGGAAATGCTGATCGTGTAGGTTGGTACTGGTTGGTACCAGTTGGTACTGGTTGGTACAGGTTGGTACTCCTGTTTAGGCGCTTGATCTCACGGATCTCACGGCAGTTGAGTTGATAGTGTTGATACCCGAGCAGCTTGAATGAAAAGCGAGTTTAGCGTTTGTTAGCGTTTGTTAGCGTTGTTGAGCCACGGGCAGCCAGCCAGCAGCCAGCTCGTACAAGACAAAGACGGCAAAAGACGGTAGTTGCTTGACAGTCAGTTGACACCCATTGACACCCTCTCGATGCTCTCGAGCAAACATCATTCCAACCTAGAAATACAAGTTGCTCCGTTCCGCGTGCAATCCAGTGCAATCAACGTGCTGCAATGGAGAGAATAAAAGCAGTGCAGGCAGAAAAAAGTATGCCGGATCAAGAGGAACTGTGTCACGGTCTTCGGACGGATTTCCATCAAATGGAGAAAACATTGAGAGAACAAGAACAACATTTATTGGGTAAACATTTGTTCTTCTTCTTTTGCTTCATAAACATCACCAATATTTGTCATGATATTTGCAAAAATTCAACATAAATATCGCAATTTTCAGGCTCAAATAGGAAACTCCAAGACCTCGCGTACAAAGTCGATATCATAGAAAATACGCTGGTTTCGGAGAGACGACAACTCGATGCAAAATCGCAACAATCAACAACATTGAACGATCGTTTGGTTAAACATTTTTTTCTTTTATTCTCTTTTCCAATTAAATTAGCCGTACTTTAACCGTATATTTTTGTTGTTTTTCAACAGAACGATCTGAAACGCGACAGAAATACATTGTTACAACAAGTTCAACAATTGGAAGTACAGAGGAACGCGATGCGCGACGCAAAGCCCAACCTCAAGGACCAGCAAACAATGGAACGTGGCCTGTGAGTTTATTCATCATTTTTTAACCCGCGGTCAATCGTACGTATGCGTTATTAAAGTAAATACTTGAAAATTTTCTTCTAAATTACTCGGCGTCGAGACGCCACCCTTTCGGTACTTACTATTTATTAATCGCTCGCATCGGTCGCTCGTTGATCCAATTTTTCATCGACACGTTTGGATGTTGTTATTTTATTTTTCAATTCACGATCCAATCGACAATGTTAACGCTTTGTTGCCGTCTCTTTCTATATTGTGAAGTAGCGTAGAAATGTTTAACATTGCAGGAAAAAGTTGAAATATTACAAGCAGCTTACTGGCGTAAGATGGGATTTTACCGCTGAAAAGGGAACGATTAAAGGATGTATGTATACCGTCTTTGTGATTTAATTACAACATGAAAGAAAGGACAAACCTTTGTCCGTGTTTTCTCTTTTTTGACGTTACGTATTGTCCGTATTGTTACAAAAACAGATGTGACAAACGGATTGGATCGTGCACACAGTTTTGCGTATCAAGATCACGAGCGAGACTCCGACATCCAGAGTCTGCTGTGGAAAGAGGTGGAAGCGGGAACAGTGCGATCGGAGGTAGCCGAGACCGACGAGAACAAAGTTCCCGATAACCGATGACGGATAGTCGCGACATTCGTTAATTCAACCGCATACGTAGCTCGCCGTTTGTCATTTCTACCTGCAATAACCGCTCGAACTTGTCGATGATACTCGCATAAATTTATACATATTTTGTACCGACGCTACGATCGTTCCCGCCTGAAACTTCCGGTAAGGAACAGGATGTAACGAGGATAGGTAATAATACACGAGCGCCAAAAACGATCCCATTATTATAGCGCCGTTTTCGCAGAATGGAACGAAACTTTACGAGTAGCTTGTGTCGTAAGTACGGTAACTGAAGAGAAAATATATAAGGCAAATTGTAGATTTTTTAATCCAAATGTCAACGGCGTGGCAATATTCGCAAATACATTTCTCACTGCCCATGATGATGAAGCCAACAAATGCAAATGTCACATCGACAATAGCTAAGAAAGCAAATAAGAAGAACAGAGTCGCGGCAGCCGACGCACTTTGTTGAATTGTATAAACTAGGTTAGGTAAATATAGATCAAAGGACATAGGACTTGAGTAAATATAGACATAGGACTTGATTTTTCAAAGTCTCTCTCCACTGACTCCACAATTTTTCTAGATAGCCTTTATGAATAAAAATATTGCGTTATAAGCGTGTAATTTCGTGTAATTCATTATTTGATTAGAAAGAGAATAATTGAGAAATCGTACGCACTTGCACACACGCGTCGTCACACCTGCTGTTCCTTCATATTTTCGATAATGTTTGACGATTTCATTGACTATTGTCATTGGTGACACATTTGACAAAAAAAATGTATGTAAAGTGAGAAACTGGGCCAACTGGGCAAAATAAACGAGGTAACAAGATATGTACCGGGTGTGGCGGTCAATAATTCTTAATTATTTGGAAGAAAAAAACACTTCAATCAGGAAAAAAGTGAAAAAATCGTTTATTCAAAGTATGTGCCATCGCTTGCTACACATTTTTTCCACCTTTCAGGCAATTTGTGGATACCCCTCCAAAAAAAATCGGATGGCGCCAGGTCCGGTGAGTATGGCGAGTGAGGCAAGAGTTCCCAGCCAAACGTAGAAATGGTGTCTTACTAATTTTGCTGTGTGCGAGGGGGCATTGTCGTGCTGTAAATTCACCTTTGCGTATCTTGAAGCCCATTCCGGTCGCTTTTCGTCCAATGCACGCTTCGAGTTGACCATTTGTTCACGGTAGCTAGTGGTGTTGACTGTTTCACCTGGTTTCAAGAGCTCACGGTACACAACCCCCTTCTGATCCCGCCAGATGCACACCAACGTCTCTTTTCCAAAGCGATTTGGTCTTGCGGTGGACATTGACGGTTGACCAGGATCTACCCATGATTTCCTACCTTTGGGGTTCTCAAAATAAATCCACTTCTCATCTCCAGTCACGATTTGACGCAAAAAACTTTTCCGTTCATGTCGAGAAAGCAAAATTTCGCTCACTGTTTTCCGATTGTCCATCTGTCTGTCGTTCAGCTGATGAGGTACCCATTTCCCTGCCTTCTGATTCTGAATCTTTCCCATGGCATGCAGACGATCACATACCGTTCGGCGACCAACATTTAACCTCTCTGCCATTTGTTGAGTTTGCGTGTCGTCTTCGTCCAGCAATGTGTGCCTTGTAACTCGGCATCTTCAAATTTTTTTCGGTTGACCTGGACGTTCTTTATCTTTCAAATCAGAATCTCCACTTTTAAATAGTCTAAACCACCGCACGCAAGCGTCTTGCGTTGGGACATTGTCACCGTAAGTTTGTACTAGAATTCGTCGGCTTTCACTCGCATTTTTCTCTTGATTAAACAAAAACAGCAATACATGCCGCAAATGCTCTTTACTTGGCTCGTGACTTGTCATTTTTACAGCACGAAAAAAGAATGATACGAACGCGAAACCGTACTAAACTTCCATGTCGTTTTGGAGAGCACTAACGTAGCAAAAAATGACATAAGAAACATGACTGGAGACCGAAACTGATGTGCAGCGCAATCTCTGACAAAAATAATGAATTATTAACCGCCACACTTGGTATACAAAGAATCGGGCTGTGCAGTAAATGTATATTTTCCGGTGTGGTATTACCAGTATTGCCGGGAATAATACAGCAGCCGATGAGCCGATGAATTTCCGAATGACGATTGTAGCGAATCCCTCGACAGCCTCGCCGCCAGCGCTCCACGAGTGCCAGTTCAAAATAATGCGTAATTTCAACTAAAAAAATCATTCGGTTATCTCGTATAAAAAAAAACGTTTTTGTCTATACTCGACAATTCGCACTGCACAGCAGAGAGAGGGAGTCACGAGTCACTGAGAGCAACTTGAGAGAGTCGTTGGTGGTTTGGTCGTCACTGGTCGTCACCTTCAGTCACCTTGAAATGTCATTCGCCGAAAGGCTTTCGTGCCGGTAACACCAGTGCGTATTATTCGCTCCCGTTTCGTCTCGCTGTTTTTTCTAATATCTTGAAAAATATATCATTGCCACTGAAACAATGGGTGGTCGGTGGTCCAGTATGGACCCTTCGGAAATCCAAGTGCCGGCAATTAAAGCCCTCCTGGAGAGAGATCCTTATCTCGAACCCTACGAGATGGAAATCCGCAAGAGGTGACGGTAGCATGTTATGTTTTTATAAATTCCCTTGTCTTTCCGAAAAATATTTTCACCGTGGTATCCGTTATTTTCGCGCGTATGAGGTTTATATCTTCGAATGTACACGAGTCATTTGATTTCACGAAGAAATTTATAGGAGCGATGCGACAAAATAATCACAACGATATGAAATTGAAAATACATGCGCAAAGTTAATTCTTGGTCGATGGCGACAGCGACGAGTCAATGCGCGACCCGACGTGATTCTAAATAATCGTCGCTCAAAGAGCGCCGTCCACGGGCGCCGCAAATGTGCATAATGATTCCAACGCCTCATTTTTCTATGCTCTGCCACACGAATTCAATCCCGTTCGATCATCATTCGCAGCGCCCCGATTATACAACGATTATTTAGCGCGATCCGCATTACCCGCGAAATTAATTATTCAGCAAGAGTAATTGTCGAGTGTTCTTGTATTTCGCAGATACGCCCTGTTCAAGGACTATTTGGAAAAAATAGAAACCGCCGATGGCAACTTGAACAACTTTTCTCAAGCGTATAACAGTTTTGGTATTCGCATAAACGAGGACAATAGCGTAACGGCGCTGGAGTGGGCGCCTGGTGCTCGAGAGCTTTTTCTCACGGGAGACTTTAGTGAGGAATAAGTTTATCGTTTGATCGTACCGATCGGACGCAATCTATTTCGCACGACAATCGACGAAACACGTTTTGTACCGTAACCTATTGCTCTCCGCATTTCCAAAAGAGTCAAACAATATTACAAAGCGTCAAAACCTGATGAAAAGTTTCGTTCGGTTTCAAAGAGAAAAATTATTCATCGATTTCTATTTTGATAACTTTTCACGTCTTTTTTTAGATAATTGGATGCAAACCGATAACCCGTTCAGAAAACTCGAGTTTGGTAAATGGGAATTGAAATTGCCTGCCAATCCGGACGGAACCTGTCCCATTCGACACCTCGACGAAGTCAAACTTATCGTGAGGAGTCAGAGCGGAGAATTACTGGAACGCCTGAGCCCATGGGCTACTTATGTAACTCAACCGGAGGATCGGAGTCAAGGAGTAACTTATAAACAACGGATTTGGCATCCACCCAGTAACGAGGTTGAAGAAAGAAAAGACATTGAAAAATTGTATTTGTTTTTCACACGTTGAACGATCAACGGTACGAGAACGGTACGCGCGCGAGTCGTCGATGTTTGCAATTGACAAAAGTTTCTTTCGCCGCAGGTGTACAAAATGAAGCATCCAAAACCAAAGAGACCCAAGAGTCTTAGAATTTACGAAACTCACGTGGGTATCGCAACTCGGGAACTGCGAGTCGGTACTTATCGTGAATTTATGAAAGACACGATACCTCGCATCGTTAAACAAGGATACAACGCGATACAACTGATGGCGGTCATGGAACACGCTTATTACGCGAGTTTCGGTTATCAGGCATGTTTAATCACGCATCATTTGTCTCAAGTGTTATTCGTTGTAAACTTTCCATATACATTTATCGAAAATACTGGAAAAAACGTTGAATTAAAAGTTTTACGAAAACGACGAACTTGAACAACGAACGAAATTACCGAGTTGCTATATTTTTATGGTTCTTTTTCACGGAATCGTTCGACAAAGAGAACGTACAAGCAGCTTTTCAGCCTTCAATAGCGGATGATTGTGTTTTAACATCAGGTAACGTCTTTTTACGCCGCCTCTTCGAGATACGGTACACCCGAAGAACTCAAAGAGCTGATAGATACCGCCCATGAGCACGGTCTCTATGTTCTCCTCGATATGGTTCAATCTCACGCGTCGAAAAATACTCTGGATGGATTGAACATGTTTGACGGTACCGATGGGTGTTTTTTCCATTCCGGAAGTCGCGGCGAGCACCCTCTGTGGGGCAGCCGATTATTCAATTACGGTGATTATGACGTCTTGAGATTCTTACTGTCCAATTTACGATGGTACATAGAGGCATATGGATTCGACGGTTACAGGTATTTTTATTTCACGGTCGTAAATAAAATTTCCCCGTATATGCCTAATATATGAAAGAGCAAAATGAGACGGTCGAATAATTGAAAGAATCGTTCGAAAAATATAAAAAATTTGTATAGATTCGACGGAGTGACATCGATGTTGTACCATTCGCGCGGTTTTGGCCAGGGTTTCACCGGTCATTACGACGAGTATTACGGTCTCAACGTGGACGTCGAGGGTGTAGTCTATCTGATGGTAGCGAACCACATGCTGCACGCGCTCTATCCGGAAATGGTAACGATAGCGGAAGACGTGAGCGGAATGCCAGGAGGTTGCCGGCCCGTTGAGGAAGGTGGCTTGGGTTTTGACTATCGTCTGGCAATGGCCATACCCGACAAATGGATCAAATTATTGAAGGAGGTCAAAGACGAAGATTGGAACGTCGGCGACATTGTTTGGGTACTGACGAATCGTCGATGGATGGAAAAGACAGTCGCGTATTCGGAATCCCACGATCAAGCTCTGGTTGGCGACAAGACGATCGCTTTTTGGCTCATGGACAAGGAAATGTACACGCACATGAGCGTCGTTGGCCCACCGAGTTCCATCATCAGCAGGGGCATCGCGCTCCACAACGTTATCCGACTAATCACGCATGTACTCGGCGGCGAAGCTTATCTCAACTTTATGGGTGAGTGAACTCGCGATTGCGAGAGTCGCGCGTATTCACGCGCAGGGGCAAATTCGTACAAAGCTGACCTCCAGCGTGAGAACACGATGTTTTTTGCAGGAAACGAATTCGGTCATCCAGAGTGGTTAGATTTTCCCCGTGTCGGTAATAACGACAGTTATCACTATGCCAGGCGACAATGGAATTTGGTGGACGATGAACTGTTAAAGTACAAATTTATGAATAATTGGGATCGCGATATGAACATGCTCGAGGAAAAACATGGTTGGTTGCACGCTGCGCCTGTGAGTTGATTATTATTATTTGATCTCTGTTGGTCGTGTCGTCGCTCGCGATAAGCGTCTATCAGCGTGGCCCAAATTGATACGAAAACTCGCTTCAATCGTACAGGCATACGTTAGCTGGAAACACGAGGATGACAAGGTGATTGTGTGCGAACGAGCCGGTCTCGTGTTCGTTTTCAATTTCCACCCTGTTAAATCCTTTCCCGGCTACACCGTCGGAGTCTACGAACCGGGCACATACAAGATCGCTCTCAACAGCGACGATGAAAAATTCGGCGGGGAAAAACGTCTGGACACTGGAGTTCCTCATTTTACAAAAGCCGAACCGTTCGCCGGACGTCCACACCGGATGATGATTTATATTCCGTGTCGCACTGCCGTGGTGTACGCCAGAGATTGAAACCAAATGTTGCCACAATTAAAAACGAGAACGAAATAAATTGTTTGAAAATCGCGTTGATATTACGGTCGATTTGCCATTTTCGGAATAGCTATCCACGATTCATCGTTACGAATTTACCACGACAATAGAGTAATTGGAATTTCGAATTCGTTTGTAGATCATTTTTTTTTTATTGGTAATTTTTATAGTTTACACTTTGAACGTGTTTTACCGAAGAATAAACATAAATATTTTTTATAGCGTCGCATACAATTTGTTGTTATATACACAATAAAGAAATTTGTACGAGAATACGTTTATAATTCTTGCGTTTGATATTTTTACCTACTCGAATCTCGAATCTCGGATGAAATAAATAGCCTTACGGTTATTCACCGATCGCAACCGATTTACCGCCGAGATATGAAAAATGGAGAAAATATCGAAACACGAGTGAAGGTACGAGTGAGGCGTGATCGACGTATGACTATTCCGTGCGTTTGAAATTTGAAATTTCAAATGGAACATACACGGCATCGACGTGACTTTGATATTTTCTACAGCTAGAGGGGTTTGTCGAGATGTACAAATTCTTCCTCGTTTACGTCGTAATCTCTCATTTTATCTTCCCAGAGCCACCAGGTATGGAGAAAACCGACGTCGATAATGCGCTCGTTAAAAGTAGCGTAGCGAGGCCTCAGGTATGTACACGTAGCTCTGTAATTGGCGCACGCATCGTCGTAATCGTCGATCCATATCAGCGACATAATTCCCAAATTCAAATGTCGAACGACATTTTCGTTGTACAATTGTTCCAAAAGTCTTATGTGCTTGACCGCGGTCGGATTGCGGGTGGAATCTCCAACGGGAATAACTCTGATGGTGTTTTTCAGCAATTGCCGGCGATAGGACTCTTCGTCCGGATTGGTCTTGGCCATGTAATACGTTCCGCCCAGGACTGTAAATTCATTGGATTAACGACGCGATCGGTATTGATCCGTGTTTAAGGTAGATCTCAGCGAGAAGCGTACGAGCGAGTAAATCGTAACTCACGCAAGGCATTGAAAGACGCGCGAATCGGTCTTGCTCTGCACTGTTTTGCCACGTCCACTGCGACTTCTTGATAATCTTGGTACACGTTTTTCCAGTATTTACCTGCTCATGTTCGATGAAAATTTCCACGATATTATTACAAAGTTTGAACGAGGCTTTCGCGGAATTAAAGATGAACGAGGGTAACAAAATTGCGTTCGAGTATCGATATGAAAATGACATCGAATAACTTATTGAATAACGGTGATTCGTTAATTTTGATAGTTTTGTGAAAAAATATAATTTAACGGCGCGACGATTGGGTGAAATTCGATAAAACTCGTGTTTCGAGATATAGCCTCGAGGTGAAAGGAATGGTAGTCTGAAAACTTGCCCCATCGTTCGATAAAAGTTCCTTTGAATCTTTCAAGGTTCCCGAGACTTTTGATTTTGCCAAGAAATTCGTACCACTTGGCGCGACGAACGTTGGTCATTCTCTCAATATTGACAATAAGACCGAGAGATCTTCTCAAAGCCATTACAATAGGTTATCCTCGTTCGTCGCCGGCGCATCATCCCGGTCATATCCCGATCATAATCGGATCATGGAGGTTTACGGTTTACGGTTTACGGATTATGGAGTTAGTTAGGTTAGTTAGATGTTAGATGATGAACCGTGCAGGACCGTGGCAGCTATGTGAAGTTGGCCCCACGACTTGATCCAAACTGCTGATTCTAAATAACACCAATCGTTTGAGAGAGTTTGAGAGTTTCGAAATATCGTTTGAGACTTGACATTTTATAAATATAAGGATTTATCGAAAAACGCAACCAACGACTGGCAGGCCGTCGTGAGGCCGTCACGCATGGGGCATGCACCCTGCTCGTCATTCGGAAGCGCCGAGAATATGAAAACTTGCCAAAAGAACCCACAATCAGCATTAATGATGGAAAATCGTTAGATAGGGTTTAGGAGTTAGTATTTTATGAAATATAAGAGTTCATGCAAAAAACGCAACCAACCGCGAGTTACTTGCGGTAAATACAGAAAGCGCGCCTAAAATATAGCACAACCCACAAAGCACAGAATATTGCAGCAAGGCATGTTGCTGAAATCTTTCAATATTGCATGTTGCCATGCAACATTGCTGCAATGTCGATAGAATCTTGGTCATAAAATATTGCAGGCTAATATTGTCAAAATATTGGTAAAAAAATTATGAATTTCATCAGAATTTTTGTATTTCGTGATTTAATAACAATCTGACAAAAATCCAACAATATTTGGCATGCTATAAATGACAATTATCAACATTAATATCATCCAAAAATATTAACAAATTGTGTAAACATTTAATTATTTAACAATTTATAGGTCCAGTTTTTTTCTTAAACAAAGCAAATTTGTGCATATTATTAGCGCTTATCAATTTTTTTTTGTTTACCTACGTTTTTGAAATATTTTTAAAAAATTATGAAATATGAACAAAAAAATGTAAATTTTATATATGTTTCTGCCAACTGGTGTACAATCAAAAAAGTTTCAAAGATATTGGGCCAAAAAATGCATATATACGGTCAGTCTGAAAATTTAAAACACGGAATTTTAGAAACGTAGGAAAGTTTTGTAAAAGCGTTCCTAAGAAGCGTTCAAAAAAAGTACGATATTTGATTCGTCTGAGAAAAAAAATGACTGACCTATCAAGTGTTGAATAATTAATTGTTTGAACAATTTGTGAATAACTTTTGGGTAAAATCAATATTGATAATTGTTGTTTTTAGCATGCCAATTATTGTTGAATTTTTTCAGATTCGTATTGAATGATGAAATGCAAAAATTCTAATCAATATTGTTGCAATAGTTCACAATATTTCAGCAATATTGTTGCAATATTTCTGTGATGTGTAAACGTTTCTAGAATATTTTTGAAAAATATTGCGAGCAAGCGGACTGCTACAATATTGCAGCAATAGTGCACAGTACTTCAGCAATATTACAATGTTGTCAATAAAATATTGCAGCAATATTGTTGCAACATTTCTGTGCTGTGTGCTGGCAACTGATGGAGAATCGTCAGAGGGTGCTTGAGAGTTCGATAGCATCGTTTGAGAGTATAGCATATTTTGTAAAATAGGAGAATTTATCAAAAAACGCAACCAACCAGCGCCGTGTCACGCGAAAAATTATATTGGTTTTTTTGGAAAAAGTATAAACTCTCAAACGATTTTTCGTTTCTCTCAACTTCTCTCAAACGATTCTCAAACGATTCTCAAACGATTCTCAGTTTGGATAAAATCGTGGGGCCACTTTCACGGAGATATTCTTATATTCCATAAAATAATATGAACTCTCAAACGGTTTTTATAAACTCTCAAACCCTGTTTAACGATTCTCGATCATGTATGCTATATACATTTTAGGCACTTTTGCGCGGCAAGTTTCCATATTCTCTGAGCTTTCGAAGCTGACGAGCTGATGAGCAAGGTGCGTCGATGCGTGACACGGCCCTGCGGTTGGTTTTGTTTTTGAAAAAACTCTTATATTTCATAAAATATGTACTCTCAAACGATCATTTAAAACCAAAACTATCAATTCCAACCTCCTTTTTTTATTTTATCTCGAATCGTTCTCGAAAACCCCATTGGTGTTGGTTGAAATGAATTTGGATGAAAACGGGGAGTCAACTTCACGGAGCTCTCCGTAAATTGATATTGAATTCGACAAACTTCACTGTTCTGAATAATACCACTTCCTTTTTCCTTACAGATCTCGGCGAGGCCAGGTACGTTGAGGATGCGAATTGTAATCTATTTTATTTCCAACGATCCCCAATGTTTAATAATTGATCCTTGGCCAAAGTACCTTGGCGATCATTGTCAAGTCGGTATTGCAAATTATTTTCATTCCACGAGTGTTTTCGTATTTTTTCAGGTCTCAAGATGGGCCGACGACCAGCGAGGTGGTAAGTCGACTGTCACGCCTCAACATTCCTCTTTAATCCATGTTTTTCATGTTTTTTTACCTTTTTTCGTATTCAAATACATTTACAATTGTGTGCAAATGTATGTAAACACAATTTCACAATGTTACAAGTCCTGCCACTTGATTCGTTGAATGTTTCATTAAGACCATGTATTCACACTTTTAAACTGTATTTAAGCTTCTATCCCAATAACATGAGTACATATTTGCTCGTCAGATTTAAACTTTGTCCCGATACTCATTTATACCACATTAATTCAATTTCGAAACAGCTACTCGCGCTCGTCGGTCAAAAAAACAAGTACAGCGAGTGAAACTTTGATTATTCGTACTATTCGTTATATATACGGTAGCTGGCTTCGTTCAAACTTTCCATCCCGCTCCGTTGTCCAAACGAAAAACAGCATCCGTAATCAACCAGACGTACCCGCGACGTTATTTTTTTCCTGTGCAAGCGACCTTGGATAATCAAGGTTTTACCGTACTGTAGTTTTAGACGCGGCAATAACATTGGATAATGAAATATTGGTATTTGTTCAGCTACCGCTACTGCAAGAACAAGCCTTATCCCAAATCTCGTTTCTGCCGCGGAGTGCCTGATCCAAAAATTCGCATCTTCGACCTTGGCAAGAAAAAAGCATGCGTAGAGGATTTTCCTCTCTGCGTACATCTCGTGTCGGACGAATACGAACAACTCAGCTCGGAGGCCCTCGAAGCAGGACGTATTTGTTGCAACAAATACATGGTGAAAAATGCAGGAAAGGATCAATTTCACATTCGCATGAGGCTCCATCCCTTCCACATTATCAGAATCAACAAGATGTTGTCGTGCGCCGGAGCCGATAGGTAACAATCTCTATATTCTCGCACCCTTTTTGACTACCATTAACACAGTCACGATTAAAACTTTTGCGACCATGATTATCTCCCATTGTTCTTCGGTCAAGTTGAGTTTAACGCACGAGTAGAGAGTATTCAGTTTTCACGCTCGATTTTTCGGTATACATTTCGTACGCACAAGCCTGAACTGACTTTCCTCAAACTCACCTTGCTCTTTGTTGAAACTGCGCAAACACTCGGTCGATTGCATCACTCGCATTTGGTTGTTATTTGCTTTGTTAATGCTACTAAAGTACCCTCGTCAGGTGGTCCGACAAATTTTTTGCCATTTTGCGAATGAATTTTCTTTATGAATACCCATGGTTTAGAAGACCGTCTGTAAGACGGAAAGTTTTATCGA
This sequence comes from Heteropelma amictum, assembly GCA_959613375.1. Taxonomy (NCBI): domain Eukaryota; kingdom Metazoa; phylum Arthropoda; class Insecta; order Hymenoptera; family Ichneumonidae; genus Heteropelma; species Heteropelma amictum. The sequence continues at coordinate 127,073 of OY390725.1, forward strand.
CGCGCTTGTAGCACGCGTCAAACGCGAATAACAACGATTTTACTCTCGAAACGTCGAACCGTCGAATCTTTGTATAAACCGACGAAACAATTTCTCTTTTGAATACTCGGCGTCGAGACGATTCCGCGTCGTCGGAACAATATTGTTTCGATCTATGTATATTTCGTCGATCGGACGTAGGCTGTAATTTTTTAAAGCTTCCAAAGTTGCGCGCTTGTGCCATGCGCATGTATGTATGTGAGTATATATTGGGCAATCTGTTATTTCCCAAGTTGCCTTTCTGCCTTTTTTCACTCGGGTGTGCTCCAAGTTTTCGGATACCATTAACGATGCCTATCTGCCGATACTTTTCTCATTTGCGCAATATGACAATTTTTGTTGCTAGATGGAACAATATTTATTGCGGGAGCAAAGTTTTTGTTGTATCTAAAGATTCAAAGTTTGAAGGAAAAAACGTTGACGCCGGTATACATCGAAAAGGATCATAGTGCAATCACCAGTTTTTAAATATGAAGTAAATATCAAAAAAATATTAAAACGTGCGAAAATTCCGTGTGTATTGAATGGGAAAAGTATCGCTCAGGCACGAATTAACGGTGCTGACATTTTTTTCGCAACATTTTTTCTAGACCGACAAACAAATCATTTAGAAATTCAGGACACTGGAGCGACAAGCCCGTTTGAGACACAATGTACACCACTTTATAAATACATGAAACTATTTCATTGAATGCATGGGATTGTAATGTTTTGCCTCATTATTACTTTACTTTCGTGCAGACACAGGTGCGCTTACTACAGGTTTTATGTTTGTCGATGTTTGATTAAGGATACACGCGCAAGAATGCAAAGATTCGTTTCGCTGCCGCATCTGTTGACACGAAAGATTATCATTGCAAAAACTCGTATAGAGAAATTAAATCACTTTCACCACACCGGTTCGATGAGAATAATAATGAAAAATGTGAACGAGGCGAGTCTGGCATCTTTGCGCGTGACAATTCGTTGCTTTCGGCATATGTTACAATATTTTCTTTAAAGACGGCCTGGAAACTTTAATTTGAATCGGCATTCGTTTCACCTGTCGATAGTTTCGAGAGCAAGGGTATCAAGCTGCTCTTGCATCAACTCCATTGCCGAAGCTGCCCACGGCTCGACTCGCTTTTCGTTCAAGACAGTTGATACAAGAGCAGTTTGAACGAAAAGCGAGTTGAGCCGCGGGCAGCTTCGACAATGCAGTTGATACATGAGCTATTCGATACCCTTCCTTTTCAGATTTGCCGTTTCATAACGCGCGAGTTGGGGCTATTATACCATGAGACAGGTTTTACGATGCTCGAAATGAAAAAAAAACGGAATTACGCGTGATACGTGATTTGTAGCGATGAGAAATTGATAAATCTTTTGTACAGGCTTCAGACTGGAATGAGAGGAGCTTTCGGGAAGCCTCAAGGTACCGTAGCTCGAGTTCGTATCGGTCAACCGATAATGAGCGTGCGTTCGTCCGATCGTCACAAGGCGGCGGTCATCGAGGCTCTGCGTCGTGCAAAGTTCAAGTTCCCGGGGCGTCAAAAAATTTACGTCTCCAAGAAATGGGGCTTCACAAAGTACGAACGTGCCGAGTACGAAGATCTCAAAGTTGCCGGTCGCCTCGAACCCGACGGTTGCAACGTCAAATACCTTCCCGAGCACGGGCCACTCGCCAAGTGGAAAAAGTTCAAAGAATATCTAGCCACGGTATAAATTGAATACCGCGCAACACACCGGTTGATTCTTTTGTACGATCGACGATATTCAATAAAACAAAAGAAAATTCAAAAGAACAGTCACATATATTTTAAATATATACAATACTCGATATTCGCAATATACATGTGAATTGGACATTTGATTCAAGTATAAATTGAGATATCACGCGAGATCCACGCAAGGATATCTCTTGTGATTAATTCTGTATTTGCACAAGTATCTCAAATTTGCATGCTCACTTCAGCAATTACGTCTAACGATCCTTCGTAGATTGTCGTTAATGACTTTTTTACTCGGAAGCGGCGTACTCGTCGGAATTGTTAAAACTTTACCCATGTCCCACCGTTCTACGCTAGAGGTAAATTCGAAAAATACTCGAAACCTTCCGAAAAGCTCTCGCAACTGGGATTAAAGAAATATCGTAACATCCAAGTAATATATGTATTCGAGTTATAATTGTGCGAAAAGACGAATGATGAAATTTCGCAATACAGAAAGTTTTCTCTCCTTCTCATGGACTGTGAAAAATGATGCAATTTTGCATTCATTTAAAAATAGGAGATGCTCAAGAGTCAATTGTTTATAGTACTATTCTCCGTGTCCACTAGACCTTCCCCTCTACAGTTTTCAATTTTAGTCGATTGAAAATCCTCTTGAACCCTTTTGTTTTTAGCGCTCGAGTAATTCAAAGGAGTTCCGGTAACAGGTTACAGTTCGGACATGAGATTCGTATAAATGTTCACACGCCGTCAGTGAGAGTGACAAATGATTTCTGCTGCACTCATATTGTCGATGCTGGGCAAGTCGTCGCTGCAGTTGCGATGCGAATCAAAGGCCCCCCCGGTATTTCCCGGTGTATCCAACAATGGTGATAATTTTTCAGCTTCGCTATCGTCATCTCGACCATGTCCCTGAACAAATACTCATCGTTTTAATGACAAATGAAAATAATCAGACGTGATTATTCCTACGTTTATTCCAGTAATATTTTTTCTTTTGCAACAAAAGACGAATCTAGTCACTACTGGATAATTGAAAAATATTCAGCCCGAAGAATAAAAGATACCCGCCGCTTGTAAAAAAACAAATGAACAAAGTGGGACCGTCTGCTTCTATAACGTGTCCAATTATTGTACAGGATTATTATGTTTTTGATGGCTTCGAGGAGAAAAAATGGTGGATCGTTTCGTGATTTAATTGACAATAGTGACTCGATGTCCATCTTTGGTTCATCTATAATCGTTCAACGGCAAGTCGTTTTTTGTTGTTTTCATTCCGATGAGAATAGACTATTTGTATTTAAAAATGTTCCATGAAATTCTTTCAACTGCATGAAACAACATCTAGTATTTACAAGTTCTAACAAATCCCGATTGAGTTTGTCGAGTAGATGGTAAATCAGCAAGATATTATTCTACCTCGTAGAGAGAAGCCGGCTGTTTCTCATTAACAAGACGTAAAGTATCGCGAGAACGAAAATTACTCTTGTCGCGCTGATGCCCCGAATTCTTGGGTCTCATGGCGGGCGAACGTCCGTGAAGATCCTTCTGTAACGTTGCGCTGGTCTCGTCGCGCGCCAACAATACCGACATACGAAATTCCGGCGTGGGACAAGGGGTATTGCTCGAACGTGCGGTAATGTCGTTCTCCTTTATCGATGACCGCTTTGATACGGGAGTTCTCTCGGTTGATCTGCGAATGGTTTTTCTCGTGTTTGTAAATGTTGCAAGGTTGTTTTTTGAATAAATGAAAGCGGCACGAAAAATCAAGTTTCATTCGTCGAGTTCTTGTTATCCGCAGGGAAAAACGATGCCAGAGTCAAGAATGAGAACAGGGGATTGCATTTCTCCACCTGTTGAGTGCTTCCGCTGCTTGTATAGCGTTTGCAATGTCCGCCTCGGGTGTGTCGGGTGTCTCCGAGGGTAGCACTGCCGCTCGGGGAACGGACGGTCCATTTAAAGCTTCTATGAGAGATACGGTCTCGTAACCGGGCGGTAAGTTTTCTAAACTTCCCTGCAATTATGGAAAAATCGTACAATGCCATCTTTGATGTTACAAGTTCTACACCGCGCAGTGAGCGATTGAACGCATCAGGAAGCTGTTGGTGAAAAATTATTACTTTCGATATTTGTCTTGAATATCTCTTCTCTTCTCTTCTCACTCATCTCTAGATTCATTACGGAAGAATGCGGTTGGATTATTCACGTATTGCTGTTGGCAAATAATTTCTTAACAATTCGTATTATGGGCCTCCTGCTGCTGTCTCATTCGCTCACTGAGCTGATGTATTTATAGTGTAAGCGGCTTTTTTTCTTTTATACTTCTGGCAACGATGGATTCGTGATGATTGCTCCAGTTGCTTTTTGTAGAGCTTTAATCTGCAAAAGAGCTCTGAATGGAGCACGGCAAATCGGACAATTGTTTGCTTGATATCTCAGCGAGTCGGCACATCCGTTGCATAAACACAAATGTCTGCATGGTAGTATCAAGGTGTCTCTTACATCGCACATACAGATCACACACTCTGAGCCATTATCTTCCGCATCCTCGTCACTTCCTTGCTGCTAACGATAAAACCACTTCTCTTTAGAATAATTAAGCTTTTTTCAATAAAAATAAGCTGCGTCTTGTTGGAAGGAATGTACAGAGCGACGTTCGAACATGTTGACCAATAATGACATGTCCGGTGTCTCGAGTTACGTTCAATATTTTATAAGGACATTAATTATTATCATTTTGAATTGGTTGCATTACCTTGGCATTTTCCGTATTTTTATTCTCAATACCATAGATTTCTTGCAACAAATAGCAAAGACCGTCAACATATAGCTTCTGCTTGAGTGCTTTCAAAAGAAAAGAACCGTCCGTTTGTTTTTCCACGACTGCTATCGTAGTGTGAGATTGCTTGGGCTCGTCGGAGCCTTCCTCTGCAACGCAATGGATCGCAATCGGTATCAACTGCAAGAAAAAATTTCGTACAAACGGCCGATTTGTAACTGCAAGTATGATTGTTGAAAAAACGTTGTCAAGAATTCTGCGATGCCACACATTTTTTAGAAAAAAGAAGCGTCACGGTAGGCCCTGTTGAAAAAATCAGTTGACTGGAGTAACTCTTTTTCGACCGAAATATTAATCGCCGGTCTGTAGCATTCCGTATTAAAAACGAATAGAAATTTCCACAGAGACGTCTGCTGCAATAGAATATTAACACCACCTGTAAAAATGCCAAAATGACAACACAAAAAGCTTCGATATCATCATATTGGCCAAGTTATCACGACAAAAATGAAGGTTTCGTACTCAACGCTTTTCCAGGTTGCCCATTACAAATTTATACAGTTAAACATATGACAGCGTTATTGATGACCGCTGTCGTATGTCGTAATTATCAGAACTTCACTCGCATACGAGACCGGAAGTACACCGGTGTATTGATTAACGCTTGTATCGTGACGTTGAGTCTTCATCTAGATACTGAATTAATCGCCTGTTTCTGATCATTTTATTCTACGTTGATCGGCAAATTCATGGAGTTATGTTTTCGGCTTATAATACAAGATTTGCGATTATTTTGTGCATTTTTTTGGAGATGGACAATATTTGTGAATACATTGGATGTGAATATACTTGGCTGGAATTTTTGTACACCATTTCTGGTATTTTTGCGGTTATTTGACAACTTTTTGCAAAGATTGATGATATGATTTAGAGGTTTTCCGAAGATGTTCTATAAACTTGTTCAAATGTTTATTCTACATTGGGCAAAATGTACTTGGCGGTACGAATGCTTGGATGGGACCGAATTTGTACAGTTAAATATAGGAAACTGAAGCATTTCAAGCTTTTGTAGCGCTAAATGAATTCGGAACAAATTGAATATTGATGTACGATGGAGAACTCACCTACTCCATACGCCAAGTTTCTAGATTGGGAACAGCCAAAAATGCTTTTTTTTCTATTGGTAAAAAGTAGGAAGCTGCCGTCGAATAGAGCAAAGGTTCACCTCATATTTCGATATCACAGGATTGGCGACGCAGCAGTTTAAAGTTCAAAAATAGCCAGTAAATCTCTATTTTACTACTGTATAGTTATCCGCGGTCGAATTTAAAAATCAAACCATTTTCTTTTGAATTCCTTGGGGCCGACACGTTGTCGCGTTTCTAGATATAGTATATTAGGGTGATGAAAAAAAAAACTTTTTTCTCTCGGAAACAGGCTGAAAAGTTTCGGTTAGATGCAGAAAGTAGCCAATTAAAATTTTAGTTCTCAATATTTATAATTAGAGATGCCTCTTCGCACTTTTCGATTTTCCATAAGAATAAAGTAGGAAAAATTATTTTTGCTTTCGAGGCAATCTTTTGACCAATTGAGTTGAAACTGGGCTAATTTGATGTATTATTCAATTTATTACAATGCACTTTTTTGGTTTTTGAAAATCGGTCAAACTGTCGCTAAAATCAACAAAATACATGTACCACATACATGCCCCACGTCGAAAGGTGAGCACTGTAATTGAATAATAGATTAAATAGAGAATCGTTAAACGAATGGGATTATAAAATGAATTTGTTACTATTTCTCTATTCCAAGCTTTTTTGTTATAATTCCCTGCAAAATTTGTCTGACAAATCTTTGTTGTAAATTCAATCATTTACTAGTAAATAGCAGAAAAATGTCATTTTTCTCAACAAATTAGAGATTCGAGACTTATAACCTAAAAACTATTAACGTAGCAATAAAAATGCCAGGAACAATTGTCCAGAGTACCAAATTATCTAGAAATCAAGCGTAATTACACAACGATAGCCTAGAATGCCGCCGAGAATTAGATAAATGAAAATGAAAATGAAAAGCTCACGTATTATTCAAGTTGAAAACTTTGATAGTTTGAGGGCTCGACTTGGAATTGAGATAAAAATCTGAAATTTTAGGAGGATTTTTTTTAACGAAAAGGAAGCGCTCAAGCGATAGGGAGAGCCAAGATTCGAAAATGACCTCATTAGGGTACACTCTAATATACAGGCTGCCCCACGAATGATCTGCGATACCGTGAGGCTAGATTCTGAAATTTTATTTGAATATAATTGAGCTTCGGGAGTTTTTGTAGATAACTGCACGAATCACGTAATTCACCCATGATATTTTAACATTTTTTTAAATTTAACTGTAAAAGTTTTTTTTCTTTCGTTTTTATTTTTAAAACAGGGCCACAAAATAATATTTGTGATAATTTTCTTTTTTGATTCATAGCTTATACCAGCTCTTGGAAAATGAACATAAGTTCGTAATAAATTTTTAAAAATAAAAGTAACAATACACTTGAAAATAAAATACACTATTGGTTGAAAATCATTATCGTAAAAAAAAATCATTTACCAAACAATAAGAGCGGATTCCTCTTTTTAATGCAAAAATCATTTTTTTCAATCATTCTTTTCGTATTTATTCACTTGTTCACACATGGAATCTTTTTCGAACGGAAAATTACTTGAAAGAGTCTAGTTTTTCGCATTATCTCGCGATTTTTTTCGTTCTTGATAGGAGCCAAGAAGAATTCCAAAAGTATAAGAAACATTCCGGAAGTCTCGGAAATGAAAAAAACGTTCAATACATTTCATATGGAAAATTGAATTATTCCAGTTTTAATTAAGTCGTAAAAATACACGGCTGCATCCTTAAAAAGATTCAATTAATTATTTTCAACCAATAGTGTATTTTATTTTTTAATTGTATTGTTATTTTTATTTTCAAATTCTTATTATGAACTACTTTTTGTTATCCAAGTGCTTGTATAAACTTTGAATCAAAAAAATAAATTATCGCAATTATTATTTTGTAGCCCTGTTTTAAGGAATGTCACCACCTAAACCGGAACGATCAGATCATTACGAAAATTTATGGACACTTTCTTTAATATATTTTAAAAGTAGGAAAAAAAATTCAAGCAAATTGATCTTACCAATTTTCTGAAATAAATTTTTGAAGATTGTTAATTTGACCTGAGGTCTTATAAGGCCACGCCGAAAACTGATCCGGATCTTACGTTAAAACGATAAATAATTCTTGAACAATTTAGATATCAATCAATTGGTCCATAAATAATGTTCAAAGCGCGCGAAACGCAAGCACATTTGAAATAAAGAAATATTTTTTAATCATAAATTTATTAATCAATCATTAATATATTAACAAATGATAAATTTTACTATAAACTTTATTTCAGCAAAAAAGAAAAATTAAATTTTTCAGGAGAAACAAAATCAATGAAAGATATTGATCACAAATTATTGAAAAAAAAAATTGTAAAATAAATAAAAATATTCAATGTTCACAAACATGTTTTGAAATAATTGGAAATCTTCTTAAAAAGATCTGAGTGTATTGTCAACTCTCCACTGATTTGAGGTTGAGAACACTCATGAAATGAGAAACTATAGTGAATGTTCGGTTTTAGGGAGATTTTATTAACTTAAAAAATCAGTAGTGCCGTGTTGCCAAATCCAACCAATATTTTTAAATAATAAATTAAATATTAGAAAAGTTCTCTAAAATTCAATTATTGATCATTGATATTCATTAACGAATACTTGAATGTATTTCGTTCCATGATTTATTGCTTGTGACATTTTTGAATAGTTCTGAAATTTTTTTTTTTGGGATTGGTAATTCGCGTCGGATCCTTTGACCTGACCCCCTGCAAACCTCACCCCGTATCGAGGTGGTGACATTCTTTCAAAAATAAACAAATAAAAAGAAGCTGCCACAGGTAAATGAAAAAAAATGTCAAAATGTTATAGGTTAATCAATTCATTCATTCGGTTATTTACAAAAACCTCCGAAGCTAAATTATTTTCAAATCAACATGGACGAATTCATCTATACTTAGTGCATGATGAAGAAAACAAAATACAGCATACTAACGCACTCGTAAGCCCACACCGACTCGGGCCGCTGAGGGCCGATGCGCGGCTCATGGACGAATGTCGTCTCATCGGCCCCCGCTGATAGGCCCGTCTTTAAAATCAATAACAATTCAGGGGTTCATGATATCAATATATGGTTACGGAGTTTCCTACTCGAAATTACGTCACGAATTTACCCTCACGGTATTGCAGATCAATCGTGGGACAGCCACGATTAAAGAAGTACATTGATTGAGTGTATCACATTTACATTGTTCGGAGAAAAGAGATGACAGCAGTCATTTTCACGCGTGTTTAATCGTGATTCGTAAGATATTCGATGGTCAGGGCATCAATGTAATGTTGAAAATAAATTCACAAAATAAAAAAGTGTTCGTTAAGAATCAAGAGACGCGGCAGCGTCTCGAAACCAAGTAATAAAAAAAATGTTATGACCTGACGTCAGAGACCTGCCACGGATATTATACACGAAAATGGGCTTACAGCTGTCAACCAAGAATTTCAATCACGTATATTTCCGAAACCGTTCCCCTAATCGAAAATGTAATTACATTTTACCAATTAAATATGATTTTTCTCTTTCCACTGCGTCTAGTTAAAGCACGATTTGGTCAGTTGATATGTGCAAACTCATAATCTCGAACTAATTTCTTCTCTACTAAATTTCAAAATAATATTTTTATCACATTCGTCTTGTCACGAAGTAGGCGAAACACCGAAAAATCAAAGCGTCAGTAAAAAAAATAAAAATTACATTTTCCAAAAAAAAAAATCAAACTTGGCCTGCATGGAACCCTTTTTTCTTAACCATGCACGCCAAGTTTCATTTTTTTGGAAAATGTTATTTTTATTTTTCACACTATTTGATAAAAATAGTTTCCAACGAAAACTACTATTTTTATTACTTGTAAAGAATATACATCAAGTGATGTCTAAAAGAACGGTAGCGCCTCAACGCCGACTAATTGGAAAATAAAGGAGACATATTTTTTAATCATGTGACAATAACAAAAAAGTGATTTCTCAACTGGTAAATTTCATAGCAATGGATAGGGTAAAGTACCCAGTAGTCGGCCCTGAACCACTAGTCGGCCTTTTTAGAATTTCCGATGCGTGCAAAGAGTGTTGACACTAGTGTTCATACTCTTCGCACGCATCGCAAATTCCAAAAAGGCCGACTAGTGGTTCAGGGCCGACTACTGGGTACTTTACCCTATATTGTCTCTTCAGAAATTGCGATGTGAACAAAACAACGATTAGATTGATTACTAGCGTTTCAATTAAAAAATTATGTACTTTATCATCCATTATTGAGCGAATAAAGTAATAAGCGATGAGTAATAAAATGGAATATGTAGTATTTATTGATAATGTATTGTAGTCAGGTTTACCGGTTGGAATTTCTATGCGCTTGACATTAACATAGCTTCAAGAATATTGTTCCTTGTCACTCGCGAATTTGAGTGATATACATATCCGAATTAATCAACATAGTATATCTTTGGATAAGAAAAAATGAAAAACAATAATAAACTAACAGAAAATTATGAAAAAAACTGAAAAATTGTGATCGAGCGAGATTGAAAAATACATACAATATACACAATTACTTTTATTATTAACTACATACATTATTAAAATATAACTCTTCTTGTTATGATTCTCATTTTTTCTCTCTTATGCTCTTCAATTCCGTTTATCTAGCTCTATTTTTTTCATAATTCTTTCTAATGAATCATTTTCAACTAAAAATTCAAGACTAGTTTTCAGCCCACAATCGATAGAAAACTGAAGCATTTTCAGAATCTGCGAATGTCCGAAAACGGGACGCTTCTGGAGACGGAAATCAAATTTGCCTGTTCGATAAAAAATTTTATGCACGGTTCGAAACCGATTTTCTTTTGTTTCTCGGCAGGAATGAACACCGGCCCCGTTTACTGCTGTGAATAAAAATTTTTATTGAACAGGCAATTTTGATTTCCTTCTCCAGAAGCGTCTCGTTTTTGATACAAGTTTCTCTCGGTAATGGATGAGTCCTCATTCTACTCGTTCAATCTTCCTCTTTAACATTCTCGAACTCGCATTAGGGGTACAGAAGTCTTTCGATATGAAAAATGTCGAAAACCACAACAGTGCGGTTGGATAATACCGAAATCTCGTCTACGAGGACAGTCATCGTGGCAACACTAATGCTCCAATAAAGTGCGTCGATAACCTGGATATCACGAAAAAGATCCGCTGAATCGGTCGACGCCTTCCCGAGTTATCGCTCATGAGCGTTTTCGGCTTCCCGGGCCGATAACTCCATTTGGAATTATCCGATTACAATTTATCAGGGGAGTTTTCGAAACGCCACGAGATGCTCTTTCGACTGGTGTAAGGCATCGAAAGCTTTGCATGCAGCAAACATCAGTTTTTGAGCCTTTTGCAAAACCACGATTTACATGGAATTACAAAATGGTGTCGCAATCGACCAATTGCTGACCGATCGAGTTGGAACTGATGTCATTATGTGTGTTATTCAATTTACTAGAATGTACTTTTTTTGTTTTTCAAAATCGGGCAACTTTCGTCAAAATCAACGAAATACATGTTGCCCCACTTCAATAGGCAAGTGGAAGTATGTTTCTTTAAAAAAGAAGTGAAATTATCATAAAAAACTTTGAAAAAGTTGAAAATGAACGCCAGGCAATTCAAAAACAGCTTTCCTTAAAAAATATTAAAAAAGAATAGGATTAACAAAAATGAAGGGAGATCCCAAAAGTTAGCCAATTAAAATTTTTAATTTAACGAATCTAGAAACTTGGCGTGCATGGTTAAAATGAAAAGAAGGAATCTAGATATGCAACAGTGTCTCGATGCCAAATAATGCAACATAAATTTTTTCGAATTTTTTAATAATGTACGTTCTTGTACCACGCATGCGCGGGATGTCACACACGACTTCCCATCAATGCCCAGTCAGTATTCAGAATATATGAGAATTGAGTCTTGTATTGTAATCGTGAGAACGCTCTTGTTGACTGATCTGGCACGAGAAGTGGACGTACGTGTTGAAGAGCGATTATTATTAGCGACGAACAGTGCCAGTAATAAAATTGGATGATCGCGTGTATTATGTGTGAGTAATAAGTTACTATGCATTCATGAAAAAATGTAAAAATAAATAAACAATAGGTCTACGGAGAGAAAATGTTACGAAGAGAACGAGAAATGACTGTACAATCGAAAGTTGAATACAATAAATTAAGAGATGCAGTCCAAAACGATTTTCATGCCAACAGATGTTTCATCTTCTTGGTCTTATTTTTTTTAACCATGCAGCCAAGTTTCTAGATTCGTCAAATTTCAAATTTTAATTGTCCAATTTTTGGGATTTCCCTTCATTTTTGTTTATACTATTTAAAAAAAATATTTTCCAAGGAAAACTGTTTTTAAATTATTTGGCGTTGATTGTTGACTTTTTCAAAGTTTTCAAAGAGGTATACTATACGTAGTTATAAGGTTACACACAGTTCTGTCACAATAAGAACGATGTTTTGGCCGTTGCTATGCTAGCGAGCCACAACAATCGTGTAACCAATCGCAGTTCGAGCAGACTACAAAAGCCGATCTGCCCGGAGCGAAATCCGGTCGGAAAGGCCGTACTTTCGACTAGGGGATGAAGAAAACATTTTTTTTCAGGTTTCTTGAAAAATAATTGCCCATAGCACGTTGATTGTTAATTGACATTCTATTTTATATGACATGTTAATTGAACAATAAAAGTGCGTATCAGTATCTTAAAAAAATCATAAAAATTATGCTGCGACGTTGAAACGAACACGCGGCCTGCTATGTACTAGAGACTGCTTCAACCACTAGGCTACTGCAGCTATCGTGAAGCACTAGAAAAATGTTATATTCCGGTCGTAGCCCTGCTTAGGGTTTCGTTGAATATTTTTTTGTATACCCATACCATTATTGTTGTATGGATATGTTTTTATTATTTATGCATCCTAAAGTAGTCTTTTATTTTGCTATATTCGTTTCTTCATTTATGTGTGCAAAACAAAGAGAGACAGGCACATACCAGAGATTAATAACGAAGGCATTGTTTGTGTATGAATCATTAACAATCCTTATAATCTCATAACCATGCGAACATGCAAAATTACAATTTTCAGGAAGAACACTCAGGATAAGAGAACTATAGTGAGTTTTGAAATACACTTTTTAGACAATAAACAAATTCTCAAAGTATTTAATTAAAATCTAAAAAATGGTTTTGAATTATAAATCATTTAATTAACTTTTTATTATATTACTCGGTAAAAATGTTGAAAAATACTAGTTCATTTTTGTCTACGTGTACACCCTACGCGAAAAATTTATATTATAGTAGTTACTAATTGTTGCATTGATATAAACAATGTTCACGGAATGATTTTGCGTTAGATCCTCGATATGCGTCCGACTAACTGAAAATTTTCAAAGTTCCGGGCCCGGCTTCAATGCTACTGTTATGTGAAAATTGTAAATACATTAGTTTGCCAACTCGCCGCAAAATGGCACTACTATCATCGAAGCATTTTTGTAATATGACCGCTAGCGGTGGTATCCTCGATTTTGCAGTGGTCACGTGTGCTCGATGACTCAATAACTACCGTCGTTTTACCAGGGGCCAGTCGGGAGTTGAAAAGAAACGAATTCATTTAAAATGTTGACAAAAGGAAGTTTTCCAGTTATTTCCGGAATCATTATTTCCTAAGATACCTTCAAACAACTTTTTGATATTGTTAATATTTAAAATTGATGTATTCAAAATCTTGCGAATGACTCTTTTTTCGATTTTTGTAAATTTTGGAAATTCTGGTTCCAACATATTTTTATTGGGATTATTTGATTGTAAGCAGAAGAGCTTAGCATTAAGGTAGTTCTATCGTTTTATCGTTTTCTCAAGATTTTGTTGAAAATTTGGATACATATTCATCGATGTCATACGTTCGTGTGTAATAAGGTTTTACCACGTGCGAGTTGAGATATCTATCGGTGAAAATCACAATTTTCCGCAGTCTCTCATAAGAGCGCGTGTTAAAAGTTGTATTTTCATCAATAAATATCTTGGCTTCTACGTGGTGAAACCTTCTAAAACATTGCATACATTTTTATGCAACATCAAAGAAGCTTTCTTCAGTTTTTCAAAAAAATCTTCAGAAACAAATTTTCGCAATTTTTGTAATTATATAGCAAACACAGATTACCTTGCATGACCTTGAATTTGGAGTATACTGTTTTTTAGTCGATTTACAACTTTTCTTATTCAACTTGAGCCCGCAAACCATTCTGTATATGAGAAAAACTGAAAAACAATTTTTCGATGTAAATAAAATGATAGAACTACGTTAAAAGCGATTAGACACACCCAGACGGTCGATAACATTGTAAGCTCGTGAAGTCTTCGCTGTAAGGTAATTATAAGATGGATAGCTGTACAATCTGGGAGGCCGTGCGCAACGAGATGTTACCGACAGTGTACACACATCGAATAGAGTAGGCAGGCTTGAAGCCTAGTACAAAAGAGAGTTGAGACGAAGGACACTTGAGACGTCAGTAGAGTTGGCACAGAGGTGAATGGGTTAAAGCAAAATTGGGACCCCCTTTTACTCGTCAATAAAATGAAGGTACCAAATACGGGAAAGCGATCTCAAACAGTAATTCAAACACTCACGTCACGTCACTATGACGATTTTATATTTTTCGAATATTGACTCATTTTTTGTGTTATCAACAAAGAGTATTTGGTTTGTTAACCAAATATTGTAAGATTTCTTGAATTCAAACATCGAACCAGCCGAATTTACAACTCTGATGGACCTCATGGTATCAAGGAAAACTTGATACAGTCGACAGATTAATTATGAGGGCAAAAAAAATTAATTGTCCACACCGCCAATTATCATTTTTTCTGACCGTGTGCAGAAACTCGATTGAAAAATGAATGCCACATACACTTTTAGCGTTAGCCGTTTGGTGGTGCTCGGTCGGTATATATAATATAAGACGTATAGAAATAAAATGCGATATTAAAAACCGAGTGTTCCCTTATTTTTGACCAAGTTTTACTCTACTTCCGAATTTCTCCCTAAAGTGCTCGATATAAGCTCAGTCCTCGAGAGAAGCTCATTAGTGGCCATAAAAGTTATACACAATGCAACTTTTTAATCATATTCGTCGCGTTAAAACTATTACATTAATTAAGTAAATGTTTCAACAAACCTCTCGATCTGGATTGTATAACAAATCTTCCTCGTTATACAGCGTCGGATCAAATACGTGACATGCTTGACAAAACTGCTGATTAGCCCCTTTCTTATAGTGATAAGTCTCAGAATTCATGGACGCGTCACGTGGTACATAACTGAAAAACGGTAATTGATGTATTATTTTTAATTATACAGTTTAATCCAAGCGAGTTTTCACTCGTTTGAAGTAAATGGTTTTTGTTTATTATCGATAATCTATAACCGAAAAAATCGCAGTTAAAATGACCATGAATTGCATCGGTGATGCTGGAGATGCGTGCACGTTACGTTTTATGCGCAAACAGAACGAAATTCTCATATTAATATAACAGATTCTATAAGTAACGACTCGTCACGGATGTAAGTAAATTTCTTTACTGTTTAGCTTCCTTCGCTGTTTAACAAATTTAATTTAAAACAACGGATACAATATGTAACAATATACTAGGGGTGTGCGAATAATTCGAAATTACAAATTACTCGTCCCGAACCGAATATTAATATTCGATTCGATTCGAACGATGTTCGCACACTCCTGCATAGTCCAGGAGCTGAATACATTTGACGTGATACCGGGCTAAATCGATTATAACCAACGAATTCGGGTAGGGCCGATGCCCCTGATGAAGGCCTGATACTTTCCAACCACAGATTTTGGGAGGCTTTTTTTTGGCACGCGGTCAAAGTTGGCATGCAGCACTTGTCATTCCGTGATCAGAAAAAATAAACTAACTGAGGCCATTACAATTACAAAAGACACCTAATGTTCTTAAATGTGAAGAATATTTTTTTTAATGAAAATGATAAAACGGAATGGCAAGTGCTGCAATAACAAAACATTTTTCATTGGATTTTGTTTTCATTCGTAGAATAGTTGTAGAACATCACAACGATGATATTCGAATCCAATATCACCCAAGAGTCGAGTAAAAATGAGTGTAAAAAAAAATAAATAAAAAATAATCATTGAATTCGGAGGTGAATTTTCAATTTTTCAAAATTTTAAATAACAAAATCGTGATCAGCGGCAAAAATTAGCTAAGATTTAGAAAAAACAACCCGATAAGTTAATTAGTTCCGTAGATATTCCATGTTTGTGAAATTTGAACGCGCGGATTCACTTTTGGCGCGAGTGCGCGCGAGCCAGAGACTGGCGCCCCCACTCTGCCGAAGAACGCGGCGTCAAATTTGGCCTCTCAATGAAACGCTAAAATGAACAATAAATTTATATGGGATTTTTCCGCCAATTTTTCTTCAGTTCTCATAAGCTTTAATCTGTACGCTGTCCAATTTTCAGCTCTCTATGTTAAAAAGAACAGCTGCAATAATTTTTTAAAAACTAATTTTTTCATCTCCCTCTAACTAACTTGTTGCAAATTTTTTTTGTCCAAAGTTGTAGAAGAACGACCGCTTTCGGAAAATGCCAGTTCTGACTCTGTCACTTGAAAATTCGCGATGAAATTCCATTTGTTTATGAGTAAAAAACGTACCCTCTTTTTAGAGTCATTTTTCACCCCTTTAATTATGAAAAATCGATTTGCCCCAAAGTGTACATGATTGTACGACTCTTTCGGATTAACTCCGTTTTTGTTTCATTACGTTGCGACATTCTCCCGCTCTGCAAATTTCTCGCGCAAAAGGTCGGTTTTTTAATAACAAATAGCTTTGCTCGAAAACTATTCATCCGATCGAGCTCCGATTTTGCACACTTGTTTAGCGTGCCAAGGTGTATATATTCTGAGATTTTAGAGGCTGTACACGCATTTTTCAATTAATAATAGAGTATAATAGAAATGGCTATTTTGGCTGGTTTTTAATTTATTGCGAGCGAATTAATCAACCGATTTCAGTTTGCGACCCGCCAAATTGTTCGTTTTTCTAATACCTACAAATAGTTACTTGACTTTTTTTTCCTGGAATCACTAATTTCGACGCTATCTCTCAAAAACATGGGTTTGCCAACTTTGACCGCGTGCCAAACAAAAAAGTCTCCCAAAATCTGTGGTTGGAAAGTATCAGGCCTTCATCAGGGGCATCGGCCCTACGCGAATTCGTCGGTTATAATCGGTCTGGGCCGGTGTCATAAATAAGCCCCTTTTTTGTATTCAGTTCCTGGACTAGAAAGATATCTTCCTATCGCGCGATAAGTTATCTTTCAGACACTTTTGCAAATAACGTTACTCGGGGACCAACTGTAGGAAAAAGATGTAATCTGACTAAACGGGAATACACTAGATTATGCAGAGAAGATTAAGAGAAATTCGTTACAGTTTTTCGACAACACAGCCTCACAAAAGAAAAGTTTGTTGTGCGACGCATCAGACTATAATTTTCCGACGTGTTTTGAGCTGCTGAATCGATACTCGAGGTCAAAATTAAGATCCTATGTACCATTTTTTTGCCAACTCGAAAAAATGATGTAAATACGCAATAATTGCCGTTTAGCGTCAACTGTGTCGCTTTGGGAGGGTCCGCTGGCTTGATTATACATAGATATTCACATATTCACATCAGGTTAGAAGTGTCAATACCGCAAGAACCAAAAAACACGGATCCAGGACCTGCGGAACCCGTATATTTGGCGTAACTACGCAAAACACGCATTTTGCCCTTTTTTTTACGCCTACACGCTAAAAACATCTCTGAGATTTATATATCTGTAAAAAAGTGATAGACAGGATCGTAATTTTAACTTTGAATATAGATTCAGCAACTCAAAATACGTCGGAAAAGTATAGTCGGATTCGTCGCACAACCAACTCTTTTTTTTGTGTGACTGTGTAATTTTCGGGCGACAAATTTCTTGTACATTATGGTAGGCTCAGCGACATTAGTAGACGACATTAGTGAGCAGCATGTTGTCCTTTTTAACACACCACACACTTGAACAACCCAATGTCCGTTACTATGGGCAAAGCCAAATGGAACATACAGAATAAATTTGGAGGTAGAGCTACATTTCAGAACATCGGAAAGCTCTCGCTTCCGATTCCCGGTATCTCCATCCTCGTCGAAAAACAAAGTTTTCGGCCGGCTCCAGTGATACGTGAGGCATGAAAGGACTGTGCATTAGGGTGGTTAAAAAAAATGCGAAATTGCTTTTATAAACCTCCCATCTCAAAAAGTTGTAGCATTTGATCTTGCAAATATCCTTGCAAGAGCGTTTTTCGAGTCGCAAGTTTTTCTCAGATAATTAAATGCCCTACACGATAGAATCGTTGAAGAAAAAAAACAAAAAGAATATTATACAGAAAACCACCAAAATATTCGTCATCACATTTTTCCAATTTTCATCAAATGGGAAAATTGACCTTGAATGCGCTAGTTTTAGGATGAAGGTACAGCAAAACACTTTTGAAAGGATCTTTTTGGTGAGTAAATCCAACTAAAATCTAACATTCTGAGGGGTGGAGAAAATTCGGTTTTTTGTAACCACCCAACTGTACATGCGTTCACATGTCTGTCGTTTGTTTTTGTTCACGGCGCTCGCCTATGTTTGTTTCTCGATGAGACGCATGTTAGCTCCTACAGTGAGCAACAGGCCAGGGGTTGACAGAGAAAAGAACGCAAAGCATAGAAGAAGCATAGAATTTCCGCAATGTTCGCACGAAATCGCGCGTCACGATGTTGACATGGACACAAGCTCGAAAACAGGCGGACAAACGTATATAAAAATGACCACTCAAGCGCAAGTTTATGTATAATAAATATTGTGCACTGTTTGATGCTTACGTAACGCCTTTCGTGGTGATCTCCTCGGTACAGAAGTAATATATCGCAATGGCACATTTAACATCACAGTCAAACGTAAATTCTATATTGAATTTGGTCGATTTCTTGTCCGGGTCTCTGTCCATGTACGAAGTGATATCATTATGCGGTTGCGACGATGTGGACGTCTGGTCGGTGCTACGGCAAAGCCTCAATGATTCCTTGCGTATATTTACCAGACTCTTGAGAGTTTTCGTCGGATCGTTGGCTTGAGGCGGCGGATAGGGGAACTGAAAAACGTCTACTTTTCAGTCCAAAAGATCAACATTACGTCGGAGATAAATTCATTCTCATCGCGCTACGTAATATTCCACTCACAGGGGTAGGGCGACTTCCCAAAAAATTGAGGTCGGTATTCTCGCCAAAGAGGTATGCCTCTGGTTGAGGCGTATCGAATCTTTCACCACCCATTATGAAGTGACTACCAAAGTAGCTGCCTGAAATATAGAATTTTTTCATTGCGGTATTTCAGTTTCCTGTTTTTTCTTTCCTTCGCTCTCAGCATCGCCACGGTTTCCTTTTTTTTACACCGTTTGTATCTGAGATACATTTCTGTTTCAGAACGGTAGAACGCCGTTGTTTGATTCTACATTCGATATTGAATATATATTTTTGTTTAAAAAATCTCTAAAAGCTCGCGGTTAAAGATGTTCGATAAAGTCATTGTTAAGATGCCGTCGAGCTCCGATTGCACTTGCGCGCTCGGGTAAAATCTCCAATTGCATTATTTTCGCAAGTAAATTTTCAAGTACAAATTTTTCCCTTTTCCATATACCCGTTGGGGATTTTTCAGGCATCTGTTCTTTCTTCAACCGCTCCTGTTCTTTCTCCGTTTAGTTCCCCCCTCTTTTGTGCATCAGCAGCTACATAATTGCCCATTACTATACGGAATGTGCGCAAGGACAACAGCGGTAAAACAGGAGAAATCTTGTATCGACACAGTCGGTCCTTTCGACGGAGCTCGGTAATTCCCGTGGGAATCACCAGATTCTGGAAAAATAACATCCTGTTCGATGTTTGAATGCGCCCGCTGATGTACAGCCTAGCGGTCGACAGTTCCAATGTTGTCCATGCGCAATAGGGCTTATCTCGCGCGACTGTCGGAATCGCGCGTCTATTTATTTCCATTTAAATGACAAATTACTTTGGGACGTAATTGGGTAAACAATTACGAGTATAAGATTAAGTATAACGAAGACTTTATATAGCGGAGATCAGGTAAATATGCGAGTACAACTCGGGTTTTATTCCACCTCGATGCGGCAATCAGACGGTGCTTTCTGGTCCGTTGTTACCGCAGGAAGAGGAAATGCTAATATTCGGTATCGAGCGGAAAATGACAAAAGATTGAAGAGGCTTGTGATGCTTCTTCCGCTGTAATACTCGGTAAATTTAGGGCAAGCACGGTAAAGTTGCGACAAGCTCGGTCGTTCGCCCGTGTAGGAAGGTGTCCTCGATTCACCAAGTGCACTTGGATTTGGAGAATGTAAAAAAATTTGAAAAAATGTCTGCTTTGTACCGTTTTCTCATTAGTAATGATATAATTATCAAGGAGCAAAGTTCATTTCGTTTATTTTTCAAGCAGTTTTCTCACTGATGACTTTGTATTACAAAGATACGCATACTATAGGAATTGTCATTTTAGGTCGAAGGGAAGCTTTAGGTTCGTTGGTGATTGGTGATTTCATAACAAAAACATCCGTATGCGGAAATGAAAAAACGTAACGACGATGCGACATTGCTGTCTGAAAGTAAAGCGGAGGTAGCTGCGGAACAAACGTGCGAGAGATCACTGCGAGAGCGGGAGCATGAATGATTTCGATAGTTTTCATTGTATAAAATACAAACCACAGCGAGGTGGATATTTGTAAGCATGATTCGAGACGATATCGACCTCTTCGACACCAGCGTGTTGTCTGCTGGTGAGGGCGCCCATATTAAACACGATATTCACTCAAGAATACACTGTTGGTATTTTATTTCTTCGTATCACCATGAATTTAATCAATTTTTGTGTAGATTAAATATGATTAAAAGGAAAAATCTGAAATTTTCGATCAAACGAGTCTTTTATAGTGTCGCTCCGAATGTTTTGTGTATGAGCAAGTTAGGTGGAGACCAGTGGAGACCAGTGTCAGCAGTCAGTTGTCAGTGTGTCACTGTCAGCTGAGCCAGCCAGCGTTGGCCAGCGTTGGCAACCTGCCTGAAGCACCTAGAGCGACCTACGTGAAATTGGCCCCTGGATTTCAACTAATCAGCTTCTAATTATGACCAAACGTTTGCAATTCGTAAAACGTTAATATAAAACGCAAATAAAAAGGTGGGCCAGTGATGAGCAAATTGATGCCAATTTTTTTAGCCCAAAAAAGATCACGTTCATGCTCGGATAATTTGGAAGTTGTGAAATTGTTAAATAACTTTTTTTCAATAATTGCTACCGCTTGAGCAATTTTATATTCTTGATGAGCAAATTGCGAGCAACTTTTTGGGATGTAATTCGTCAAGATTGCTTCTGGCTTGGCGCCAGCTTGTCTCATCTATTACATGCGACTGCTGTGAGAAAATATCTGTTCCTCTATCATATCGACAACAGTCGATAGATTAGTTGATGAACTCGCCACAAAGAGCGCTATTGTCAGTTCTGAATTTTGCATGCTTTCACCAGGCACCAGGCTTCACCGCTGCTTCACCGCTAGCAGCGATGCCGTAGCGGGTACTACCCAGTACTACCCTCGATTTTGTGTGACTGCGGGACTGCGCGTCGGTTACCGGCGGGAAAACCGAAGTGTGGGTCCGCGCTGGAGTGTTTTTTATTCTTTACGAAATTTATATCATCAACAGATTACAATCGAAAAAAAATCCGTCTGAACGCTTTTACAAATCGAAACGTTTTGCCCTCGGTCCATCGCTTCTCCGAAAACTCGTTCCCGAGTTTCACCTTCTTCGAGCGTATTGAGCCTAGGCCAGGGGCTCGAAAAACTTCCTTCGAAACTCCACTCTCGAGACGATGCAACGCATTCCCCCGCGATCACGCCAAAATCGAATATAGAATAAATACACGTATTAAGCAATAAAAACACGCACGTAAGATAAGCGAAGTACAAGAGAAAATTCATTACCGTAATGGGACAACTATCGGTTACGTAATTACGAGCTATGTTTGTCGCGATCGGTCCCCACATTAGGCCCAGGCTTTCTCGCAGGCTTATGATTCGATCATAATTATCATATTTAAATATTCTCCCTCATTCTCGCCTATTTTATTCGTTCTCGCGAGTGATTACTTGGGCCCCCTTCCCACGAGAGTCCTGCCTGGTCCTGCCTGACCAATCCGCTCCGAGCGTCTATACCCCGAGCTATGGACTCCATGGTTCTTGCTATTTCCTATACGTCTTGGCGCGTGGACTACTTTTTTGTGTCTCGTTACTCTAACGTAAAAAATTGAGAGACGAGTCAAGAAACTAACAAAGCCTTAGTTTTGCTTTCTTACCCGATTGGCAAGAGTCACGTACGGAATACCAATCTTAACTTATCTATTGTAATACTCATCTTAACGAACCGTGATTTGAGGATTTCGCATTTCGCAAAATCGTGTCATTATTTTTTATATCAAACTATTTGTGCGATACCGGATATGAGAAAACGCAGAAGGTCCTTTTCTCGAATCCATGCTAAACGAATATTAAATGCAGTATTAAATGAACAACTGTAATACGAGAATATTCTAATATACCGCTCTTGCGATTTGAGCGGTGCTGCTATCTGGTGGAAAGGTGCGATAAGCCGCACTGGACTCGGCGTTCGTCACATCCGAGTTGGTCACGTGAGACCGATGACTCTTAACAAGTTGTTATCCTATACAAATCACTGTTCGAATAATATTTAAATCATATGCAAACTCCCGCGCAAAAATGTCATAAAACATATTGCTTTAAAATGTTTATATTTTACTTTTTTTTAATTTTTAACGTTTACCCATATTATAACTGTTGATACGCACTATTTGTAATGCTTTCGCATTTATAATGATAAAAAACAACGTTCGTTCGAGATGTTTTCGAAATGAACTTTGTTCCCAACTTGCACACTAATTAAAAACAACATTTAAAGAACAACAAATTCAACACGAATAAGCAGAAAACAGACAAACAAATGTCGTTACATTACTAAACCAAACATTCGTTCGTTCTCTTTCTCTCTCTCTCTCTCTCTCTCTTTCACTTCAAGATCCGACATCGATAATCCACGCGCGCTGACCCCCGTCGTTTCTCACTCATGTCAGTGCTACCAGCCGTTACACCGCACGTTCCACCCTCCCACCATCAGTCTCTTTCTTTCCGATGGATATTTCTTTCTCACTCTGTCTTTGGTTAACCAACGAGGCAATGCAGCAGCACCAGCATCGTCGGCAGCGGCAGCCAGCGGCAGCCAGTAGTCAACGAGCAGAGCCAGTATCGAACTCGCGACGAGTTGGCCTGCATACACTAAAGCGAATTAAACTCTGTCTCTCTTTCTTTTTCTCTATCCGTCAGTCAGTCGCAGATCCTCCGAGCCAGCAAACTTGTTCTCTTCTTGATCTTTCCACTGCTGCACTCTGTGTTTTTCTTTCCATCAAAAATTTTCCTTGAAACGAAAATACTCGATTTTCCTTTAAATTCACACAACACTCGTTCTTCATCTTTTATCGCTTGGGAATTTTCTATCAATCCCTTGAGCTTGAGCATATACGAACGTGTATGCGCATACACAGAGACACTTGCACCTACATTACAGATATTTAAATCACATTTAAAAGAAAAGAAAACCGATAATAAAATTTAGCCTCGGCTTCGGTACGAACCTTATGTTACACCGGGCAATAGTGAAGTCGGGATCTCCGAGCAGGTCTATTATCATCTTGTAGAACCGTTGAATTTGTTGTTTCAAGTATAAAAGCCGGATAGAGCGATTTTGAAAGAAATTATACTTTTTTTTTTACCAAAATAGAAAGAAAGTGATTCTTATGTAAGTTGGTGAGAATTCGTCACGAAATTTCGTGATACCTTTAGTTTTTTACGAAATTCAACTTGATAATACGTGAAATGTGTTGAATGAGTAGGAGGGAAGGAAGAGACGAAATTTCGTGTGAAGACAACGACGATTCATAACATCAAAACAACGTGTTTCAAAAAAAAATGGATATACTGAAAAGGTTTGCCTGTGTTTATTAGTAATTGTTATAATTTTTCAGTCCCCTCTTTCATACAGGAAAGGGAAGGTTTCGCTCGTTGCAATCGTCAAAGGATTAATAGCTGCTAATTATTCTGTAATAAAAATGAGAGTTTAACCGTTTTACCGGTGTATGACGAAGAAAATTCAACATGAATTATTTTCAGAGTTTCTTTACTCAACCCAATAGTCCACTCTGATTGTATACGTTTTTTACATACATAGTTCTTCAGCGGACACAACCTCGCGGTAAAAATAGAGAAACGAAATATTCGTTCAAACTATCATTTCTTGTTTCCACCCTCTTAAATTATATGTGCGTATGAAACGTCCATGATGAAGGGCGCAAGCATGAAGGAAAAGGCTCGAGACAAGTACTGCACGATAGTGGTTCATCCACCGTTATGCCAATGGCGAGGCTTTTAGCTTTTTTTCATTCCCTCTCATACACTCTCGTTTGCAACATCATAGAGGGAGCAGGCGGGCACTACGGAAAAGCTCCCTTGACAGCGTGACTGCAGCGGTAATAGTAGTGGTACAAACGCTAGCAATGGCTAGATCAATAACCGTGCCACGTACAATTCCACGAGAAACACGAACGCGCGCTCTGGCGCCCACTTTCGCCTTTCGCCTTTTTTCATCCCTTACTCTACCGCTGCGATTGGCTTAGGCTAAATAAAATCTTTCTCTATTTTCGATATAGATTCGACGAGTATCAATAACGGTATGTGCACGAGTTTATTATACGAAAAACTTTCGTTTTTTCGTGGTTTTTCAAAAAGTTTATCTATGGGAGAATGTTTTGAGAATTTTATCTCTTTTGATACTACTTTAAACCAAAGTGATGCGTAGCTATCGAGATTACAAGGAGGCAGAGCGTAAAAGTTTTGCCTACATCCTTCTTTCTTAACCCCTTCCTCTCTCCCCTCTTCTGTAGTGGCTCGTTCTATGCAGAAACGGCATGGCATGTCGCTTCGGCAAACATATTGGATAATTTTTTTTGCTCGATACACCAACGCACCTGAAAGTTAAACGATTTAGACATTTTTTCACAGGCATGCATATGGGCGCGGTTGGCGCGCGGCTCGGGCGGTCGCACCAGCTACAGTGTACTAGGCGCGGACAGTACCGAGATGGGCTACTGCTTGACCGTGCGTCGGCTGACGCATCGCAGACACTGAGCGGACGGTCGTTTTCCGAAACCTGGTGATTCTTTCGGAAATCACCAAGCTCGCGTGGAAATACGATACGGTAGGAGAAGAAAAGATGCGTTTGCATACGCACATCGAAGGGACGTTACAGAAAAAGTAATAAAATGAGAGAATGGAAGATGGAAAAAGGAATAAGGAAAGTAAGGGAAACGGATATGTACAGAAAAGAAAATTTTAGGAAGAAAACGTACATTGTTTCATCTATTTTTAAATAATAATAGTAATAATCACGTCAAATATTTTTATTATTGTTATTTTTATTATCCGAAGTATCAAGTTGATTGTTATATTTTGTGCACATTTTATACTTAAGGTAGTTCTATCGTTTTATCTTTTTTTTAAGATTTTGTTGAAAATTTGGGTACATATTCTTTGATGTCATATGTACGTGGGTAATATATTTTGGAAGGTTTTATCACGTGGAAGTTGAGATAATTATTGGTGAAAATCACAATTTCGGTAGTCTCTCATAAGAGCGCGTGTTAAAAGTTGCGTTGTCATCAATGAATATCTTGGCTTCTACGTGGTGAAGCCTTCTAGAACTTTGCATACATTTTTATGCAACATCAAATAAGCTTTCTTCAATTTTTCAAAAAAAATGTAAGAAAATTTTTTTCGCAATTTTTGTAATTATACAGCAAGCACATATTACCTTGGATGACCTTGAATTTAGAGTATGCTGCTCTTTAGTCGATTTGCAACAGTTTTTCTTATTTAACGTAAGCTCGTAAACCATTTTGTATGTGAGAAAAACTGAAAAATAATTTTTTTATTTGAATGAAACAATAGAACTACGTTAATTACTTGACACACTTCTGCAGTCCGGACGAGATGACTCGACTATGGTTGGTTACCACATAAAAACTTATTGTCTCAGAGTGATGCTCCTATACCTCGGAAGAGTAGTGGTATCGTAATCGAACTAGTGACAAAAATCGCTACAGGTCCCATTTTTTTAAATTAAGTACATAAATAAGTAAATTTAGGCCTCTGGTATTTTGTATCTCAGTGAGTCAAACAAAGGTTGAATGAATAATTTTGTTACAACGCAAAGGGACGTACAAACATACGTGTCCGTGGAAACAAGTAAGAAAGGAAAACCATGAAATTTCTGGCTTATTATATGCATTGAAATTCCAAGATGGGTAGTGAGGGGTAGTGGCAAGTATATGCACTACCTTTTTGTATTTAGTTTTTTTTTGTACTTCGGATGTAATTCGCAATACTTTTATGCGTGTACGTGCGTTTTACATTACTTGGGATCTTTACATTACTTGGGATTACATTACTTTTTTTTTTCATTTTCTGAAAGATGCTGAGACAGGAATTTCTTTTAACACATTTGATTCCTTCACCTACCGCGCGGTCGGGGTCCTCCGGACTCCGGCTGGTAGGGCTCTTGTTGCCCAGGTGACCTCTATCTAACAATCTTGTCGATCGAACGAATTTCTCGGTTCCTTGAATACAGCATGTCGAATGAAAACCACAACGGAATACATGACGAGGCTCCAGACGTACTCGTCTATGCTTATTTACCGTACAATTCCCTCTCGGTTTCGGACAGTTAACGCTTATGATCGAATTACGGGATAATTAACAGACAGATACTATCGACTGGTTCGTCCGAATGTCGAGACAGAAGTGTGTATCCTACTTTCTGCGTTACACACGATCCCGTTCGATATCTCTTCTTTTGGGGTCGATCGTCCTTTTTGTCGATCATTATGACGCACGCGCATTGGTCATTCGCCTAGACTTACCCTATGCATACGCAGATGCTCGCACTGTCTTCCGCCGACCCACGTATCGATCGTTTGTCGAGATCTTTTACATGGTCGGTTATGTAGAGTAAAACGGGAGAAACGACCGACCCTCTGATTTTCATCAGGAGACCACGTCAAGGGTAACTATTTTGCCTTGTTCAGGATTTTCCTGTCTCAATGCATTCGTTAAAAATACTTTGACCAAATGTAAGCGACCAAATTTTTCGATCGACTCACTGCGTACCGAGGCTCACTGCTCAAAGAGTTAGCCAAGAGTAATCATCGAGGCAATGCGAGTCGTAAACCTCAAGAGTCGAGCTGTCGCTTCGACAATTCTATAACTACATATGCGCTGTTCGTCCGAAGACAATGCTACGTCTCAAATGACATCTTTATATAATCACGGAGTGAGTTAAATATCGAAAAAATTCAATCGGAGTCTGCCGGGAGTGATGCCGGGTTCTTGAAATTGGTGTTTCTGGGGGTGCGACGTGTTCGAACAGCAGGTGAAGCAGGAAAAATAGAAAAACTTTAAATCATGGTATAATCGATTTGGCTGCAGGGGTGTCCTTGCATTTTTTTTACGTGATTAATTATTTTGTACAAACAATTCTGTATGCTTTGAGACTACTCCGATTGAATTTTTTCGATATTTAACTCTCCAAATCACGTGTTTCCACTTTTTTCGCGTTTTTCGCAACATATAGAGAATAAAGATGTGATTAATCTAGCCCAAAAATGCTTGTATGGAATTCCAAAAAATTCGACAAAAGGTAACATCACTGTCAACATTATTTGAGAATTTACGATTTTTTAGCTGATAATTAGGGCAACGGTAAAAAAAAGATTTAAAATGTCGAAAAAACAATGCTTTTCTTATGGGAAAAAGTAAGGCTTCCTAGCGGTGGGTAAATATGAAGGGAAAAAATTTAAAAAATTCTGACATTTTTTAAAAATTATTTCGAACCAATTTGGGGGGTAAGACCATTAAAATTCGATTTTGCCTTTCTTAAGGACAGGTCTACTATATATATACTAGCGGACCTGACAGACGTTATCCTGTACACGCGTCTTGATAATTCGAAAATTAATTGAATAAACAATTTGAATTGGACGGAATTGTAAATCTAAACCATTCTTGAATCCCCTTGAACACACATAAAAAATTTCATTAAAATCGGTTCAGCCGTTTAGGAGGAGTTCAGTGACAAGCACATGCACAGAATAAATATATATATAAAGATATATATATAGAGTTTTATTTGCACAATTTTTTACAAAGTTTTTACAAAACTTATTATACTACAATATCCTTCTCTCTTGGCCTCGCATTTCACATCACATTTCTTGCTCTTTGCTTCAATTTCTTTTATGTCCTTTTTCCTCCACATGATTTCCATTATTTCCTGTATGTCCTGCTCCTTTATTACTGCCGATAAGCCTTTTGCCCATTTTCACGGCTTATTAATCATTATATCTCTTATTTCCTCTAATAGACAAACTTTTGGCCACCTTCCTTCTCTCATAGTCATCGCCGCTACTAAATATCTTAACGCCCTTTCCCTGATCACGAACTTTATTGTAGGCACGCCTAATTTCCTCCTTCATATATTATTTGGTGTATTCCTTCTTACCCCTAAAGCCATCTTGCAGTGTCTGTTTGGAATCCTTTCGAAGACTCCTATATCCCCCGACCCCCACATTTCTACTCCATACAAAACTCCAGCCCTTACGATCAAGTTCAGCGGGTAGATCCCCTCCTCCATGATGTCTCTTCTAGCCCTTTTCCATATTGCCCACACCGAGTTCATGGCTTTCTGTGCTTTCGCTGCCGCCTTCCTTCCATGTACACATACTGAGTTTTCACTCGAAAATCAGTAACCTAGATATTTAAACTTGTTGACAATTTGAATTTATTCCCCATTTTTCTCCTTTTCTATTTCGTCCTCTATTTCTAAATATCATTTTCGTTTTTTTTTGCATTTACGTCCATTCTGTTTTCTTCCGCCCACCTTTCTAGATTTTTTATTATACTCTCCAATCCTACCGCAGTTTCCGAAACTGCCGCCACATCATTCGCGTATTTGATGACAAACATCTTTCTTTTCCCATGACTACTCCACCTTCATTATACCTTATCCATCTATCCTCTAAATCATCCATATAAAGGTCAAAAACCACCGCACTCAACGTGCATCCTTGTCTCACCCCCCTCTTTGTTTTAGAGCTTTAATTTATCCTTCCTCCCACTTGTAACTCGGCCTTTGTTTCCTTAAAAACTCTTTTAATCAGTTTAAGCATTATACATTCACTCCCTTCCTATCCTGTCAAACGCAGCTCTGAAATCAACAAACGCAACATACAGTCTTCCACCTTCTTCTTTAAATTTTTTATTTATCACAGCATTTAATTTATATATTTGGTCCCTCGTACCTCTCTCTTTTCTAAATCCAGCTTGACTTTCCCGTAGCTTGTTGTTTTTCTCTATCCATTTACTTAATCTTGTTGTCATAATTTTCGTCAATACTTTATACCCCACGTCCAGTAGCGACACTCCCCTATAGTTCTCCACCTTTCCTTTTTCCCCTTCCTTGTAGATCGGTACAATTCTCGCTGTTTCCCACCCTTTCGCTAGTGACCCATTAATCCAGAATTCATTTATTGCTTCCCTTAATTCCTCCCTCCGCGCATTCGGTAAGATCTTTAAAAATTCTACCCCAATGCCATCCTCTCCCGCTTCTTTTCTATTTTCCATTTCTCTCAACGCCATAACCAGTCCCTTCATCGTGAATTTTTCATACAGATTTCCATTCCCACCCCACCCTCATTTCTATCTTCAATTTCACCCATTTTTTCTACCTCCCAAATCTGATTTTCCGTTGCCTCTGTCTCCAAACTCGTTTCCTCTCTTGCCTCTCCGTTTAGCAGATTCTCGAATTGTTCTTTCCATACCTTTTTGGTAATGTTTTCCTCAATCATCCCTCCTCTCTTGTTTTTGAATTTGATTATCGCCTTCCACCAGCTCGACATGTCTTTTGCCTTTCCGACCTGTTCCCATATACATCCCTCCTCCATTTTTCTTTGGCCTCCTTTACTGCTAGTTTCAAATTTCTTTTTTCTTCTACCAGCTCTCTTTTCCTTTCCATACACCTTTATTTCGTGAATACTTTCAATTTCGCCCATACCCTCTCCGTTTGTTTTTTACATTGTTCGTTAAACCATCTTGGACCGTTTATTTATTTTGACCTTTCTACACTTATTTAATAATCCTGCTTTCCCAGCCGCTTTTACTATCTTATTTCTGATCCTATCCCACCATTTCCGCCATTTCTTGTCTCTGTAATTCCTCAATACATTTTTCCGTCTTTCCTTCCTCCCTTCAGTATCTTTCGTCTCGAACGGGCCGTAGCTTTTTGAAACTCTTGCGTCCCATCCCATATCAGTCGATGTCCCCTTTCCCGTCGTTCCACTTCCGCCACCTTTTCCCAAAGCATATCTTCATATATCCAACTTCCGTTTACTTTTCATATCGCCTTTCGTGCTCCGCAATCTCCCGCAACCATTTTTGCACTTTTCTCTCTTTGCAGTTCTTCTATTATCCAATTTTTCATCCTTTTCTCACTTTCTTCAATCTTCCTTTTTATCTCCCCTTTCCACCACTTCATCATTCTTGTTTCCGCTTTACGAATCTCGTACCACCAGTGCTTATCGTCCTATTCTTGACGCTCCCCATCCGTGCTTTCCTCCTCTTCTTCGATGTCCTCTTTCTCCTTGCCCTTTTTTGCACTCCCACCCAATCTTTCCTTTCGAAAAAAATGACAAGAGCGAGATAGTCTTCGACTGAATGCTGCAACGTAATTATTTTTTTATGATCAATTTGCAATAATTATTAGACGTCATGGATAACAATAATTTTAGCAGACTGATAATCAAAATAACATGGTAGAAACGCAGCTAGAAATTGCTGAAAAAAAAATCGCACACTACTGTATTCAAGCGCTCACAGCGATAGGTCAAGTTGCCTCGCACACGTAAAAAATGCGACGATAGTCCGCCAGAAGTGGCCCGCAACATTTGAACGCTTGTGAGACAAAACCCTATTTATATTGTTTTTTTTTTATTTACTTTTTGCACCGTTTTGTTTTATATTTTTTGTGAATATATTGAACACGTATTACAGTAGACTCCTCAAAAAATCGTTTTTTTTTCTCGGCCGTTGTGAAAAAAGTTCCAATACATGTTGAATAAAAAATTCTGCATGTATTGGAACTGTATTGGAATAGCATGGGACTTTTGTTGTTTTCATAAGAAGCGTTGCAACATTATTCAGCACAGAGGAAAAAATGTATAAATAATAAGGATTTTTATAAGAAATGTTATGCTCTACAAAATTGGCTTAAAGGTCCAAGTCTCTAGTTTTAGGAGTTATATGGGTTTAAAGCTGATGTCTGACAACAAGTATCAAGTTTTCATCCTTATAATTCCTAAACCGTTCATCTCAAAGACTGGGTGCTCAAAACAAATTTTGAAGACAATAAAATATTCTTTAAAAATCCTTATTTATAATTTTTTTTCTGTGTACAATAACGTTACAACGCTGCTTATAAAACCTCATGCTATTAGCATGGGATTTCCGAAGAGCGAGCGCCACCTTTCAAAATTATGATATAGATTTTTTCCTTTTAGCAGAATTTTTTATTGCACTTTAACTTGCAATATATGCACTTTTTTCCACCAACCAAATAAAACAAATAGACTTTTCTATACAGCCTGTCCCATAATGGTCAACCGACCGCTGAGTGGTGGGTAGGTGGTGAAATTCTGGATCGAAAAGTCCTGCAATTTTTTTCTCCGACGCCCCCCTGATGAGATATTAATTAATTAAGCCCAGCCAATATCACGCGCCGAATGAACGGCCGACACGGCGAGTAAGTAGTGTGCGTTAACGCATAGAGCGCCTGGACGTGTGCGTGTAATCGCGCGAGTCGAGCGTTCCCGAAACATAAATAAAACGAGATAGCGCTAGTGAAGTAGGAACAATTGAACGGAATGATTGAAAATTAAGAGCGCGTTCTGCGCCATTATTCATTCAAAAAATTGTAAAATTGTAACGTTCCTTTGACTATCATCCTTGTAAATTAACAATGATAAATTTCCACATTTAAATCATTTATCTGTGATGTAACGTCGAAACACTACACGCCCTGAAGCGCGCTCATGAGTCAACGATATTTATTAAGTTACATTAATTGAAAATTTAAAAAAAGATTTGAGTTGAAAGACAATCATCAATCCTTCGAATAAATGTCAATAAATTTTTATTTCCTGTATGCGTTCGAAATGTTTTAATTCAAAAAATCTTGAAAATCATTACATTATGTAATCTCTAGCAAGATATATGTGCGATATAATAAAAAAGTATCTATAATCGATTTCACGCGATTATCGTTAAATTGTTTACTGCAATTTTCAAGATACTTTCAATTTATCAGATTGCCCTTCATTCAAAACACATTGTCTAATTGCAATTTTTCGGTATTAAATCAAACTTTTTTAACAAATTGTTTATTGCAATGTATTAAAAAGTTCCGATGATTTTGAATTGCAACTAAAAGAAATACATCTTTTATTTAATTTGTTTGCATATACATTAAATCAAACTTCTACAAATAATTTGTTGCGGTTTTTGGAAAGCCAAATTTTTGAAAAAAATCTTTACTGCAAATTGCAATACAACGAAATTGATTTCTTGATTTGCTCATT
Source organism: Heteropelma amictum (assembly GCA_959613375.1). Taxonomy (NCBI): domain Eukaryota; kingdom Metazoa; phylum Arthropoda; class Insecta; order Hymenoptera; family Ichneumonidae; genus Heteropelma; species Heteropelma amictum. Next base: position 159,745 of record OY390725.1, read on the forward strand.
GTAATTTGAATAAAAAAAATATTACAATTACACCGACTTCAATTCTATTTATTTAATTTTCTTGCGATGACAAGAGAAGACATTTTTTGAATACCGTATGGGATGTCATTTAGTCAGTTTTCGTACCCTCCTCTAATTGAGCGGTCACCCATCCGAGTACGGCTGACACTCATATCCAATTAAAGTTTGTTTTCCCGTCATTGCGAAAAAATCAAATAAACAGACTTGAATTAAATGTAACTGAAATATTTTCTTATCCGAATTGCAATGAGCAAATAAAAAAATCAATTTCGTTGTATTGTAAAAAAATTTAATGAAAAAAACAATTTGCTTTAGTTGGAATTTGAGAAGCCAACATTTTTCTATAAATTGCGTAATCAAGATTTTTTTTTAAATTGGGTTTTCCAAAAACCGCCACAAATTATGTGTACAAGCCCAATTTAATGTATTTGCAAAAAACCTAAATAAAAAATGTATTGTCTTCCAGTTGCAATTCACAATCATCGGAATTTTTTAATAAATTGCAATAAACATTTTTTTCAAAAAGTTTGATTTGATACCGAAAAAATTGAAAATAGAGAATGTATTTTAAATTAAGGGCAATCTGATACATTGAAACTATTGAAAATTGCACTCAACAATTTAATGACAATCGCGTGAAATCGATGATAGGTCCTTTTTTTTTGATTATATTGCACATTGTTGATTGCATGGCCGATTTTGAATATTTTTTATCTCGCTAGAGGTTACATAACGTGATGATTCGCAAGATTTTTTAAATTAAAGCATCTCAAACACATACATGAAATAAAAATTTATTGAAATTTATCAGAATGATCGGTTATTGTTGATCAACTGAAATTTTTTTATTAAATTTTCAATTAATGTTAGTTAATAAATATTGTTGATTATCATGATCGCGCTTCAGGGCGTTGTAGTGCTTCGAGGTTACATCACAGGTGAATGATTTAAATGTGGAAATTTATCATTGTTAATTAACAAAGACGATCGTCAAAGGAACGTTGTCTTCGACATTTTCTCGATTTTTTACAATTTTTTGAAAGAATAATCGCGCAGAACGCGCTCTTAATTTTCAATCGTTCCGTTCAATTGTTCCTACTTCACTAGCGCCATCTCGTTTTATTTATGTTCCGGGAACGCTCGACGTTTGCATCTCTTCCACCGCACGCACACTATCAATCTCACTCGCGCGTTTAGACGCACATTTCTAGGCGCTCTACGCCTTCACGCACACCACTTACTCGCCGTGTCAACCGTTTATTCGGCGCGTGCTATTGGCTGGGCTTAATTAATTGATATCTCAATAGGGGGGCGTCGGAGAAATAAAATGAGAGGACTTTCCCGTGTAAAAATGTGGTCGGGAAGTCACGACTTTAGATCTGGCCTTGGCAAGGCTTTCTCTGGTTAGCGTTTCCAGATAGGGGCCTATCATGGACCAAATAAGGAAATCCCGACCTTTTTTTGCCAATTTTTCCATGTCAGCAAATGCCCATGCCCCGATCGCGAATTTTCTGAATGATTTAAGGGCAAACGACGCGAGGTACACGTACTGGCCGCAGCGCAGCGCACTAACAGCCGTTTCTCGCGAACACATAGCACGTATGGCGAACATATAAGAGAAAAGCAACGACTCATCGTGGTACTTTTTTTAAGTCACCCGGCCCTCATTAAATTAACGAAGGACACCGTGTATACTGTAGGGTAAAGCACCCAGTAGGGTATTCGGTCCTGAACCACTAGTCGGCCTTTTTAGAATTTGCGATGCGTGCAAAGAGTGTTGACACTAGTGTTCATACTCTTCGCTGGGTAATGGCTCTGGGTAATTTGTTTTTGTCAAGGATCAATCCTATCCTAAAAATTAGAATGGCTATTGAAATAATCAATACTTCACTTTGTTTCAATACAGAATTTGGTCCTGCAAGTATTTCACGATAAAGAAAATGTAGACTATACCTCGAATGTAAAGCGTTGCCATTATTAGTCGGACTTCAATCAAGGTTTGATGATACATGATACGGGAGAGTTTAGTAAGGGGCGCATATATATATTTTCGTCCAGAATTTCACCACCTACCCACCCCTCAGAGGTCGTTTGACCATTACGGGAGAGGCTGTGTATACAGCCTGTCCCAAAAGGGTCGAAGGATCTCTGAAGGGGTGGTAAATCTCGAAATTCTGAATCGAAAAGTCCTCAGCGGTTTTTCGATCCGTTGCACCCTTGATGAGTTATTTATAATTAATGACAGCCAATAATACGCGTGGGCTGGGCGGCGCGAGGTGGTGTGCGTGTGACGGTGTGCCCGGCCGCACCGCGAGAGGCAGGGCTACGCCGCGCGACGTGGACGTGTGTGTGCATGGGTGTGAGGGCCCAAGCTAGGCAGCGAGCGTTGATTGTATTGAAGGAGAATGCGAAAACAATAAGTAGCGCCCCGCGATGATACATTTTTATATGAAATGGATGATAAATTAATTAAATTAAATGAATTCATATGGAATTGTAAATCCTGAATGGAAAGCGAAATCTCTACTGAAGATGTTAAAATTCCACTTATTTATTTACTTAAACTAAAAATAAACATCAGCTTGGCGTTTTCTCATACGATATTTTTTCATTATTGATCGAAAACAAAAAAAAATTATACGCATTAATGGTCGAATTTTACGCGTGCTAATTAATTTATTTTCATGATTGTCCGACTAAGTTAATTGATGAGTGATATCATCGACTCCATCAATGACTCTTCCTCCTTACTTCTCGAACGAATCGTCTCGAGATAATTGAATTTAAGGTGTTTTTCTGAAGAGGAAAATAGCGAATATCCCGAGAAGTAAAGATTTTCAAAACTCTCGAAACGGAGAAATAGAAATTTCAACATTTCAGTCTGCGAATATTTCACAAAATGTATTTAGTTTCAACAAATCATAATTTGCCGACATTTTTAGGGTTGAGGAGAGGATAAAATCCTCTCGTAAAAATTCAAGCGTCCCTTCGAACGGTGAGTATGTATACATGTAAAAAATGTTACAAATATCTTTTTTTTGCAATGATTCATTATCATTTATTGTTATTCGTATTATGTAATTATTATACAACACAAAAAATGTCAGTACAAAGATTTCAACACAACATCTCCTAATTATTATTTTCGGGATCCTCGGAGGTGTCAGGTACATTTTTATAACTTTTAAATCCTTCTATTATTCTTAATTCTATTTAAATTCTCAACAATCGTTGGAAAAAAATTATTCTAACAATTGTTGAAACACTGCTATGAATTTTTGACATTTTTCAATTTTTAGTCTTACAGTTTTAGCAGTTCGTTGTAATTTTTTTCTTTTTGTTTTTGCATAAGAATTTTTTTGAATGATTGTTGTGAATTTAAATAAAATTATGAACACAATTTTGTTTGCCGTGCAGATGTTTTTGAAGTATTATGTATTTCGAAGGATTCAAAAGTTATAAAAATACACCCGACACCTCCCAGGATCCCGAAAAATAATAATTACGAGATGTTGTGGTGAAATGTTTGACGTTTGACAAATACTGACGTTGTTTGTGTTGTACAATAACTACACAACACGAATAACAAATAAAGAAATGGAATTTTAACGGCTTTAGTAGAAATTTCGCTTTCCATTAAGGATTTACAATTCCACATGAATTCATTTAATTCAATTATCATCCATTTGTGAAAATGTATTACCGCGGGGCGCTACTTATTTTTTTCACGTTCTCCTTCAATACAATCAACTCGTGCTGCCTAGCTTGGGCCCTTACACCCATGCACACACACGTCCACGTCGCGCGGCGTAGCCCTGCCTCTCGCGGTGCGGCCGGGCACACCGTCACACGCACACAACCACGCGCCGCTCGGCCCACGCGTATTATTGGCTGTCATTAATTATTAATAACTCATCAGGGGTGCATCGGATCGAAAAACCGCTGAGGACTTTTCGATTCAGAATTTCGAGATCTACCACCCCTTCAGAGATCCTTCGACCCTTTTGGGACAGGCTGTATAGTATATGTATATATCAATAAGCGGACCAGCGACTTGACATGGACATAATCTAGAAACTATGATAGTAAACAATACAACATAAATGTGGCCATTCGCACTTTGTGGCTATTATCACTCATGTCCCAACAAAAATGATATGCAAATCTTTTTGACACTCTACGCATGACTGGTTTGTATTTGTAGTTATCGCAGGACCGTGAAACCGCGGTGATTCGTGGGGTGCTGGTGCAGCACTGCCACATCGCTCTTTCATTCAATCTACGAAAAAAATGTTGGAATTTAAATATAGACGTAATTTATTTGAAAAAAATGATTTTCGGTTGTTATAAGTTATAATTATTGATTATAACTAATTTTCATTACCAACCAATCCAAGTTATTAATGATTGAGTTGGGCCGTACTTATGCGTCCACAAAATACGGCACTCCGCGAAAAGAATACCTTAAATGAAGAAATCGTCGTTTCTATGGAAACACAACGAGAAAAAAAAGTTTATAAAACAATGTTTGAGACCGTTTTATATCTAGAGACGCGGCAGCGTCTCGACACCAAGTAATGAAAAAAAAAATTACGACCTGACGTCAGAGACCTGCCACGGATATTATACAGGAAAATAATGGGTTTCCAGCTGTCAACCAAAAATTTAAATGACGTATGTTTCCGAAACCGTTCTCCTGATCGAAAATGTAATGACATTTTACCGATTGAATACGGTTTTATTCTTTCGCCTAGTTAAAGCTCGATTTGGTCAGTCGATATGTGCAAACTCATATTACGAGCTGATTTTTTCTCTGCTAAACTTCAAAATTATACATATATCACATCCGTCATGTCGCGAAGTAGGCAAAACACCAAAAAATCATAGCGTCAGTGCTGAATATCGAAATATTTTAACCTTTTCCAATGTCAAAGTCCTAACGCTTGAAGAATTTTTTGTTGTTTTTTTGTTGTCTTACATGATGAAATTCGGTGGTTTCCTGCAAAAAGTGCTCCGATCCTGGCGGCAGATATAGTATTTGTTATTTATTTTTCCGTATAGATGTTGCATCTATACCAGTAATCTTTTTGTAGAAAATATAATTCCGCACAAAAAAAAAGGGTCAATAATTTTTTTCCGCAACTTTGCCGCTTCGACAATTTTCACGAAATAATGAAAAAACGTGATTCTCGCTTCCTCTTTCGCCCGCTGATTAGAATATAATGACTTGCCAACAGATACTTTTTTGGTTCAATTCAGACGTCAATCGCTTCGGATTGTTGATCCGAAGCGATCGTTTGCTCGATGAAGCGAAAGTATTGTTTGCTCAATGAATGAATTTTCGACGAATGTTGTTTGTTTTAGCAAAGTTACGTAAGTGGAGAAGAACGATAGTTGTACAAGGGAGAGGTGTCGCGCGAGGGCATTGGGCAAAATAAGAGATTGACTCTCCTTTGTGACGCCATAGAATTGTTGAAGAAAGGAGAACGTAATAACGGTGACCTTGAGAGGACATTAGTTTATTTCTTTTTGTTCCTTCTTCAGCTAACTTTCGCAAATAAAACACGAGAGCGAAAGAGGAATAAAAGACAATGATAGACCCGAGCTCCTCCGAAGAGGAGACCGACGAGGATCAAACCACCCAACATGGTGGTGGGGGTGGGGCCAGAGCCGCCGGTGGTCACGGTTCCCGTCGTCATCCTAGCGGCGGCGGTGGCGGCGGTGGAGGTCCTACCGGCGTTGCCAGTAGCGCCGGAAGCGGCTCGGGACTCGCCGCGTCATCAGGTGGTCAAAACCCTCAGGGTAGCGTTATTGGTTCTCCCAATCTTCATAGCAGCGGCAGTGGGGGCAGTCACAGTCCTCATGGACGTAACGTCGCGGCCGGACATTCTCAACCGTCGGATAACGGATCGCCCGGTCTCGATGTAACCACTTCGTTGAGCGCAAGAACATCCCTATCGCCGTCAATGGGTGCTGCCCAGGATGCTGCCAATTATGGAAAGTCGGCCCAAAGGCCGACCAGCCCTTCACCCTCTGTCGCTAGCGAAAAGACCGAAGCCGATCTGCAGGTAATTTTGTGCATTTTTTCAGTTTTTATTCGTGTTTCATAATAGTGAAGAGAAAAGCTGAGGCGCACATTCCTAAATTTGATTTTTTTCCGAAAACACCGCTTTTCCCCATTTTTTTTGTCAAAAAATTGTATGGTAGATCAATTGAAAATGTGGCACCTTGATTTATTCTAGTTTCATATTATTACAACAAATGATGATACAACAAACAAATAGTTTGTGACAAAATTACCCCTCCTACGCACCCTTCCAACCGTAATGCCGTAAAAAAATCTATACCGATTGGTAGTATTTCCATCTTTTCGGTAATCTGGAAAAAATAGCATTTTTCTTTATGTACATGTAGCTTTCTTGTTGTTCCGGATGTTACCATCCAAACGCTTTTCTATGAAGTTTCTAAATGAAAAGTCGTGCTAAATTGGCTCAACGTAATTTTCAACTGAAACAAATGTCAAGAAAAAACTCGGAATATTTCAGGATAAGCAGGAACGAGAGGAGGAAGAGAGAAAAACTCGTATTCAACTTTACGTCTTTATCTCAAGATGCATAGCGTATCCCTTTAATGCTAAACAACCGACAGACATGACCCGAAGGCAAATGAAGATCACGAAGCAGCAACTCGAAACTCTGTGTTCTCGCTTTCAGGTAAGCAGGGATTGCATACGGGGATGTGTAACGGTTGGAAATCACGCGAATTAAATACGAGAATAGTTCGTCATATGTAAACAAACACAATACAAAAATTGGTAGAAAACGGCGAGAGATCTTGGCGGCGCATTTCTCATGTAATAATATCACCCATGCTTGGGAAACCTTTTAAGAACAACTTTGCAATTACCTGCCCGAAGCCTTTCGAAGGGATTCTCTCTCGAGTCTTTGGACGCTTGATGACACATGCTTAACCTTCGACACTACTTTTGCTACTTGTGCCACGTTAAATAAAATCAATTTCGAGATACCGCTTCTCTTTTCGATACACAGGTTTACAGAAAGCATTTTCGTTGCAAGTTTTTTTCCATCAGAGCCAAGAGCACTTGGCTCGTGAGTGCCCGATTCTGCGATTAAATAAAAATACTAATTATTCGAAAAATTTTACAGAAATGATATAAAATTTGCGTAATATCTGGGACAACAATCACATATTCAAATAATAATATCGAATATACGATTGTAGTCGCTATTGTTATTATTATTATTATCAACCGCATGAGTCAAAATGAAATGTCATTGGACATTCATTTTAATAAATTGTTTTGGTTTTTGTTTTTAAATGAATTTCAGGCATTTTTAAAAGGCGAAACACAGATATTGGCAGACGAGGCGTTTCACAATGCGATACAAAATTACTTCGACGTCTTTCTAAAGTCCGAGCGTGTTGTCAGAATGGTGCAGAGCGGTGCTTGTTCCCAGACCGACTTCCGCGAGGTCTTCAAGAAGAACATTGGCAAACGTGTTCGCAGCCTCCCGGAAATCGACGGGTTGAGCAAAGACACTGTTCTTACGTCTTGGCTGGCTAAATTTGATTGCATATTCAAGGGTACGGGCGATGAGGAAAATAAAAGGCCATCCAGGATGCAACAGCAGTCATTAAATTCGGAACTCATACTGTCCAAGGAACAGCTGTATGATATGTTTCAGCAAATTCTTGGCATCAAGAAATTCGAACATCAGCTTCTGTTCAACGCCCTCCTGTTGGATTCAGCTGATGAACAAGCTGCCGCCATCAGGAGGGAGCTGGATGGTCGCATACAACGAGTCAACGAAATGGAGAAGGTGAAATGAAAAAGCCTTTTTTTCAAACGTTTTAAAAGCTTTTTCTTTTTCTTATTCTTGCATTATGGGAGATTATTTCAGGAATTACATACCGAACAAGTTGTCACTGTAATATGATTAACACTTGTAATGGTCATGTTGTCAACCACATTGTCGAAGCTGCCTACGGCTCAATTAACAGAACGATCGAAATTTACTCATAGCGCATTACAAGGGAAGGGTGTCAAGCCGCTCAACGTCAAACTGCTCGTGTATCAACTGCAACTAAACGAGTGATTAAAAACAGTGCAAAAACTCGGGCGTTTCGCACTAACGCAAATAGACTCTTTTCACAAGCGAGAAACGATGCTTCGTGCAGGTTGGGCAGCCCCTTGTTCAGGCAGTTGATGACTGAGCAGCTTGAACGAAGAGCGAATTGCGCCGTCGGCAACTTGCAAACAAATATTTCATTTAAAGTTCCGTTATAATTCCTCCGTTGGCTTTCTTGCCTACCGTTGCATGTCATTTTGTTTTCACATCAGACGCATTGAAACTGCGAGTTGCCCGTTTAGATAGCCGAAACGAGGGGAAGTAGAGCGGAAAAGATTCAGTCTCTGACTTGATTTTATCCCAGCCAAAAATGGTCTCGTTCCGACTGACTCCGGACATCCAAGCTCTCAGTTTTAATACGGATGATGAGGAAAATATAGCGTATGGCACGGGACGAACCACGATTTTGGACTCGTGTGACGTCAGCCTCGTCCTCGGCTCGGGCTGACACCTTTACACTCGCAGAATCTTGTTTCGTCTCCAGCCACACGATATACTATTTCATATCACCTGCGTTGAAACTGCGAGTTTCCATGTCTGTGGAGCCAGTCGGAGTAAGCCAAGTTGAGAATAATGCGCTGTATTCCACCGGAAAGCAGAAAACGTTAATTAAGCTCGTACCAAATGTTTCCTTCCTTATTTATGTCATTTTAGAGAACAACCAATTTGACGCTTGTGTTCTGGAAATTGAAAAAAACATTGTTTCATGTTACATTTACGATTTATTCCAGTATTGTTTGGAAATTGTCTCGTTTCGACTGGCTTCAGACATGAAAACTCGAAATTTCACGTCTGTTCGTGAAATGTATGAAAAATGTGTGGCACTGGACCAAACAAACGTCTTTTTCGTCCCTAGCCTCACTGTATAGCATTTTTTGTTCTCCCATTTGATCACATGAAGCACATTATCGGTAAATTGATTTTGACGTCAACAACGCAGTTGATCATAGAATGAATATTTCTATGATTTCTGTGACTCACTCACAAACTACGTTCACTCGGTTGGTGTATTCGAGAAAATGATGATAAAATTGCGTTGTTTAGTATACGAAATAATTGTTATTACCGTTATCTCTAACGCTGTTGTTGTTGTTTTTGTCATTATTGCCGCATTCCACCAATAGAATCGGAAACTCATGCCGAGGTTTCTCCTGAAAGAAATGGAGTCGCTCTACATCGAGGAACTTAAAGCCTCTATCAACCTGCTAATGACGAATTTGGAGTCATTGCCGGTTTCAAAAAATCCGATAGATAGCCGATACGGGTTGCAGAAGCTGAAGCGTCGTAGTGACCGCTCCCGCTACCGCCCCCAAGGTCCACTATCCAAATTGGAGGGCGACTCTGCCGATTCCGAACCACAATTGACAAAGGTCGACGTTGGCCTTGCTTTTCCCCTCGAGGTTATCGTCATGGAGGTCAAAGGCCTCAAGAGTTTAGCACCGAATCGCATTGTTTATTGCACGATGGAGGTTGAGGGTGACAAAAAATTACAGACGGATCAAGCCGAAGCCTCAAAGCCTATGTGAGCATCTGTATCTTTTTGATTTTCATTCCAATTCTTTTTTTTTCGCCTCTCGCGTACCCTTTATAGGTTTTTACCAACATCTCCCTTTTTCCTGACTTTCCGCAGCCCTCCTCTCATATGCGTCTGCGGCTGTCTTACCGCCTGTATAATATTTGTACCCGGGCATGAACGAGCGGCAGAGAACCCCTGTCGATAGAGCTACAGATAGAGCTTGGCGATTCCCGCAATAATCTCCAAGCTCCATAAAGATTAACTCCCACTGCTCCTCCTCCCTGTATAATCCTAGTTCTGTAGGTCCTTAATAAGACTCAACCGCGCCACCACCCGTACTCTACGTCCTTGATAATTAATAAAGTTAATAAGAATTATTAATAAAGTTAATAAGAATTATTAACTTTATTAAGGCGAGTCACGTGCTTCGACCGTTTTGAAATTTTCAAATCTATATTTTTTTGCAAAAAAGCACAAGTAATTCCGTTCAAATTGATTCAGCTTCCGCACAATTGTGGCAAAAAGTAGCTCACCTTCCGACCACTTACAAATCTTTCCACTTTTGGAGAAAATACATTTCGCGTTTGATAGTTGTCTCTCCCGCACTCACGGCGAATTACGGGGTGTCGCATACCTGGCCGTGAGCGAAATCCTTCCTAGACGCTTATCGACGCACAATTATTATGAAAAATATTTTGAAAAATGAATCATGTTTTCATATCTCGCTTCAAACTAGGTGGGACACTCAAGGAGATTTTACGACTATGCATCCGTTGCCGGTCGTCAAGGTTCGTCTATTGACGGAAAATCCAGCGATACTGGCTCTGGAGGATAAAGAACTGGGTAAAGTTATAATAAAACCAACGCCGTTGTCATCGAAAAATCCCGAATGGCATCGTATGACCGTGCCGAAGAACAATCCTGATCAGGATTTACGAATAAAGATAGCTTGTCGCATGGAAAGACCGTTGAACATGAAACACGCCGGCTATCTCTACGCCATTGGTAAATCGGTGTGGAAAAAATGGAAAAAGCGTTATTACGTCTTGGTCCAGGTCTCACAGTACACGTTTGCGATGTGTTCGTATAAAGAGAAAAAAAGCGAGCCATCGGAAATGATGCAGCTGGATGGCTATACAGTGGACTATATCGAGCCTGTTTCCGCTAATTTAATGGCCGGTATAGACTTGGAAGGTGGAAGGTAAATTGAAGGAAAAACATTGAAAATTCGTCGTGCTCAATTAACTTGGACATGTACGAGAGAATGTTTGTTGAAATTCCGAAATATTTAAATTAAAAAAAAAAACACACATTTTAGCTACTTTTTCAACGCCGTCCGTGAAGGAGACAATATTGTCTTTGCCTCGGACGACGAGAACGAGTGGCAATTGTGGGTAATGGCGATGTATCGCGCGACCGGCCAGTCACACAAACCAACACCGCCCGTTTCGGTTGCCGACAAAAACTCCACGATAAGCAAAATTCAGGGTGACGCTGACAGAGCTAGGAAACACGGAATGGAGGACTTTATCGGCGCCGATCCGTGCATATTTGACCATGCTGGTCTGTTCAAATTTTTACAAAACTTGACATTGGATTATCGACTCAACGATCCTTACTGTTCATTGGGTTGGTTTTCACCCGGGCAAGTCTTTGTGCTCGACGAATATTGCGCCAGGTATATTCTCGTCTATATTTTTCCATAATAGCTATATCTTTTTCGATATGCCAGTTTATCTCATTTTGCATGATTTTCTTTCAATATCCCATCTCTTGTTGTAATCGTCAATTATCAAGTTTAACTCTTACTATTTACTGTGAATCATTTTGTTTTTCCCAGATACGGAGTGCGAGGTTGTTTTCGCCATCTTTGTTATTTAAGCGATCTCTTGGATCGCGCGGAGCGCGGTTGCATGATAGATCCGACACTGATCCACTTTAGCTTCGCATTTTGTGCGTCGCACGTATACGGAACGAGTACGGACGGTATCGGGTCTATCACGCACGAAGAGAAAGACAAGTTTCAGGAAATTCGCGAACGTCTCAGACAACTCCTCGAGAAGCAAATTACCAACTTTAGGTAAAATTTTCCGCGTCCGCTTTGCGTTCGTGCAAAATTACTCGATAACTTTGTTTCTACGCGCGTAGCTTTAACGCGTATTATCATTATTGCGCGCACATTTCCCTTTTTTTCATACGATCTTATAGTATTCTGTACTCATTTCGGGCGTTTTTTATCATTTGTGTTTCCGTCCAAATTCGTTAGGTTTAGTTTCCCCTTCGGACGTCCAGAGGGGGCTCTGAGAGGTACACTCTCGTTGCTCGAGCATGTACTAATGAAGGACACGGTAACGCCCGTGCCTCCCGAGGCAGTGAGAGGAATGATCAAATCTTGCCTCGAAACTGCCGCACTGGTTAATTACGAGAGGCTTTCAGCAGCTGCCAAGATCGAGGATGATTACAACGTCGAGGTGGGCGTACCACCTGGAAAGAAGCTCGAAGATCTCATACATCTCGCGGAGCTTTGTGTCGATCTGCTGCAGCAAAATGAAGAACATTATTCGGAGGTATTAGTTAGGTTTTTAGAACTGAGTGTTCATTTATCGGGGCTCTCGAGTAAGTGTTTGCGATCATGAAAATACTACATTAATTAACAGATTTTCGTAAGGGTCCATTACCTCCTCAGAAGACAAGAAATCAGTCATCGTTTATAAACAACTTTCAAAGTTATTTGAATATTGGCAAAACAAGTTACGGCTTCCGGTTCCATTGGCTAGACTAGAAACAATGCTGGATCGAAACTAAAATCCACTCTTGGTACTTTTGACGTAGTTCTATCGTTTTGTCGCGTTTTCTCAAGATTTTTTTGTAAATTTGGATGCGTATTCTTTGACGTCATATGTACGCGTGTAATCAATTTTCCAAGGTTTTGCCACGCGGAAGTTGAGGCATTCATTGGTGAACATGACAATTTTCGGTAGTCTCTCGTGTTAAAAGTGCGCGTGTTAAAAGTTGAATTTTCATCAATAAATATCTTGGCTTCTACGCGGTGAAGCCTTCTAAAACTTTGCATACATTTTTATGCAACATCAAAGAAGCTTGCTTCTTTAGTCGTTCAAAAAAATCTCGAGAGAACATTTTTAGCAATTTTTGTAATTATACAGCAAGCACGTATTACCTTGGATAACCTTGAATTTTACGTATGCTGTGCTTTAGTCGATTTGCAACAACTTTTTTTATTCAACTTGAGCCCGCAAACCATTTTGTATGTGAGAAAAAGTGAAAAACAATTTTCCGATTTGAATGAAACGATGGAACTACGTGAAGAACTTGTTCGAGCTTTTTTTCTGCCGAGATAGTTGAAACGTCCCGTCCTTCATTTTTTTTTAAATTATACCAAATTGTTAAACTGTGTTTTTATTCTTTTTTCCTTTTATACATTATTATGACTCGCTTTCTATTCACTCGATTGATACATTAAATTGAGTAAAAGTATAGCTGGGCCAAGCGACAGAGATTCTTTCGTGCCAAAAATAATACCGGGATACCGACTGCGCAATCACACGGAGAATAGCCTGTAATTAAACCCTGCCATGATCTCGAGATTTTCATTGCCTTTTTTTATCGACAAAAACCTGCAAAAATTTGTGTTTTACTAGTATTAAAGTTTTACTAACCTTTTCCATTAGTTGTTCATGAAATCTTCATGCATGAAGAATCAGTTTTTGCCGCTTTTGTTAGGCCAAATTGAAAAAAATGTAATAGCACAGAGGGCTGACCGCTTGGTCGTTCGAATCGCTAAGCGGGAGGTCGTTTTTCCAGAGCCCGGTGAATTCCTACGGGGACGATCAGGCTCTGTTGAAAGGGCCGACCGTATTTCCGCACGGGTTTTCCGCAGTTTCCTCGTGCCTGTGTCCTCGTGCAAATGCCATGCGGTTAAAAGGAGAGACGATGTGACGACTGCAGACGCACTTTACAGGGGAAAATAAATTTAAAAAAGTAGTAAAATGTAAAATAGACATGATGCGAATCGCAACAAATCCGAACAGAGGGCGTACGTCGATAAGCGATAAATCAAATATAAATAATACAATGGCACCAATAGTTATTGATACAATCGAACGTGAAGATTCATAACGAGCGAGCAGCGGGCGCCTATTAATATACTATACTCGTTCATTTTCATGAAAAACTAAGATAGCCGTTTTAAGGTATAATACTTCAGAATCCTTCAGAATCCGTGATCAAAATTAAAATCGGACCATCTCCAGAGCATCGAGACACGCGACAAGTTAAGGCGAAGAAATGGCGAAGTTGGGAATTTTTGAAAAAAATGCTGTTATTTTCGGGTATGCTCCGTTAAATAATCGTCCGATCGAGTCGTTCCAGGGCTCATTTTCTTCGCAATTTCATTTTCCGCATTCTTCTTTTGGGAGCATCAAGATTTTTGCATTTTCTTTGTCTATGAAAATGTGGGCGATCAATGTCTTTGGTACGGCAGGGTTTAATTAGAGCTGTGCGATAGCGCACTGGGTATCCTAGGGTTATTTTTGTCACGAAATTGCAGTTTTTCTGCTCTATTGCTTCGCCCGAGCGCTCAGTTTTGTGCAGATTTCACATAAATATGTGTTTTCCCGTGTGATTGAAAATATATCGTCGCGGTTACTCAATTGAACGTTTCACGATTGTAAGTTTTATCATAAAGTGCAATACAACCGGCAACATCGTAAAATGCGATGAATGATAAGCGGCAATATAATATTCCCGCAAGTACAAGCCGATATGCTATATCGAACGGTAAGAACATGAATGATTGCCGATGAATTATCATAAATAACATCTCCATCTCCGTAGTTCAAGTTCATAAATAGGGTATTCCCTAAAAATCGTGTCTTCTGAGAAAGAGTTCGAGAGCTCCTCACCCAGGATGGCGTACCTACCATCTCGGGTGAATCGAAAGTCTGCCCACCGTATATGTGTGTCGTCCAATATTTTCACGTTCCGCTCCTACTACACCGCACCGCAGGCGTTCGCTTGGTTCAGCGACCTTCTGGTGGAGCACGCCGAGATCTTCTGGTCACTGTTTGCCGTCGACATGGACAAAGTACTTTCGGAGCAACCACCAGACACTTGGGACAGTTTTCCCCTTTTCCAAATACTCAATGATTATCTTCGACTAGATGGTGGGTTTTGATTTTCCCTTCGATCATTCTTACTATCAATCGTCATTATCGACTTTAACCCCACGCACTGTTCAAGGATCATTAGCACATATCGTTTCAGCCAAGAATCGGAATAAAGTGCGAGTTTTGGATATTTTTTTTCGCGGAAACACACACGCTCCGTGTATTTTTCCCTCGTTATTTCAACATTTGGAAATACATGCAGGTGCATTATAATGAGTTGTTTTACGAAAGGATTGTAATTTAAACGACCGACGTATTTAGCATCGGCTAAATATGGCAAATCTTCAGTGAAAAATGTCCAAAATTCGGTAGCACACTTTTTTTCGTACTTTTCAGAAAATCTCACGAGGTGAGATCTCTTGAAAAGGTGTTGTTTCTTTTTGATGCTTTATTTCCATTCCGACTCAGACAACCTGAAGAACGGAAGATTTCATCAACATCTGAGGGACACATTTGCTCCTTTGGTGGTGCGTTATGTCGACCTGATGGAGACGTCGATAGCTCAATCGATACACAAAGGCTTCGAGAAGGAACGATGGGAAATAAAAGGCAACGGTTGCGCAACCTCGGAAGATCTATTCTGGAAGTTGGACGCTCTACAATCCTTTATCGGCGGTTTACACTGGCCCGATCAAGAATTTCGATCGCATCTCGAGCAGCGCTTGAAATTAATGGCTTGCGACATGATCGAGTCTTGCATACAACGTACGGATACGGCCTTCCAGCAGTGGCTGAAAAAAGGCGTGACATTTATTTCAACAGATTATATAATACCGTCGGAAATGTGCGCTATGGTGAACGTTATATTAGACGCGAAGAATCAGAGTTTCAAACTATGCGCTGTGGATGGAGTGGATGCGGTAAGTCGTTGCTTGTACGATCGTTGATCGTAAGAGGGGAATAAAGGGGGTAATGTAGCTCGTTCGATAATCGAATTTGTTATTCTCTTTTACATTCATTTTATTTCATCTTCCATGCTACATGGGCACTTGAATACGAGCAATAGGGAAAATCTCCGAGTAATATAGTGTCGAGAATGAAACGGTATATTTTGCGTGGCAAAGGAGGAAACAAAACGATTTCAGATGAGAGCTTGAGAGCTGGCATTGCCCGATTTCTGGAATCGCGTTTTTTTTCCACGCCACGCGCTATATTTTCATATTGTCCGTGTTGAAATTGAGAGCTTCAATTTCTCGAGCCGATCGAAACGGGACGAATGGGAGACCGATAGCGCAGCAAAAAAAAACAGATTTTTTCATGGTAAGGTAGAATGAATCTTCCGAAACTGACGACGAACAAACGCGATCTCAGCAGGGATGCGATAAAGTTAGAAACAACTACAGCAGAAAACCGCATCGGTCTCAATTCCACTCATTTTCGCTGGCAAAAACAGGCACTGAAACTGGCACAGTTTCAATGCATGTGATGTGAAACGAATTGTATTTGCGCGGTCGCGAAGCTCGATCTTAAATTAATTGCATAATTATCGATATTAATATCCAACTCAATGTGAAAGCGATTTCATCAAATTTCATCAAAGGATTAAACATTCTGGCACATGTCATTCTTTGTTAACATGTACGAATAGTCAAATTTATACAGGGTGTTTCAGAAGGGTGTGTCGTCCTCGTAATGGTAGATCGGGGGTGAAATTTTGAGGTGATTGATATGGGCATGTATGAGTCCCCGATGCACCCCTCATTTAATATTACTTTTGTAAGTTGACCAATCAGCGCGCAGCAGTGTGAGCGATATCCCAAGTGACGGGAGGAGCCCCTTCTCACGAACGATCCGTATAGTATGCGTGCGAGGCAACTCGACGTATCGGTGTAAGCGTTTCTACCATGCTATTTTGATTATCAAGCTGCTAAAATTATTGTTATTCATGAGGTCCAATATAATTATTACAAATTGATAATTAATTAAACAATAATTACGCTGCAGCTTTCAGTCGGAAACTGTCTCGCTCTTGTCATGTTTTTCCGAAAGGAAAAAAAATGATAAAAAAAAGTGCCTGAAAAACAAACTTTATAACGAATACACATTCGTGACTTTCCACAAAGAGATTGTTTCAATTAATGTTTTTAATTTAAAAAGAAACCCATGAATGTTTCAAATTTGGAAATTCGTTAATTTTCATTTTTTTCTGAAAAAAAGTTGATCTGTTCGGCGTTGAAAGCCGCAAATTCCGCGAGGGAACAATTTCTTTTTTAACTTTTTTTCATCATTTCAGTCTTGCTTAAAATCTTTTTCATTTTTCCGGGAAAAAGAATGATCTTTTCGAACTTTGGAATGTTTTTATTTTTCATTTGCAAAGAAAACGTTTGTTCATTCTGCGTTGAATGCTGCAAATTCTCTAGTGGGTCAACTTTTTTTCTGTTTTTTTTCATTGGAAGCTTTTTTGATTTTTTTCAATCTAAATTTGTTGTTCCGATAAATTAAAATTTTCAAATGTATGCGGTTACAAAAACATAGTCAGATTGAAAAAGAGTTTTAAAAGAATGCTCGCAACAAAAAGAAAAAGGAAAAGGAAAAAGTTTTTATGAAGAAATAAATTTTACGCAAAATTCTCCATTTTCATTATTTTCTTTGAATAAATGAAAAAAAAAGCTTTCAATAAAAAATAGATAGAAAAAAGTGAGCCGACTGTGGGATTTTCAGCATTCAACGCAGAATGAATCAACGTTTTCTTTAAAATGAAAAATAACCAATTGCGAAGTTTGAAGAGATAATGCTTTCTACCGGAAAAATTAAAAAGATTTCATAGCATGGCCGAAAGGATGAAGAAAAAAAAGTTAAAAAAAAACGTCTTCCTTTTTTAATAAGACTGAATGGGGTTTGCGTCATTCAATGCCGAATAAATAAACTTTTGTTCATAAAAAATAAAAAATAACGAATTGCCAACTTTGAAACATTCATGGTTTTCTTTTAAACATTAATTGAAATAATCCCATTGTGTGAAGTCACGAATGCGTATTCCTCATAATGTTTGTCGTTCAGATTCCTTTTCTTGTATCATTTTTTTTTCCTCTCGAAAAAACATGACCGGAGCGAGACACTTTTCGACCGAATGCTGCGTAATTATTTTTTAATTTTTAATTCGCAATAATTATTAGACGTCATGGATACCAATCATTTCAGCAGATTAATAATTAAAATAATATGGTAGAAACGCAGCTATCAAGTCAGGGGTGCATCGGGGACCCATACATGCCTATATCAATCGTCTCAGAATTTCACCCGCCGATCTACCATTACAAGGACGACATATACCCTGCTGAAAGACCAATGTAACAATGAAAAAAATTGTGGGAAAGTTTGAAGAATATTAAAAATAGTGAACATTTTTAAATCCACGAATGTCGATCTAAAAAATTTCCTCTTTTATTCTATAACCGTACGTCATAATATCGTATCGGATATCGTGCACAGTTCAGTGTAAATCGTGATGAATAATAATATTGACCATCCTGATGCAATTTTGTTCATTGCCACTCTCCAACTTAATCAATATAAACACAACTGAGGTTTGGAAAAATCGAAAACAATTTATTTATCTTATTTCGTCCTAGAAAATATTAGATTCAACTACTCGTAGTGTTATTGAGGAAAAGACAACAGATATTGGTAGAAAAACACGTATACGTGTAGTCAAGTCGAAAAGAAACTTTAGCACTGTACAACAGTATGGTTGAATTTATCTTTTCCTTTTTGCCTAGTACCAATATCACGCCAAAATCGACGATTTGATCGATAAAACTTCGACAAATATGAGCCAAGGAATGATCAATAAGCTGAACACCGTGCTCGAAGCAACATTATCGAAATTGTCCCGGTACGACGAGGGATCCTTTATTGGTTCGATTCTTAGCTTTACGGTATGACGAAAAAGTAATATGTTTATTCCAGTAAAAAAGTTTTTCCAATATACATTATGGAAAGAAAAAGAAGCTTATTGTGTCTTTGTTGATGATTATTCCGTTGAAAAATAATAAAACACTTTGATAAACGTTTTCACAGAAGGTATCGGGAAGTGGTAAAGAAATGGGTCAGGCCTACGTTAATTTCACGAGGAATTGCATGGATCAAATTCGTAGCAAAATCATCGACGAATTGTGGATATTAAATTTTTTTGAGGTACACACAGGATCAAATACTATAAACATATCGAAAATAATTTTGCTCAACTAAATATTTGCCAAGTTTTTTCATCGACCAAGCCCCGATATGTACTAATATATTGCGAAGGTATTTCGTCTTCGGTTAGTGTGACTAACCGAAAACAATGACAGTAAGAGACCCGAAATAGAAGGAATTACCGAGGGAGAAAAACTATAGAACAACATAATTCCAAAGTTCACAGTTTTTTAGTAGTTTTTGATGAAACATTCGCAATATAATATATATAATATACATGTAATACAATACAGATATATCGTTTCTTGATGTTCGACAGCAATGGTACATTCTGCAAATTCAGATGCTCTGCAATTGGCTGTCGGACAGACTGGATCACAGTCTTCATCTGTATCAGTGTACCTGCCTTGCTCAAGTTGTTAAAAAGATTTATTCGGATTTTGAACTGCAAGGTGTCATGGAGGACAAATTAAATTCTCAGACATATCAAACGATTTCGCAGAGAATGCAGACGGAAGAAGCAACTTGTGCCTTAACTATGAGCGCTCAGAACGAAGAGTGAGTTTACGATATATTTTCATTGGTTTATCGAGCTCATGACGAATGAAAAACACGATGAGAAAACATTGGATGATCGTTGCAGGGGTCTCTCGGAGAACGGAAACGACGACGAGGTGGAGAGGCCGAAAACAAAAGTGACTATCGTCGAGTCGGGTGGTGAGGATGGTAATTCGTTGACGAACATAACTAACGTAACGTCCAATGTCGTTGGTAAAGTTGGCAGTATGTTCGGCAAAGGGATCGGCGGCCTTTCCACCAAGTTCGGCGGTGGAAGTTGGTTCTAGTTGATGAATAATACATCGACGATGTCTCGACTCACTCCGACAAACCGACGAGGCTTGCCGATGCAATAACAATAAATCAACAATAAGAAAAATAAACGTCAAAAGTAAACGAAAAAGGAAACGAAAATAAATACCAACGAGAATAAATGCCGAGAGGAAGTAGAAAAATAACAAGTGCGAAATAACCTAGAGCAGCCTTTGTTCACTCGTCTTAATGATTAGTCGATGAATCATCCGACGCAACAAATCTTCCCTTGAATAATTAATCGAAGATTCACTAGTTCAAAGGATTTAGAATACGCAAAGTTGAAAGATGAAAATAAAACAATACGTGTCGGTTGCGAAAGGAACAAACGTGAGGTTCACTTTTTTTCTAAACATGAAGATCAATACCGGCATAAGATGAATAATCAGAGACTATGATATACCGAAGATGATGCATGGAAAGAGAGACGTGTTTCTGCGTATTAAAGAAAAATGAAAAATAACCCTCGGGAGAAATTCGATTTTAGGTCGCGTATTCTTAATAAATATCAAGCGTACAGATTAAATAGAAAAATTAACCAAATGAAATGGAACAGCGTTTGTAGAAGCGTTTGGAGTCATACACGTGTAAAAAAGGAAGAAAATTCGAATAAAAGTAAGGAAATAATTCATAATGATAATGATGAAGAATGACACGAGTAAAAGATGTTCGCAAAGCTGGATGGAGCAAAGCTTCGGAGCAAAGAATGCCGGATATGTGGAATATCTTGAATGCGGAGTATGTCACAGAGTGTCATATTTGTTCTTGTATCTTCATGTTTATATTTAATTCATTATTTTTCTTCCGTGTCGAGTCTGTTGGATGAAGCGGATAAGCGTCGTTATTGTTGAAATCGATACTCTCACACACACACATACACGGAAACCGGCTCCAACGTTCTTGCAGCCGATTGTAGAATTTAAGGGGCGGAACATTTATAGATATGCCAGTGAAGCACGTGGAGAAATATTTGCGAATTTTCCTTTACGGATATGTACGGCACCCATGATAGTCTCAACAAGACCAAAGTAGGATAAGAATTTCGTCTACTTGGCAATACTATGAGAATTCAAAAAAAAAAAATCAATCGTACGTAAGATACCGAGCGCGGTAATTTTCACTAATGACTATATTACAAAGTTATTAACAAATTAAAGCGTCAACTTTTTTCCTTTTCAAACTAAATAAATATATTCATTTTTTTTAATGCACACGAATTTTTTCAAAATTTTATCGGCCTTTTGAAATTTGTTTTTTCCAATTTTGTTTCTTAAATTTTCTGAAAATAAAAAAAACAATTTCGAACGAATTTGAATTTAGTATGAATGAAAAGAAAAGTTTCGCCGTTCACTTTCAGAATGTTTTTTATAACAAGTTCTCAATAACCTTTTAATATTTATATTATTGAAAATTGCTATACTCAATACCTTACATACGATCGATTTTTTTTCAGATTTTCATAGTATTGCTGAGAACACGAAATTATCATCGTACTTGAGTTTTGTTGAGACTGTAAAACGTTCGATTCGCTCAATGACTTATTGAAAGAATCTATAGAAAAATAGATAAGACTTATCGGAGATAGGAATAGACGAATGGAGTACGAGCGATTGCTCTTGTAAATAAAATTCAGTAAAATGAAAAGGAGAAATGAGATAGCGAGAGAAGAGAACAAATAACTTTTATGTTATAAGAATTGCGCAAGTCTGTGCACTGTGCGTAACCAGTTTATTTTTTATTTTCTCTCGATTATCGTTTTAACGTTGCTTAAAATATATATTCCGAAAAATCTTCCGGAATTGTGCAAACTTATGATTAGAAAAAAGCCGTATTTTGATTTTTTCAATGAATAAATCAACTTTAATGCAGCGGTATATACAGCGGGCTAAGATGAGGAGAAAGAAAAGACATAAACAACAGAATATTACTTGAAGTTAGGCAAATAAAAGTTAATTATAAATAGTTAGAATGCAGGACGTAAGAGACGATAAAGCAGAGAAGGCCTCATTTGTGGTAACGTAGATAAGATGATAAAAATGGTTATGAATGAAATATTTATGAACGAAATGAGAAAATGCTTTGTCTTGAGAAAAAGCTATCCTCTATTCAATACTACCGAATAGCTTTAGAAAAAAGAGAATAAAAACATGTACAAAGTTTAGACTGACCGTAAGTCCATCGCAGCACCGATATGTTTTTTCAGAGTCTTATTGTTTCTAATTACACAAATATATGTATAAAGGGTGTTCAATTTAAAAAAATATTCTCAGATAAGCCGTATATGAATGGGGACGGATGAGCATATCCGTTTTTGGGGCCGTTATCGAATCCATTAAGGCCCAACTTTCATTTTTCAAATGGAACCCCCTGTTTTTTCATTGTGTTTTTATTTCCATTGTTAGGAATTTAATCAGTTTTATCCCGAGCCATTTTTGTCAGTGTTGTTTTTTAAATGGCCCAAAAAGTTGTCGGAACCTGTCTCGCGGAAAGGGTATCGATTTGTAAACTTTTGCAAACGAATTAAAAATGAAAACGACTTTCGAGAAGAATTGATAAACGTAGCAGAGTACGCGAGCGGGTGTTTGCACTCGTTGTTTTTAAGCATCGCTGAGCATTTGAAGAGCTTCGGCATTAGTGTTACCACAGTTTATTCCAACATGCAGCTAATTTCATCTAGTTTTGCGAGTTTACTTTTTTTAAGGCGTTGAAAGTTTCATCATTGACTCTCACAAATTTGTCAAGATGATTCTTAAAATAACGAACAGTGTCCGATAGCGACCACGAGAAATATTACGAAACACGGTTCTTATTCTTTCTTCAACATCATCTTGTCCGGCTAGTTTTGTTCGATAAACAACGTCCCCGACATATTCCCATAAAAAGAAATCCACAGGCGAAAGATCGCAGGGGATCGTGCAAGCAATTTCGCTGGCCTCCATGGTGTATCATACTATCCCTCGAGCAATTGGGTATCGTCGGTCTCTCCGGCGGTAGAATTGACAAGAGTGTAATATTAAACGATGAAATTTTCCAGTCAAAAAGTAGACTCACAAATTTGGACGATACAGCCCTTTTGAGGGCTGTGTGACGGAGGAAATGCGATCGAGCAACTTTAGATAACGCTGATGCCGACGATTTGTAAATGTATAGCAATGATGCTAACAACAACAGATGCATCGAACACTCGAATACGCTTGCACGTTCATCAATTTATCGTAGAACTCGTTTTTGTTTTTTAATTTTTCCGCAACAATTGACGTATTTCCACTCCTTCCATGAGGAAACTTCAAACAATTCGTAAACCTGTTTGAAGACGAAAATGAAAAAAGTGCTTCGAGTAAAACTTGCGTGATTTTTAATGAGGAGTTTCAATTTAAAAAAACAGGAGAGGCCTGGGAAACAAAAACCGACGATTGTTTTGCCCCCCTTCATATACGATAGCCTTTGTTTGTAACGTTTTTCAATTTAACGCTCAGTTTTCAAATCACTTGATCGAGTTCGAGCGGTTTTTAAAAATGGCACACCCCGTTATATCGGGGCTTTTCATTTTTAGCTAATTCTTTTGTTTTATCCACGTTGAAAAACTGATATTATACATATTGAAAGAGAATTTTCAGGTATATAAAAAAATACTAGTCCAATTGCAAAATGATTGCATTGCGATATTCAATTTCACATTTCAATAACATGAGAAAAACATGTTTTCTTATATCGTTAAATCTGTCTCCAAATGTTCCAATGAAACACGAACTTCACGAGCTTAGGTGCCATCCACTTGCCACTGCAAATGCTTTTAATGCTTCATCTTTATATGCGCTTTACCGCATACAAATTCGATCCCGCAGAAGCTTTTGCAGCGCTATAACTACATGGAGACTGCATGCAGTGACTGCAGAGACTGCAGACTGCATAATGCAGTCTCCATGGCCAACTCGGTCGTACCCTTAGTAGTGCATGTCGTTTCCTAGAAAGTTCTTCAACTTGATTAAACATGCCCCACAATATTATGAGTTACAGACACAGCAATAATCAATTTAAAAAAAAGGCGCGATAAATTGTATCAATGCAGAAACAATAAAAACACGATATACATGAATAAATATGTCCATATCCCCGCTTTGATAATATAAAATTGTTAAGAATTTTCCGATTAGAAAGCAGAAATTTAAAGCCAAATATACTCTATGTTATCTCATCTTCAGATGTTCTTCTCTAGTTGAACGTATGTCGGGCATTTTACGCGAAATCGACCACTTTCGAACGAGACCACTTTTGATTTCGCTGAAATTTTCATGTTAAACTGCCTCACTAAACACTTTCTGTGCGAATTTTCTTACATCTTTTACCCAATCGAAAAAAGTGTCCTTTCGTGAAAAATCCGTTTGAGCTATATCGAATATTCGATATATTTATTGTTGTCGATTTATTCGTTTTGTGATTGACTGTTGTTCAAACACCTTAAGGCGATGGTTATATACTCCCGAAACCTCGAAAACGATAAAGACTCTCACGCAAAAACTATCATACCGATCGGTTTGAAATGTGTTTGAGTATTTACTGTAATAGCACGGAGGAACTGACGATTTTCGAATTTCGAAATATAGAAAAAAAAAATTTGCCAGAGTTAAATAAAGTGTCACAATTTCGAAATTCTGAAATCGTCAGTCCCTACATACTGTGTCACAAAACACTCACGAAAAATTTCAAACCGATCCAATTCACAGATTTCGCTTGAGCAGAATGCAAATGTCGAATGAATGTTTTTCTAAATTTCGATGGACGGGTATAACACATCGCCTTAAGAGGCAGACGAGTATTGTAACGAGTTATGATATACAGGGCGAGGCAGTAACCGTTGCCACCTTAAATATCACGGTAATCATCGACGTCACAAAAAAATGTTTCAGACAAAAATTGTACGGTTCGACAGGCATGGCATGACTCCGTAATAAGAAGATTGGAATACCGCATTGATTCCAATGGCAATCACGTTGAACATCTCTAAATAAAGTTCGTTCCACATAAAACTAAAGTTCATGTTACTTTTTGATCTTAAATGACCTTGAACGACTCTGACCCCCGAATGTTTTTTATGTTTGCGATGCTTTACAAGATGGTTGAAAAAAAGTACTGTACCATTTAATAAAGTGGAGACGTGCACCTTCACCGTGCATCAGCGCCTCCACCGAAATAAAAAAATGGTCGCATTTGATGACCGCTTTCGCACCGTACAACTTTTTAGCCGGAACGTTTTGTGATTTCCATGGAGACTGCATGGTGATTTCGATGATTACCGAGATATTTAAGATGGCAACTGTTAGTGCCTCACCCTGTATTTGGATACGTCACATTGTATTCTTTCAATGTTTTAATGTTTATGTGACGATTTTAAAGCTCCGATCTTAAACCTTGATGTTAACCACCGTTTAAGGCGGAGTGCGACGCCCCGGAATTCGCCGTGAATGCGAGAGAATTAACTGTCTAACGCGAAACGTGTTTTCTCAAAAACTGTGAAGATTTCTAACTAGTCGGAAGCTGAGCTACTTTCTGCCACAATTGTGCGTAAGCTAAATAAATTTGAACGTGCTCACTTGTGTTTTTTTGGAATTAATAGATTTGGAAATTTCGAACGTCCGAATGTACGTTTTGGGAGTTTAAAAAAATTCGATCGCGCGAACTAATAATATCTAATAATATCGTATTTTGAAATATGTTAATATAGTATGTTAATATGTGACGTTTGCTTGTACCCAAAAAAGGTCAGCATCAATTTTGAAGCTCCGGAACTTGGTGTAAACCACCATTGCATACTTCCCGAACGTACACAATTGGATGAATTAGGGTGTTAATTCTGGATCGTTGATAAGCGAAATATCAACGGGCAAAAAAGCGGTGCTAATTTTTTTTCAACCTCAAAGAATTTTTGTAAAATTGAAAATACTACAGTGGGCCAACTTTTCGTTATGGTTTTTTTAAATTATTTTTTTTTATTTTTTCGTAATTTAACTTTGTTTTTATAAGAAAATAAATTTAAATAAATTTATTACAATGTACTGTATTATAAGAACAAAGTTGGATTGGGAAAAAATAGATGAAAAAAAAATTTCATAAAAAAAAATAGAAAGAATAGTTGGCCCATTATGGGATTTGTGGTATTAAACTCGGAATAAATCAAATTTTTTTGAATACATAAAATATAAAATGGCAATGGTCGATTTTTGAATACTTTATGAAATGAACATTTTGTTCGTATTTGATTCTGAACAAGTAGTTTAACAACGAATAACGAACAAAAAACGTCCCGAGTGGTCAGTTTTTGAAAAAGTTATATGCCAATAAAAGAAGCACCAGTCTTTTTTAAATTGATAACTTTTTTTGGTTGGGTACATGAAATTTGACAAAATCGCAAAAATGTCTTTAGGGTGATTTTTTTTGTCGTTCCAACGGGAAGTTTTTATGATGCATTACACGAACTTCCCATTGGAAAATCGAAAAATTTCACCCTCAACCCTTATTTTTCTCTCCTTCGGGGGTAGCGAATTTCGTTTGAATTCGATAAAAGAGATTAGTATCCGAAAAAAGTGGAATTTTTATGTAATATAATATAAAAACATGCCATTGGAAAATCTGAAATTTTCACGTTCAACGTTCATTTTTGCTCCTTTTGAGGGAGAAAGTGAAAACAAAGTTTCGGAATGAAATCAGCAACCTCGATAACCTCCAGAAACAAATTTTCGTGTATTTCAGTAACTTATTGGCTCGTACCAGTTTTGGCTAGAAAACTGAAAAAAAAAGCTCACCGGTTAATCGGTCAATTGGGATATTGAATATTCCAATGAGAAAAGTCTATTAATCAGTCAGAATTTTCTTACTTATGCCAAAAAAATCTTTTCACATGTACTATGAGTTTTTGAACTTGACAAAACAAAAAAAAAGTTCCCTAAAAGTGAAACATTGTTCTGTATTATATTGTTCTGTATTGTTCTGTATTGTTCTGAACAGTTTAATAGAAAATGTAAAAACAAGATAACGAATTGAAGGATTACTTGGTAAAATGCATAAAAGCACTATTGATTTCTATTAAAATAAAGTGATCTTACAATCAAAAGCAAATGAAAGAGGAGTTAAATTATCGCACTCTCTTATCAATTTTTTCTCTGAAAAAGAAAAGCAAAAGATACCGACAATGCATTTTAAAATCGATATCGTTATTACGATTGTCATTATCACACTAGACATATCATCATCTATCAGCATCGATATCAGCAGTTATCGTAAAATGCTGTTATTAAACTGTAAACATAGATTAAATATATCTAGAACCCATTTACCGTTGAACAAACTCTTTCTGCTCTTCGACGATTAAGGGAACGTTTTCATCAAGCGACCGAAAAATATGGTGAATTTCAAACATACGAATAAGACGATCTTATACAATAAGTACTGACTATGAATACGGGCCTTATTCATTAAGTCTCAACCCATTACGTGCGAGAAATGCACAATTGTTACTTGATTTTCAAGCTTCATTCTCAACAGGAAAAAGAAATTGATAAAAATTAGAAGAATCACCTACTACCACCATTATATTCGAGACCGCTCTTTCGAATGGTGATCTCAGAATTGCATTCTGCCAGCTCTAAAAACATACATGGCGCATTTTAAATAAAAAATTACCAAAATTTAGAAGTTGAAAAAAAATTCTTTTCGCTTCGAAAAGGTGATGGAGATGGTTTACCACTGCAACCAAAAGTGCACAAAATAGCTCCACTTTATATGAAAATTTTCTGGTCGGTTCCAAATCAACCTAACGTATTGATATTGCGATAAAATCACAAAAAACACATAGAATGATAATAATATAAAGACTATTGATCGCATATATTTTTCTAGTTGTCCAATTTTCATGAAAACTGATATAGGAGCTTTCCAAAGGCGTTGATCATGAATTCACCATCTAATTTCCAAATTTCAGAATGGGGGATCCGAAATGGACGAAAATTCATTAAGAGTCACAGAATTTCCTAAAAATGCATATACTGGCGTCTTGAGGTAACTGTTTACGAATTTGTTATTAGATTTGCAAAATTAATTCCTGCAATCCATTTGTTACTCGGCTCCTCAAAAAAAAAAATGAAATTGGAAAAGAACAAGAGAAAATTAAAAAAATCTCTCGTCTATCTCCACATGTTAAGAGTGGGATAACGTTCATAAACGTTTTGTTCATAGAGTAACGGATAACAGACGAAAATATTAAAAACCCTACGTATCAACTTTCAGTACAATTTGAGCTTTATTCGAATTATCTATCGCCATTTTGAATCTGAGAAAATCGATGTTGAATTCATAATCAGCGATCTTGAAAACTCGCCATACTGGATCCGCCGTATTTAATTTCGGTAATTTGACGTTGAATTCATAATTGGATGGAATCAGATAACTAAAGAAATATATGCGATCAAGACACTCCATATTATTGACAATCTGTTTGTTTTTTGTAACTTTATCGCAATTTTCAATAGGTTAGATTGATTTGGAGCCGAACTGAAAATTCTCACATAAAGTTGAACTACTTTGTACACTTTTGATTACAGTACATACGAATAAAAGTGAAAAAAAAACAATTCAAATTTTTGATAATTTTTTATTTAGAATGCGCCATGAAAATGCAATTTTGAGATCACCAATCGAAAGAGCGACCTTGAAAATAATGAAATAGATGTTTCTGGGATTTTGAGAATGAACCTCAAAAATCAAGTGAGAATTGTGCATTTCTCGCCTGTCATGAGTTCGGGTACAGAATAAATCTTTCTTAGAAAAAAACAGAGTTATTTAAATTGGTCATACGGGCTGTAACAAGACCATCTAAAGAATTGTGGCTGATCAGTCTCCATCGTTACGCTTTCAAAATTTATCTGAAATCAAAAATCTAATTTTTTAAAATCAATTATAAACATTTGTTGGAGGCTAAACGTATAATATCAATAGAAATTTAAAAAATGGCGCACACTTGAATTGTCGGTAGCGTTTTATCACGTTTTTTTCGCATGAAGCAACTTTAAGTTTTTCGCTTTAAGTATAGCTGAAAGTAGTATAAAACAAAAAAGAAACAATAAATGTCACTTGTATTTAGGTTCAGGCTCCAATAAATGTAATTTACTCGAAAATGATATAAAAAAGGCGAACCATCAAATAGATTGTGAGATATTGTGGAGATCGATTTGGAAAACACGATTCTACAGGACACGCATTTCAAGATTTAGTTAACGATTAAGGCAAATATTGTACCTTCCCTTCCCGATGCTATATCTTTATCATAAAATTGTTTTCGGCCAGATCGTTTCGAGAATATATTCTACACGTAATTGGCTATCAAAGAATGAAAAAAAAATCGATTTTTTTGTCGATCTTGATAGGAACCGTCCCTTTTACCTAGACATAGTTCCCTACACTTCAGAAACTCTTTTATTTATGTTTGTTATTATGGCGTTTACCGTTGACTTTTCGAGGAAATAATAGTTAGGAAAAACTAAGAGGATGAAAATATGATTGAAACAAACAATACTTAAAAAAAACATAAAAATCACTGGAGGGCAGTTAGTGATAACGACTTATCTTTTAAGCCAGATTTATTTATCTTATCAATAGCCAGGTATTCTTTACTAGTCTATTTTTATTCAACTGTTGTTCTTTCGTTAATAGGAAAACATGTGAAAATCTTACATACTATACAAACAATATGTGTAGATATATATATATATATATATATATCTAGAGATGCGGCAGCGTCTCGACACGATGCAATAAAAAAAAATTTTATGAACTGACGTCAGAGACCTGCTACGGATATTATACAGGAAAATGGGCTTCCAGCTGTCAAACGAGAATTTAAATCACGAATATTTCCGAAACCGTTCCCCGAATCGAAAATTTAATGACATTTTACCGATTCAATGTAATTTCTGTCTTCTCATTAAACCCCGTTAAAGCATGATTTGTTCAGCCAATATGTGCAAATTTTCAACTTGAGCCGATTTTTTGTCGACTAAATTTCAAAATGATATATATATGATATTCGTCACCTATCCTTTTAACATAGGCGACGCGAAGTAGGCAAATCACCGAAAAATTAAAACGTCAGTGCTGAATCTCCGCGAAGTCGGCCCCACGACTTGATCCAAACTGATTCTAATTAACACCAATCGTTTGAGAAACGTTTGAGAGGGTTTGAGAGTTCATACAAATCGTTTGAGAATTCATATTGTATAAAATATAAGAATTTTTTCAAAAATACAACCAACCGCAGGGCCATGTCACGTATGGGCGCATGCTGCACATCATTCGAAAGCGCAGAGAATACGAAAACTTGCCAAAAGTGCCTAAAATATATCATAAATTATGGAAAATCGTTAGAGAACGTTTAAGGTAGCATCATTGTCGAAAGACACAATTATTTGTAACACTGTAAATAAGCTATATTTGATCAATGTAAATATTATCCTATTTGTATAACGAAAGACGGTGATTTTTGAAATGAGTGTCATAATCTTTCATGGATTACTTTTCATTATGAGGTTTTTCGATCTCAATCTGATTTGACTTATATTGTCTGATCGTCCATTGTGGCAATACGGTTACTCCCGTAACGTCAAACTTTGTTTACCGTACATATAAAGAGG